>OY731401.1:41393139-41750361 GCA_963425845.1 Sphenostylis stenocarpa
GTAAAAACAGTGACGACTCCATAAGAATCCTTTTAAACTTGTTCTTAGGTCAACCCAGTCATCTGGACGATCTAAGAACACCCTTTCGAAAACCTCACCCTTAGGTTCAACCCGGTTATCGGACAACCTAAAGGCGTTGTAACATCACCCATAAAAACACGAAAAATGAAAAGTCGAAAACCATCGCGTCGCTCTGACCGCCTCTTTTTGACAGCGACGACAAGGGGCCTTGGGGTTGGGTTTTTGCGTTCCTTCCTGTATCCTCCTATACACTTTTTCTATATTCTTGAATATTCTTTCATCAAAATGCATAGAGGTGAGACTTCCAGAAAGAGGGGAAGGGGTTCTTGCCCAAGTTCTTCTGCGGTCCCAATCCCGCCGGACCCGACTCGGCTTTCACCCCAGCATCAGGCCCGCCTAGAGCATAACCAGGGGTACACATGGCATCCCATGCTGAAGCTGGACTTCCACATCCTCGCCGAGTTCAGATGGGAGGATGATGTCCGGGCATACTTCGACAATATCGAGTGGGGCTTCCTCCTCCAGTCTCCCCCCACCCACATCTACCCGCAGGCGGTGATGGAATTCTTGGCCTCCATCACATACTTCGAGCTCCCCACGATGGTACCAGGCCTCCCGTCGGTCAAGATGGTGTCCTACTACATGAATGGATCGTACCAGATGACGACCCTAGACGAATTCAACGTCTCTATTGGCTTCGTCCGACCCGCAGACATCTTGACCCAGGAGTACCGAGGGGCCATCTACGAGCGGCCTCCTACCCTCACAGACGGTGAAATGTGGGAGGATCTCACCAGAATGTGTGTCCTGTCGTCCCTGCTGAAAGGGTCCGCGCTCACTCCCGCTCTCCACATCTGCCACAAGCTGCTGGCAGGAACTCTCCACGGGCAGAAGGAGAGCCAAGGGAAGGTCACCTATCCGGACCTCTTCGCCCTCCACTGCATGAGCCAAGGGCGCCGGTGCAATCCCGGCTACTTCTTCGTGAAGGCCCTTAAGGATTTTGGGTGTCGTCTTGTGGGAGCCATCCTCATGGGTCCCCTCATCACCCCACTGGCAGAAAAATGGGGGTGCAGTGGCGGAGAGAGCATCTCCTCTGATCTTCGACCAAAGTCTATTAACGGGTCTGTGCTTGTTAGCATGGGGATGCTGACCTATCAAGGATCCCGGTTGGCCCTCCACCCCTCGCTAGCCATGACCCTAGACCTCCAGGACCTGGTGGCGATGCAAGACCTCCCGACACCCCTGGAGTTCTAGCAGCAACAACAACAACAGTACAAGGACAGCTTTGCTGGCATCAACCGCAACATCTACAAGCTACGCCAGCAATTCGACCAGATGTCCCTAAGGCAGGATGTCTTCGAGACGCGAATGGAGACCTCCGGCCAGATACATGAAGGGATGAGACAAGACCTGGCACTGCTCTGACAAGAACATCTCAGCTCAGTCCGAAGAAAGGAAGAGTTTCAGAGACATATGTATCGGCAGTTCCCTCCTCCCGGATCGTCTCCCGGTTCGAGCCCGCCATCTTAGGGATAGTACCCCAAAATAAATGTTGTAATCAAATTTTATCATAAATAAAATTTCTTTCATTTATTTTTGCTCTCTTTCCGAAAAAGTTAGCTTAACAAAAAGAAAATAAAAAGTGAAAAGACTTACGCGTAGTCCCGAAAAAGCCAAAATCCAAAATCGTGAGAAAAAAGACAAAAACCGCGGAAAAAGGCAGGATTAAAAACCAAAACAAAAGCCAAGACAGATTGGCAAGTCAACCACATTAACTAAGAATTTTTCGACAACCAGCAAAGTCGAACTACAAAACAAGCCAGAGATTCCCCAGCAATCAACAAGCTGGAAAACCAACAGAAAACTCTACCAGAAAAGCATCCTTCAAACGCCGGCGCATGAGCTACTGAGCAGTAAGCCGCCACCACCACCAGTCCTACGCAGTGGACTGTACCAGCCTGATGGGGGGTTTATACTCATCAATCGAAGGATTGGCTACCGTCAGAAGGAGTATCCTAAGGTTCTACCATGTGTCAACCAAAGGGATCGACTACCATCAGAAGGAGCATCCTGGAGGCGCACAACATATTTTTCCCCAGAGGATCAGCCACCGCAAGACGGAGCATCCGAAGGACAACCGGGCAATAGGGTTAACTCCTTCACCCTCCAGCCGATCTTTTTGGCACAACAGGCCAACAGTCGGCTAGTCAGGTGAAGGGGGGGCAGCTGTAGACCCCAAATCTTGCCCAGCTTCAAAATAAAGAGCAGAAGACCTCCTATTTGAAGATGGACAAAGCCTACAAAGCCACTAGGAGAGACTATTAGGCCCCATATTAGAGTAGGAAGGCTTTTCTGTACAAAAAATAAGGATTCCCACCTTCAAGGGTCGAGACCGCCGTCTCGCTTTTCGGGACCACCGTCTCGACCAATGGTAAGTCAAGACCGCTGTCTCGTTTGGTGAGACGGTCGTCTCGCCACTGGCCATTGGTGAGACCACCCTCCCGTTTGGCGAGACGACCCTCTCGCCATTTGGTATGTCGATATCGCTGTCTTGACAAACGAAACGGCGGTCTCGCCATTTGTCAAAGTCGAGACCGCCGTCCCAAAAGGCGAGACCTCCGTCTCGACCTTGCCAGGCGAGACGGCTATCTCAACCTGACAGGCGTGAATCCCTATAAATAGGGGTCGCTCTCCCCTTTATTTCACACAGCTCTTCCACCTTTCCTTCTGCAATTTCTTAAAATTCCTCTTCTAGAGTCCCTTCAAAGCATTTCCGGAGTTTCTAAGTGTTTTAAGAGAGTTTTTAGAGCGAAAAAGCGGCATTGTAGAGCGAATGGCTGCCAAAACGCACCCTATTTTTCAGGAGAATTAATCAAAGCTTGCTCCGGAGGTTTCTTCATTCTCTCCCTCTCTTTTATCGTCCTTTTTACTTACATTAAATTGTGCAATAGCTACTAGGGTCATGTAGTCATTATTTTAATTCCGCAAATAAAAGGGTAAAAGCGTCATTTTAAAAGTTTATTTATAAAATAACTGGCCTGTCATAGGGAACCCGAAAGGGGCGTCGTAGGGGGGCTAATACCTCCCTTACACGTAACTAACTCCCTTACCCAACTCTGGTTTTAATGACCAAAGTTGGTTTTTCTTTAAAAAAAAACCAACGCCTTTTTCTTTCCTTTTTCGATGTTTCTGGTAAAAACATTGGTGGCGACTCCATAAGAACCCTTTCAAATTTGTTCTTAGGTCAGCTCGGTTATTGGACGACCTAAGAACACCCTTTTGAAAACTTCGCCCTTAGGTTCAGCCCGGTTATTGGATAACCTAGAGGCGTTGTAACTTCACCCACAAAAACGCGAAAATGGAAAGTCAGAACCATCGCATCGCTCCGACCGCCTCTTTTGACGGCGGCGACAAAGGTTTCTCCAATCAACTAAACCCTACAACCCTTTTTCTAATGGTCCTTTTGTCATTATCATTAATTCCCTCAAGGTATTAGCCCTTTGTCAGGTATCGCTTTATGTCATGATACCAAGGGGATTTATCTTTTTCGCTATCTACTGTCATACAAAAGGCTTGTTTATCATGCCTTCTGACTTGGATGACGGGCATCTCATGTTCTTGTTCCAATGCAAACATGGATGACAATGTAGCGAGTGCATCTACAATCTGGTTATCTTACTGAGGGATGTACTCGAAATTGACGCTTTCCATCCTCAAAATCATATTACGAATGTGCTCTAGATAAGGGATTAATTTGGAGTTCCTGGTTTCCCATTCACCCTTGAGTTGGTAAATGACAAGGGATGAGTCACCGAATATTTTGAGCTTAGTCGCCCCATGATCTAGAGCTGCTTGGATACCTAAAGCACAGGCTTCATATTCGGCCATATTGTTTGTGTAATCAAAGTTCAGCCTGACTGTTACCGAGATATATTTCTTTTCAGGAGATATTAAAACAGCTCCAATCCCGTGTCTAAGGCTCCATCGAAGAACATAATCCACACATTATTTTCAGGTTCTTCATGTTGGGTATGCATTATATGCTCATCTTGAAAGTCGTCTTGGAGGGATTGATATTCCTCAGTTGGTCCATGTGCCAGGTAATTTACTAAAGGACTACCTTTGATAGCTTTTTAGGTGACATGAACGATGTCGAATTTTTAGAGGAGTACTTGCCGCCTGGCTATCCTTCCGGTCAAAATAGGTTTTTCAAACAGATATTTGATTGGATCCATTTTGGAAATCAACCAGGTCGTGTGTCTAACCATATACTGTCAAAGACGTTGAGTTGCCCATACCAATGCACAACATGTTTTTTCGAGTGGTGTATAGCGGGTCTCATAGTCTAGGAATTTCTTACTGAGGTAATATATGGCTTGTTCTTTCTTTCCCGTATCATCTTGTTGACCGACTACACATCCCATAGATTCGTCGAGTACTGAAAGATAAAGGATTAGAGGTTTTCCTTCAATGGGTGGTACCAACACTGGGGGATTGGTCAAACACTCCTTAATCTTTTCAAAAGCTTGCTAACACTCATTGTCCCAAACTGTCGGTTAATTTTTATGCAATAGCTTGAAAATGAGTGTACACTTATCGGTTAATTGTGCAATGAACCATGCAATGTAGTTTATCCGTCCCAAAAACCCTCTAACTTCTTTTTCTGTTCTTGGTGGGGGCATTTCGAAAATCGCCTTTGTTTTATCAGGGTCTACCTCAATTCCCTTTTTACTGACAATGAACTCGAGGAGTTTACCTGATCGTACTCCGAAAATACATTTAGCAGGATTTAGCTTAATCTGGTATTTTCAAAATCGCTTGAATAACTTCCTCGGCTACTAGCCTTCATTGTTGCATGGATACTCACTCCCAGGGGGAGAAATCATGCATTGCTAAATGAAGGTGACCTCTCTCTCTTGTATTGCATTTCAAATAGTATTTGGGTCAACTGGGTATATGTGATCAAGGATCACATGTTGAAAGCGAAGAGGTTATCCGATTATAAACTGCCTTATGCCATGTTAATTAACAATTTCTTTAGATATTTTGAAGTAGACCTTGCAGGAGAAAATGTGGAGACCCATAAAGCATCAAATGAGATTGATGATTCCACTCTACGGAAAATGGGGTTCATCAAAATTGATGATGAATGGTTCTCCAAAGCTGAGGCTGGAATGTTTGAAGATGAGGATGAAGATGAAGAAGAAGCTAATCAAGATCAAATTCCTTCTTCTCCGGGTGCTAAGGTTCCTGATCCACTGGTGGTCAAACATCCTACAAGAACATGGAAATCATTCCCTACATAGAGCAATTTGACCGTGGGACTCCTCTTTCTCAGTTTGAAAGGACTATGCTATCCCAAATGTCCTTATTGCAAGAAAATCAAAGGAAACACATGAAAATGACAAACCAACACTTCCAACAATCCCATACTCAATTCACCAACCTGGGAAATCAAATTGTTGACATTTATACAAAGTTGGAGGACATGCAGCTCAATCAAGGAAATTAGGATGACTAATCTCATCATGAAGGGTCTTTTCTATCATAAGCTTTTTATGTTTTCATTTGATGCTCTCCTTGATATTTCATTTATATTTTTTATTTGGTCTGTAATATTAACTGGTATATGATCAAAAACAATCTTTGAACTCCTTTCAATATAATGCAGGTATGTTAACTTGATATTAGAATGAATTAGAGATCCTAGATAACACATTCTAATAGTTTTAGTTGATAAAAAAAATCATTTTAATCGATTAATTTCATTCATAAACATATTCACAGTAACATTACGTACCTTTTTAATCGATTAAATAAAACATTAATCGATTAAATTCATTTACAGAAAGAATCACCTAGACTATATGGATGTTTTTAATCGATTATTTTGCGAATTAATTGATTAAAAGTTATAGGTTATGGATCTGCATCGATTAAAAACGATCTACATCAACTAAATTCACTAACAAAGTTTTTACATTCTAGTTTTATGCTACATTTTCAGCTATAGCTTAAATCTTGCTTTATCAATACTCATCTGCATGATTCCTAATCTTTCTTCATAAGAATTAAAACAATTAGCTGATATATTTACAAAACCTTTTGCTCGTGATCTCTTTTATAAAATTTGAACTGAATTAGGCATTTTAAATGCATCAAACATCACTTAGTTCTCATTTTTGAATGTTTTAATTGATATAAACCAGCTTTAATCAATTAAAATCACTTATATAAACTTTTCCATACTGTTTTTAATTGATTAAATATCGATTAAATCGATTAAATGAACTTAAGTTTTTAAAATCCATCTATCATTCCTGTATTAATCGATTAAAACTTCATTTATATCAATTAAATCCATTAAGATGATCAATTTAATCGATTATACCCTATTTTTAATCGATTATTATTCTACAAAACAATTTAAAGGCTTTAGTTAATGGTTGTTCTTGTAACATGCTACTAAAGGAAGGTTCCCTTATCTTTACACGTATCTATTGTATTCATTGCAAACGTGTTAAGGAAGATAAGTTTGAATAAACTTTAATTGTCCTTGTTAGAATAATATGTCTCAATTTTTCTGACCATATAATTTCTCTCTGATCTTTAATGTTTGTTGTGACCTTAATACATCTTAACATATTTATATTTTGTGCTCATGTTTGTAGTATATCTTTTCTTCCCTATTTTTGATGAAGTCAAAGGGGGAGAAATGATTAATATTGAATACTCACTAATCTATATATCCAAGTAATTTCTTTTGCAGATCAAGAGCTTTCAAAGAGATGTTTGTCTTCATCAAATAGGGGGAGACTGTAAGTGATGAAGATCTTATTGAATCATTGGATAAAACGAAGATCTTGTGGATTTGATGAAGTCAAAGGCTACTTGGGTTAAAGGGTAGAGTGACTAGTGAGTCTGCATCTATACATAGGTATAATCATTCATATCTCTCTACTGCATGAGAATTAATCATTTGAAAGAAATCGAAAATGCCCCTAAAACGTTTTAATATTGCATTAATCGATTAAACTATTTTTTAGAAATTATTTTATCTGATATTATATGAGCTTTAACAATTAAAATGTTCTTAAACTTACATCACAAATTTTTAACTGATATACTTTTGAAATAATCGTTTAAAACATTTGTTCGAACTATTTTAATCGATACACTTTCAAAATAATCAATAACTTTCATTAAAAGAGTGTTTGAAAATCTTCTTCCAGTATTTTAACTGATATAGATTCGAAATAATCGATTAAAATCACTTAAGATGTTTTAAAAAGTGTTCTAGCAGTATTTTAATCGATATAACTTCGAAATAATTGATTAAAACCACTTGAAGTGTTATTTAATTGATGTAATCTCAAATATAATCGATCAAAATGACTTTTAATCGATATAAATCAAATTAATCGATTAAAACAACTTAAGATACTTTTTACTAAGTTTATTAATCGATAAAAACATGTTGTTATCAGTTAAAATCACTTAGAAATTTGTGAAAGTTTTTGGCAGAATATTAATGATTAAATTGTGAATTAATCGATTAAAACAACTTAAGGGAATTTTTGTTAATTGTTTTAATCGATTCAGTTAAAATAAATCTGGAAAATGATCAAGAACATTTTAATAGATTAAAAGAAGTTTTAACCGATTAATCAAAGACTTTTAAGAGATTAAAAGAATGGTTTAACAGATTAATTAAACCAGAAGTTGAAAAACTTTCTATATAAACAGATTTGATTCAACGTTTAAAAATATACTTTTGAGCAATCAATCAAGCAATTATAAGAGCTATTTTCAAGAAAGAATCGGGCAAGTTTTGTGGTGTTGTTTTCAAAGTTCTTTCTTGAGGCAATTTTTGCATTCTTTTGGTGAAGAAACTCATTCTGCAGGAGTTCCATAATCCAGGTTTGATTGTCCTAGTTTCTTCTCTTTGTTCTTTCAATTTCTTTACTGTATTGTGAGTGTCTGGAATTGTTGGGCACTGGTTTTGTAGCTGGAATTTGGCTGCAGGTTGTTACAAGAACTGGAACTTGGTTCTTGGGTGGTGAGTGTCTAGAATTGTTGGGCACTGGTTCTGTAGCTGGAATTTGGCTGCAGGTTGATACAAGAACTGGAACTTGATTCTTGGGTGGTGAGTGTCTGGAATTGTTAGGCACTTGATCTGTAGCTGGAATTTGGCTGCAAGTTGGTTCAAGAACTAGAATTTGGTTCTTGGTGAAGGTTTAGGTGCAAGATCTGGAATTTGGGTCATGTGGTAGATTGGGTGTGTGATTGGAATCTGTAAAACATTCAATCTAGTGGAACTTGGCTGGAATTTGGCTGAGAACTGGACGTAGCCCTGGGATTGGGTGAACCAGTATTAATCTTGGTTGTATTTCTCTAAACCTTACTCTCTTTAATTCTGCTGCTGTCTTACTTTGAATAGCTTGATTTTCTTGGTTCAAGATTTGGTCAAAACTCTTAATCTTTGAAATAGATAACCTGTAAATTGCAAAAATCTTTTAAAGATCAATTCACCCCCCTCTTGATCTTATCCTCTTTTTCTAACAATTGGTATTAGAGCAGGGTCTTGAAAATCACTCAAGACTTTCGGTCAAAAATCTTTCATGACTGAAAACAAATTACTTTTTTCTGAGGGTGCTTCTATTAATAGACTTCCACTGTTTTGTGGAAATGATTATTCATTTTGGAAGATAAGGATGAAGATCTTTATTGAATCTATTGATATAAATGTTTGGAATATTATTGAACAAGGGTCTTCTGTTTTCAATAGAGAATGGTCCAACTTGAATGATCATGAAAAGAAACAAATTCAAGATGATTGCACTGCTAAAAATATCATTACATCTGCACTTAACATGAATGAATTTTTCAGCGTATCTCATTGCCAAACTGCCAAACAAATGTGGGAAGTTCTTGAAATGGCTTATGAAGAAACAACAGAAATATGTTTGATGGCTAATTCAAATTCCCCAACATCTAGTGTAAGTTCTGATTCTTCAACAAATACTATGAATTACAGCTCATTACAAGATGCTTTTTATGAAATGCATGCAGTAGCAAAAAGATTAGAAATTGAAAATAAAAGATTAAAGAGCATGAGCAGTATATTAGAAAACAAAATCATCCTTCTTGAAAAGAAAATTCTTAATGAAGAAACTAATGATGAAAACCTGAAAATGAGTGATAACAATTCTGGTTGCATGTGTAATGATCAATGTAGACCCAAAATCTTGTCCGGCCTCAAAATAAGAGCAGAAGACCTCCTATTTGAAGATGGACGAAGCCTAAAAAGCCACTAGGAGAGACTATTAGGCCCCATACTAGGATAGGAAGGATTTTTTGTACAAAAATAAGGATTTTTGTCTTTAGGGGTCGAGACCGCCGTCTCGCTTTTCGGGACCGCCGTCTCGCCATTGCTGCAAGTTGAGACCGCCGTCTCGTTTGGAGAGACGGCCGTCTCGCCACTTGCGAATGGCGAGACCCCCCTCCCGTTTGGCGAGAAGGCCTTCTTGTTTCTGGAAAAGTTGATACCGCCGTCTCACCAAACGAGACAGCGGTCTTGCCACTTTTACAAGTCGAGACCGCCCTCCTGAATGGCGAGACGGTCGTCTCGACCTTGTCAGACAAGACGACCGTCTCGACCTGACAGGTGCGAATCCCTATAAATAGTGAGCGCTCCCCCCCTCATTTCACACAGTTCTTCCACTTTCCCTTCTACACTTTCTTCAAATTCTCTTCCTAGAGCCCCTTCGAAGCATTTTCGGAGTTTCTGAGAGTTTTTGAGAGCTTTTTATAGCGTTTCGAAAGAGTTTTCGGTGTTGTAAGAGCGAAGGGCTGCCAAAAAGCACCCCACTTTTTGAGAGTATTAATTAAAAAGCTTGCTTCGGAGGTTTCTTCACTCTCCCTCTCATTTACTGTCTTTATTTTTATGATTTAAAATTGCATAATAGACATTAGGGCCATGTAGTCGTTATTTTAATTCCGTAAATAAAAGGGTAAAAGCGTCTTTTCAAAATTTTATTTATAATATAGCTGGCCTATCATAGGGAACCTGAAAGGGGCATCGTAAGGGAACTAACACTTCCCTTACACGTAACTAACTCCCTTACCTAACTCTGGTTTTAACGACCAAAGTTGGTTTTCGAAAATCAACGCCTTTTTACCCCTTTTTCGATGTTTCCAGTAAAAACATCGATGGCGACTCTATAAGAATCCCTTTAAATTAGTTCTTGGGTTAGCCCGGTTATCGGACAATCCAGGAACACCTTTTTGAAAACCTCGCCTCTAGGTTCAGCCCGGTTATCGGACAACCTAAAAGCGTTGTAACCATACCCATAAAAACGCAAAAATTGGAAAAGTAGGAATCATCGCGTCGCTCCGACCGCCTCTTTTTTACGGCGGCGACAGATGGCGACTTCACTGGGGAAGCCTAGAGAGTTAATCCCATTTAGTGATGGGCCAGCTTAATAAATAAACTAAGAAATTACACTTTAACCCTACCTTGTATTATAACATATTTTAAATGTTTGGCTTTAATAACTGTCGTTTGTTTATTTTACGCAATTGTTTGAAATACAAACTGTACACAAACCTTTGCACACAACAGTTCCCTCTATACCCGGGGGCAGGTGAGAAATCCATAGGGAGTGGGTGGCAAGTACGGTTTGCTGTAGTGATGGCCTTGAGCCCACTAGTGTGATCGGAAACCACCACTCAAGGTGATAACCTTCCTCTTTTGGAACAAAGACTGACTATGGCCTTAGTGCTAAGCATGGTCGGAAGGCTGGAGAGTGGGGACCCTATAATGGGGGCACCTTGGGGGCCTTAGCCATGGTGAGAACAGTTATAACCTACCTTCACCAATGCACTTTTCTGCAGGAAAACCCTACCTCGTGATTAAAACGACTTCCCGCCAGTTCGCGGATGATTGAATTGTGTGCGCATTTGTTTGTTGCATTTGATTGCATAAGCATAACCAAACAACAGAAAAATCACAAAAAACATTTTTTGCAATAAACGCCCTTATCTCGGACAGTCTGCCTTTTAACTAGCCTGGTTTCAGGTTCTTTGCAAGCTAAGTAGTCACACAGTCCGACAGAAGAGATAAGGGATGCTAAACATTATTCTTTCACATAAAGCCATTTTTATCTCGGACAGTGTGCCTTTTAGCTAGCCTGGTTTCAGGTTCTTTGTAAGCTAAGTAACCACGCAGTCCGACAGAAGACATAAAGGCTATAAAATAAAAAAAACAATAACAAAATCAAATCAAATAAAAACCCAAATAAAAAAATAAATGGGACATTGTTCATAAACATTACACTCATAAATCATTCATATAGGTAGTATATTCTCAAAAAAAAAATACACAAATACCATACATCATGTAGAAATAAAACATGATAAATAGGAAAAATAAACACTCACATTCATACCTACAATAAGCATCATATTCATAAAGCATGCATTTTGGTTTTAGAAAATGGAGGGAACTGGTAGACAATTGAAGAAAGTGGACATTCCTTGGTACCATTAGAGGTCCGCTCCGACTTTGAAAAATCCTATGGACGAATCCTCGACCTGTTGAAGATCAGTGTCGATCCAATTTTTATCAGGGTTCTAGTTCATTTCTGGAACTCCAGTCTGCGCTGCTTCGAATTCCCGCAGTTCGACATGGTGCCCACTTTGGAGGAGTATGAGATTATGCTAAAATGGCCCAAATCAGCCGGGGTCCATATTCGCCACGGGGCATACACTCCTACAGCACAAATCGCTGTCATCATTCGATTACCATTCCGGCAGACTACCCTGATAGAAAAGGGGAACATCCAGGGTTGGAAAGTTTCAATGTT
The DNA here is from genome assembly GCA_963425845.1 of Sphenostylis stenocarpa. NCBI lineage: Eukaryota > Viridiplantae > Streptophyta > Magnoliopsida > Fabales > Fabaceae > Sphenostylis > Sphenostylis stenocarpa. The sequence goes on from OY731401.1 coordinate 41,405,028, forward strand.
AGAAGATCATTTGTCTTCTTTGGCTGAAAAGGCAGAATGGGCTACCTTTAACAAAACCCTGGCCTTGATTGTATTTGGAACAATCTTATTCCCCTTCCACATCGACACAGTAGACCAAGCTATCATGGACGCCTTCTTCGCCTGGGACATGAACTCGAAGAGTCCCTTGCCTGCAATTCTTGCCGACACCTTGCTCTCGGTGGAATTTTGCCGCCAGAAGCAAGGAAAAACACTCCGTTGTTGCTTTTCACTACTTTTTGTGTGGGGCATCACACATTTCTACGCCTCTAGTCACATGGGGATGTTCCCCGACCCTTTGAGGAAATTCTCCAAAATCCCTCTCCACCGACGCCTAACCTCAGAGTGGAAGGACGAGTTGGAACAATGAGACGCCAACTATTTATCCTGGGTCTGCCCTTGGTTCCGACCCGGTCCGGTCCTCATCAGATGTGGGGATTATCCGAACGTACCGTTGATAGGACTCAGGCGTTGCATAGCCTATTCACCTAGAGTAGCTATGAGACAACTCATGAGGACTCAAACTACAATTTCCCGAGGGGAGCTCGGAGGACTGTGTTTCTTCGGAGACCCATGCACAATTGCTAACTCACCAGCCATGAGAAGAGCATGGGAGAGACCAGTCTTTATGGGAGATAGAGAGCTAGGAAAAGCTCGGGTAGCCATCTCCAGTGACTACGAGGAGTGGAGGAGGAAAAGAGGGATGTCTCAACCATCCACCTCACTCGCTACATGTGCAAATAATGAAGAGCTACAAACTCAAATCGACGCCTTGACCCAGAGGATAGAAATCATGGGAGCTCAGATGAGGGCCCTTGAAGAAAGAGAACAAGAATCTATCCTCACCATAGATGGTCTACAGAGGCAATGCAAGAAAAAGGATCATGAAATAGAGCGCCTCAAGGATCAGTGTGTTGACTCTCATGAGCAAGCTATCCGAGCATCCAAAGCTGCTAGAACCAGCTCGGATAGCCAACTTCAAGAAATAACCACCAAATCAGCACACCTTGAGGCCGAATCAGCAAAACATGCTAAGATGATCAAGGACTTATTACAAGACCTCACAAGGACTCGGTCAGAAATACGCCAAGAGCGAGAGGCCAATCGGAGACTTAACAAAAGTCTCACTGAGCTACACTGTAAAGAAAGAGATGGGCTAGCTCAGTATGGCCAAGTACTACGAGAAAAGGACTGAGTCCTTGCAAAGCTCAACGAGCTACAAGCCTTGGTCGTCCATCAAGAGGCAAAGATCAAAGATGCTCAAAAGTACAGTGAAGATATGAGCCAGGCGGTCCAGAAGCAAAGCGAAGCACTCGCTCGTCACGTCCGGGAAGCTGAGAGAGAATTACATAGAGATCAAGACCCGCCTATGGGTTTCTTTAGGCTTTTCCACTTCTGTCAAAAGTTGCTTCTTAGTATGGAATAGGGGAATGTACACCTTCTACGGATAAATGAAATTCTTCTTTATTCAACAATTGTCTACTTGCATGCATATCATTCATTTGCATATTTAATTTCCCCTCCTTCACTTTTAAATAAATAAGATAATAAAAAGGAAGGATTAACTGACACGTCTTCCAAATTAGAAGAATGGAGAGAAAGCCACTCCTAATCAAGTTTTCCCCAACGGTTGACCCACCACAAGAGAATAATAAGTCTCGACCATTGGTCCTCAAAACCAATAAGGAAGAGGGGGCAAGGACACCAGTGCGACTATTTATGCCACGTCCTTTCCACTATGAGTCAAATAAAGTTGTACCATGGAGATACGGGGAATCTTCACCAAAAAGGGAGGATATCTCCAACATAGCCGGCATCAGAGGCATGACTAGAAGTGGAAGAGTCTACTCCCCCAAGGACTTACAAGAAGATGCCCCCAAGAATAAAGGAAAAAATAAAAAGACTGAAGAAAAAGAAAATAAAGAATCTAAGGAGGAGACAGAGCAACTACTCCAGTTTATAAGGCAAAGCGAGTATTCCATTATTGACCAGCTCAATCATACACTTGCAAAGATAACCTTGTTATCTCTAATGATGAGCTTGGAACCACATAGAAATGCCTTGATGAAGGTCTTGAGCGAAGCGCATGTACCTCACACCATATCCCAAGAGAAGGTTAAGAGGATCGTCGGTCACATTACGGTAAGTGATCACCTCACCTTCACAGAGGAAGAACTCCCCCTCGAGGGGTCAAACCACAACAAGCCCTTGCACATCTCCATCAAATGCTAGGAATACCTCATTGCCAAAGTTCTTGTGGATAACGGGTCATCCTTGAACGTGATGCCCAAGTGCACACTTGACAAGTTGACTATCCAAGGAACCCGTTTGCGCCTAAGCAGCACTATCGTTCGAGCCTTCGACGGATCAAAACGAGAAGTACTGGGAGAAGTTAACTTGCCAATCCAAATTCGACCCACTATCTTCAACGTCGATTTCCATGTAATGGACATTACTCCGACATATAGTTGTCTCCTTGGCAGACCTTGGATTCATGACGCTAAGGCAGTACCTTCAACGCTCCACCAAAAAGTCAAGTTCATAGTGGATGACAAATTGGTCACGGTCCAAGCAGAAGACGATATCCTGATCAATGGACCATCCACCCAACCTTATGTGGATGTGGCGGAAGAGGCCCTTGAAACATATTTTCAAGCGCTCAAAATTGCCAATGAAGAAATGCTTCCCAAAAACACGAAGGTAGCCCGCATGATGATGAAGCATGGTTACCATCCTGGCCAAGGATTGGGGGCAGATTCCCAAGGCATAAGGGAACCCCCAGAATTCAAAGATAATCCTTTCAAGTGTGGTCTAGCATATGACCCTACTAAGGGCCGAGCAGAAGGAAGAAAAGGGAAGTCTCCCCTCCGCACACTCAAACAAATATTCCAAAGCGGAGGGATGCAAGCGTCAAGAGCTACCCTAGTCATTAGGAAATCTTTTTCTTCACTTAAGGGATGTAAACCCAATGATTGTTAGAGATTATCCCCCGGGACTAGCCCGACCCTCGGGCATTTCAGGGCGCATATTCCCTTATTAATTAATAAAGAATATATTTCTTACTATTTGCTTCTCTTCTTGCTATTTCATGACTAGACCTCACAATAACCTTGTCTAAGTAAACGAAAAAGAAAAAAGAAGAATAAAAAGCGCGCCCAATTAATCAAATTTTGTCATTGCCATTACAATCAAGCTAGTTGATTAGAAGCACAAAATAAGGCTTTACCTCACCATAAATAAAGTCATGCTTCGCCAATATTGTGAAAAATAAATATAGAAGTCAAAGGCCAAGAGAAAAGGGCAAAATACCCGGTAGGAAACCCACTAAGGGGGCTATGCAAAAGATAGGGTCAACCCGGTAGGATACCCGAACAAAAATAAAGGGTAGTCTAGGCAAAAATTAGGGTTACAATATAAGGTCCGCTAAGATTCCCTAAACAAAAAAAAAAGAACCTAGACAAAAGATAGGACCAAAAGACAATATCCTAGTTCGAAAACCCAAAAGGTGATCTAGGGAAATCAACCAGCCATAAAAAGCAATGGAAATAAGCTAAGGCGCAAATAAAAAAAGAAAAAAAAGAAGAAAGGGAAACGTTTGCTTAAACAAAAAGCTTAAACACCTAGGCTTAACCTTAGCCAGCCATTCTTACAAAATCTTTTCTAAACAAAATTAATCGTCTAAAACACAAGCCATTGAATTTACCCTTTTACTTCTTTTCTCTTGACCCTCACAACATTATTCTAACAATTAGTTTGAGAATATGGAGGCGTATAGTCAACAAGAGGATTGAAACCCTAAAGTGAAGAAAAAGGGACACTAACATGGCAAAGTGTGCTCTCCAAAAAAAAAGAGATAGAAAAAAGAAAAGAAAGAGAAAATTATTATTCGGTCACCTGAGGTCCGGAATGGTTCAACCAAGTACAGCAGAAGGAACACAGATCAGAGGACACCTGTCTCTACAAGACGCGTCAGTTAAATCCTTCTAAAAAACTAATGAAATAGGCATTATAGGACATCATACATGAAAAAATTGCATGCATAAAATGTCTTTGAACAAGGTCCTATTTTCTTCAAAAAAAAATAAAAAAATCTCTTCTCAAAAGTGAGACCTCCGTCTCGCGAGCCCATACCGCCGTCTCGAATTACACCAAAACGAGACCGTCGTCTCGACTACCGAGATCGCCGTCTCGACTTGGCCAAAAACGAGACCGCCTTCTTGCTTGACGAGACGGCCGTCTCGTTTAAAGCCAAAGTCGAGACCTTCGTCTCGAGGTTCCAGACGACGGTCCCGAATCCCGCGAATTTGAGACGGCGATCCCGATTTTCCAGATGACGGTCCCGAGGCTGGTCGAAAATTCTATATATAGGGGTGCCTCGGGGGGGGTCTCAAACACTCTCTCCTGCACTCCTATCCTCCTTTCTCTTACTTTCAAGCATCCTATCACCAAAATGCATAGAGGAGACCAATCTAGAAAGAGAAGGGGTTCTGCTGGCCCCAGTAGCTCCACAGCCCCCACTCCACAAGATCCCACACAGCTTTCACCATTACACCAGGCCCGCCTAGAACACGTCCGGGGGTACACTTGGCACCCCATGCTGAGGCTGGAATTCGGCATCCTCGCCGAGTTTGGGTGGGAAGACGATGTTCGCGCCAACATTGACAGCATAGGGTGGCGCTTCCTCCTCCAGTCTCCGCCCACTCACGTCTACCCGTAGGCGGTGATGGAATTCCTCGCCTCCATCTCCTACTCTGAGACTCCCTCCATGGTGTCGGGCCTCCCACCGACAAAGATGGTGACGTACTTCATGAACGGGATGTACCGGACCACCACCCTGGACGAGTTCAATGTGTCCATTGGATTCGCCCAACCCAAGGATGTCTTGACTCGGGATTACCAGAAGGTCATTTGCGCGCGCCCCACTACCCTCACCGCCGGCGAAATGTGGGAGGAGCTGACAGCGATGCACACTCTGCCAACATTGCTGAAGGGCTCCGCACTTCCCCCTGCCCTTCGAATTTTTCCACAAGTTGCTGGCCGGGACGGTCCACGGGCGGAAAGAGAGTCAGGGTAAGGTTACCCTCCCAGATCTCTTTGTCCTCTACTGCATGAGCCAGAGGCGCCGATGCAATCCCGTCTATTTCTTCCTGAAGGCCCTCAAGGACTTCGGGAGCCGGCCCGTGGGAGCCATCCTCATGGCTCCCCTCATCACCCCGCTGGCAGAAAAATGGGGGTGCAGCGGCAGGGAAGAATTGGCCTCAGCCTCCGACCCGATACTATCAACGGATCTGTCCTGGTCATCATGGGGATGCTGTTACGCCAAGGGTCCCGATTGATCCTCCACCCCTCGCTGGATATAACTTTAGATCTCCAGGACATCGTAGCAATGCAAGATCTCCCGACACCCCCAGATTTCCAGCAACAACAACAGCAGCATCAGCATCAGCAACAGCAGCAGTACACGGACGACTTTGCTGGCATCAACCGCAACATCTACAACTTGCGCCAACAATTCGACCAAATGTCCATGAGACAAGGGCAGATGTCCTTAAGGCAGGATGCCTTCGACACGAGGATGGAGACATTCAGCCAGTACCAAGAGGGAATAAGGCAAGACCTGGCGATGTTCCGATAGGAATACCTCGATGAAGCTTGAGACCAGGCAGAATTCCGAAGGCATCTGTACCGGCAATTCCCCTCTTACAGATCGTCTCGACACTCAAGTTCGTCGTCTTAGGGATAGTTCTTAAAAATAACTGTTGTAACAAAATTTTTATCATAAATAAAAATTTTAATTTACCCTTTTTTTTTGCTCTCCTTTTTGAAAAAGTCAGCGTAGCAAAAAAAACTAAAAGTAAAAAGACTTACGCTCAAAAAAGCCAAAATCCGAAATCGCAAGAAAAAAGAGATTAACCGCGGAAAATGGCAGGATTAAAACCATTCAATCACCTTGACCAATAACTTTTCGACAACCAAGCAAGAGTCGAACAAGAAAACAACAAGACTACCCGGCAGCCACCAAGACGGATGACCACCGGAAAAATCAGAGCGATCCCCGACAACCAGCAAAGTCGGATGACCACTACCAAAAGATCAAAATCAAAGAATCCCCAGCAGCTAACAAGCTGGATGAACACCAACAGAATCCTCGGCATAGACCGGATGACCACTCCCAAAAAGACAAAAACAAAGACAAAAGAAAGTATCTCAACACTCGGCGCATGAGCCACCCAAGCAGTAAGCCGCCACCACCACCAATCCTACGCAGTGGACTGTACCAGCCTGATAGGGGGTTCATATCTATCAACCTGCGCACGCGGTGCGCCTGATCTGCGCTCAAGCTGAATTAGTAAGTCGCAACTACCAGCCTGATGGGGGGTTTATACTCATCCAGTCCAACGCACAATGGATTGCAACTACCAGCCTGATGGAGGGTTTATACTCATCCAGTCAGACGCACAGTGGACTGCAACTACCAGCCTGATGGAGGGTTTATACTCATCCAGTCCGACGCACAATGGACTGCAACTACCAGCCTGATGGGGGGTTTATACCCATCAACCGAAGGATCGGCTACCGTCAGAAGGAGTATCCTGAGGTTCTACCATGTGTCAACCGAGGGGATCGGCTACCGTCAGAAGGAGTATCCTGAGGTTCTACCATGTGTCAACCGAGGGGATCGGCTACCGTCAGAAGGAGTATCCTGGAGGTGCACAACACAATTTTCTCCAGAAGATCAATCGCCGCAAGACGGGACGTCCGAAGGGTAACCGGGCAAGAGGGTCAACTCTTTTACCCTCCAGTCGATCTTCTTGGCACGACAGGCCAGCAGTCGATTGGTCAGGTAAAGGGGGGGGCAGTTGTATACCCCAAATCTTGCCCGACCTCAAAATAAGAGTAGAAGACCTCCTATTTGAAGATGGACGAAGCCTAAAAAGCCACTAGGAGAGACTATTAGGCCCCATACTAGGATAGGAAGGATTTTCTATACAAAAATAAGGATTTTCTGTACAAAAATAAGGATTTTCGCCTTTAGGGGTCGAGATCGTCGTCTCGCTTTTCGGGACCGTCGTCTTGCCATTGCTGCAAGTCGAGACCGCCGTCTCGTTTGGCGAGACGGCCGTCTCGCCACTTACGAATGGCGAGACCCCCTCCCGTTTGGCGAGAAAGCCTTCTCATTTCTGAAAAAGTCGATACGGCCATCTTGCTAAACGAGACGGCAGTCTCGCCACTTTTACAAGTCGAGACGGCCATCTCGACCTGACAGGCGTGAATCCCTATAAAAAGTGAGCGCTCCCCCCCCCCTCATTTCACACAGTTCTTCCACTTTCCCTTCTACACTTTCTTCAAATTCTCTTCTTAGAGCCCCTCCGAAGCATTTCCGGAGTTTCTGAGAGTTTTTGAGAGCTTTTATAGCGTTTCGAGAGAGTTTTCGGCGTTGTAAGAGCGAAGGGCTGCCAAAATGCACCCCACTTTTCAAGAGTATTAATTAAAAAGCTTGCTTTAGAGGTTTCTTCACTCTCTCTCTCTCTTTTAATGTCTTTATTTTTATGATTTAAAATTGCATAATAGACATTAGGGCCATGTAGCCATTATTTTAATTCCGTAAATAAAAGGGTAAAAGCGTCTTTTCAAAAGTTTATTTATAAAATAGTTGGCCTATCATAGGGAACCCAAAAGGGGCATCGTAAGGGAACTAACACTTCCCTTACACGTAACTAACTTCCTTACCTAACTCTGGTTTTAACGGCCAAAGTTGGTTTTCGAAAACTAACGCCTTTTACCCCTTTTTCGATATTTCCAGTAAAAACATCGGTGGCGACTCCATGGAAGACATGTTATTTGATATGAACCAAAGGATGCAGGCATTCTTCACTCTTTCTGGAGTACGGCATGAGGAAATCATTCGTCATATCTCTGATGTAGATGATAAAGTGTGTCACTTAGAAAATAAATTTGATGCTCACTTTCATAGCGATAGTGAAGAATTTTAATATTACTTTCATTTCTTGTATTGTAAATCACTTTTAATTATGAAATAAAATTTGGTATTCCTTTATTGCTTTGTTTGAGGGGGAGTTATTTCCAAGTTATGCATATTTTGAGGGGGAGCTCTTAATTTTTTATCATAATCAAAATAGGGGGAGAAATATTTAAAGCCTCTTATGATTGAATTTAAATATTATCAGGTATGTTTAATGTGTTTGTTAGTGTGACAGATAAAACAGGTTATTACAAGGCTTTAAAAGAAAATTTTGATCATCATCAAAAAGGGGGAGATTATTGAACATACAACGACTTGATCTTGAACTTACATGGACATGAAGCTTGTTGATTTTGATGATGATTCAAGAACAAAGAACTTAGAGAGTTGAAGACTTGTATTATTTTGTAATAACTATGTTTTGATGAGTTTGAGTATGTAATATTAGAGTCTAAGATAGACGGTACATAGTCTACTCTTTAGAAGCTTCAAAAACTCATATTTATCAAAAAGCCTCGGGTTTAATCGATTAAAAGACCAAATATTCGATTATTACAGTGAGAAAAATCATTTTTTGTATCAGCTCATTGTGATAATTGATTAACACACCTGTTAATCGATTAACAGGGCAGATAATCGATTAAACCAGTGTGTTTGGGGTCTCTGTTGATTTTGGCTCTGTAATAATCGATTAATACTTGAGATAATCGATTATTTCAGTCAGATTTGCATTTTGAACTTCAAATTAAACCTATTTTCGAAAACCCTAGTCCCAATACACCAAGTTCAAAAATCCCCAATTTCCAAACCCTAATTCATCTACTTAAGGTTCTCTAAGGCTCTAAGAAAATTGAACAACCTTTTTCAAACAAAAGTTAAGAGTTGTGATTGCCAGAGAACTGTTTGTTGGAGGAAAAAGGGGCTTTTGGAACCTAATGTGGGCTAGAAGCGATAAGAATCACTAAGTGGAGTTCTTAGTAGATTGTGTGTTGTGCCGTCTCTAGGGAAAGTTGTTCTTCATCTCTTGTGTGACTCAAGAGAGGTGTTTTCGTTACTTTATCTTTTCCATTGTCATATGTTTGTAATAACTTTGATTATAGTGATAGCGTTAATCCTCTGTTTGAGTGATTAGCAACTGGACGTAGCGTGTTTTGATCCGAACCAGTATAAATCTTTTGTGTAAGACTCTATCCTTATCCTATTTCCGTTTACACAGTATTTTAATCGGTAAAATTTGGGGAAAATTTACAGTTCTCACGGCCACGGGCGGGGACTGCGGGAGATACAAGAGAAAGCTTAAAAAAAAAACCCTAGGGGTTGATCCTCCTAGTCCTCCCTCTCTGCTACTCTAGTTTTGACAGAGATTTGGCGTCCACGTCGGAGGCGGAAGCGTCAAAGGTTATCCACCCTGCGTCAATTAGCTCTTGGACCTTATATTCCAAGGTCAAGCAATTATACGTTGAATGCCCAGGCGCATCCGAGTGGTAACTAAATTTCTTGTTGGGCTTGTACCACTCGGGGTAGGGAGGCTCCATTTTCTCAGGAGGAACACGTGCCAAAAGGTTGGCCTCTAGCAATTGGGGCAACAGCTTCCCATATGAGGTTGAGATAGGGGTGAATTTCCTCTCCCTTCTTCGTGGTTGTCGATCTATTTGCGGGGTGGAGGAAGGAGTTGTGAAATTAATGGCATGTACGGCCTCCTCCTTCTTTTTAAAGGGTTTCTTGAATGAGATGCTGGAAGAGGAAGGTCGCGCTATCTTCCCACTTCTTAGCCCTTGCTCCACCCTTTCCCCGATGGTGACCACGTCTGAAAAGAGGTTGGACATACTTGCGATTGCTTTGTCATAGTAAGGTCCAGTCAGTGAATCAATGAACATGGCCACTGTCTCTTTATCTGTTAGTGGGGGCTCTATCTGGGCAGCCAATTCCCTCCAACGTTGGGCATACCCCTTGAAAGGTTCGTCGGTCTTTTTGCTTAAGGTTCTAAGATCTGACCTATCAGGGTTCAGATCGATATTGTAGCGGTAACGACGAAGAAAGGCATCAGCCAGCTATTTCCAGTTTTGGACCTACCCTCTTTTCAATTGCATATACCAATTGAGAGCCGAGTTGGCTAAACTTTCCTGTAAACAGTGAATCAGGAGTTTTTCATTCTCAACGTGCGCAGCCATCTTACGATAGTACATCGTAAGATGGTTCCTAGGGCAGGTCAGCCCGGCATACTTCGGGAAGTCCGGGACCTTAAATTTTGGAGGGAAATGGATATTCTTTACTAGGCACATATCTGCCACCTCTTTGACATCAAAATTGTGCCCCTCCACCGCCTTCAGTCTCTCTTCTAGGGCGGAGATTCGCTGTTTGGACACTTCTGGGGTGAGGATATGCATGGCCCGAGCGTCGGATTGGAGAGGCGCCTTTTGATCAAAGAGGAACTCCTCTTCCTCTTCGTAGGGGGCATGCTCGGCTTGGGTCTCGCCTTTATTTTGACCTTGGCGCATAGCCTCCATTAGCTACGCCATTTGCTCCCGGAGGGTGTTAACCTCTGTCGTGAGCTTGTGGTTTTGTTCTTCCAGATTTTCCATGGCCTTGGCTTTTTGTGCGCGGGTTGGAACGGGGAGAGGACCAGCCACTTTCTAGAATGCCCCAAAAAAATTTTATTAATGAATGTTGAGTGTGGGACTAGTATCTTTCAAGACAATGACTTAGGTACCATCCTTTAAGCCTACGCTTTGTGGAGTACCCTACCCACTTCGGTGTAATGGTTCTTTCCTTCTCATGGTTTTTGACAAGTATGACGAAGATCACCATATACCTTAGTACATTTGTCCCTTCCTTATGGATGGCTACAAATGTGCTTGGGGCCTCTTTCATCTTTATCTTAGAGATATTTAACGCCCCCTAGCATGGATGTGTTTTATGTATGAGAGATTCTGTTTAAATGATGCTAATGCGTTCTTTCCTTTTATTTTCTCTCTTGGTTTTCTCCACTCATGGTATGATGCAACATGAATGTTTTGACTTTGTCAAAAATCATTTTATTTATTTTTCCTTTACTGGATTTATTTCATTTTATTTTGTTTTAGAGCCTTTTATTTCTTCTGTCGGACTGTGTGGCTACTTAGCTTACAAAGAACCTGAAACTAGGCTATCTAAAAGCCAGACTGTGTGAGATCAAATGGTTTATTGCGAAATAATAATATTAGCATCCCTTATCTCTTCTGTCGGACTACGTGGCTACTTAGCTTGCAAAGAACCTGAAAACAGGCTAGCTAAAAGGCAGACTGTCTGAGGTAAGGGCATTTATTATAAAAGATTTTTCTTTTTGTTTGGTTATGATATGCAATCAAATGCAACAAACAAATGCACACACAATTCAGTCATCCGTGAACACGTGAGGAGTCATTTTAATCATGAGGTAGGGTTTTCCTGCAAAAGAGTGCATTGGCAAGGGTAGGTTCTAACTGTTCTCACCAAGGCTTAGGCCGCCAAGGTGCCCCCATTATAGGGTCCCCACTCTCCAGCCTTCTGACCATGCTTAGCACTAAGGCCATAGTCAGTCTTTATGCCAAAAGAGGAAGGTTATCACCTTGAGTGGTGGTTTCCGATCATACCGGTGGGCACATGGCCCTCACTAAGGCAAACCGTACCTGCCACCCATTCCCTATGGATTTCTCACTTGCCCCCGAGTATAGAGGGAACTGTTGTGTGCAAAGGTTTGTGTACATTTTGTATTTCAAACAATTGCGTAAAATAAACAAATAATAGTTATTAAATCCAAGCAATTAAAGAATGTTAGAAAACAAGGTAGGGTAAAAGCAAAATTTCTAGGTTTATTTATTAAACCAACCCATCACTAAATGGGATCAACTCTCTAGGCTTCCCTAGTGGAGTCGCCATCTGTCGCCGTCGTCAAAAGAGGCGTCGACGCGATGGTTCCAACTTTCCATTTTTCGCGTTTAATTATGGGTGAGGTTATAACGCCTTTAGGTTGTCCGATAACCAGGCTGAACCTAAGGGCGAGGTTTTTGAAAGGGTGTTCTTAGATCGTCCGATAACCGAGCTGACCTAAGAACAAATTTGAAAGGGTTCTTATGGAGTCGCCACCGATGTTTTTACCAGAAACATCGAAAAAGGGAGGAAAAAGGCGTTGGTTTTTTAAGAAAAACCAACTTTGGTCGTTAAAACCAGAGTTGGGTAAGGGAGTTAGTTACGTGTAAGGGAGGTATTAGCTCCCTTACGACGCCCCTTTCGGGTTCCCTATGACAGACCAGTGATTCTATAAATAAACTTTTGATATGACGCTTTTACCCTTTTATTTGCGGAATTAAAATAATGACTACATGGCCCTAGTAGCTATTGCACAATTTAATATAAGTAAAAAAGACAATAAAAGAGAAGGAGAGAGTGAATAAACCTCCGGAGCAAGCTTTGATTGATTCTCGTAAAAAAATAGGGCGTGTTTTGGCAGCCCTTCGCTCTTACAACGTTGAATTCTCTCTTGAAAACGCTATAAAAACTCTCTTAAACACTCAAAAACTCCGGAAATGCTTCTTGAGGGGCTCTAAGAGAAGAATTTTGAGAAATTGCAGGAGGAAAAGTTGAAGAGCTATGTGAAATGAAGGGGAGAGTGCCCCCTATTTATAGGGATTTGTGTCTGTCAGGTCGAGACCGCCGTCTCGACTAGCAAGGTCGAGACGACAGTCTTGCCATTCGAGATAGCGGTCTCGACTTTGATAAGTGGCAAGACCGCCGTCTCATTTGGCGAGAGGGTCTTCTCGCCAAATGGGAGGGAGTGTTAGAATCGCGCAGCGGAATGTTCGCATGGTCGAACAAAAACCAAGAGGGGGGGTGAATTGGTTTCTTAATAAAAATTAGGTTTTCAAAATTTTCCCCAAATTTTACCGATTAAAAACTGTGTAAATGTAAATAGAGAAGAGTAGAGAAGATTACACAGTAGGTTTATACTGGTTCGGATCAAAAGACCCTACGTCCAGTTGCTAATCACTCAAAAGAGGATTAACGCTGTCACTAAGAACAAATTGTTACAAAACAAATTACAAATGAAAGAGATAAAGTAAAGACAACACCTCTCTTGAAATCCACAAGAGATGAAGAACAGCTTTCCCCGAGAGACGGCTCGAGCACACAATCCACTAAGAACTCCACTTAGTGATTCTTATCGCTTCTAGCCCACACCAGGTTCCAAAAGCCCCCTTTCCTTGCAACAAACAGTTCTCCGGCACTCACGACACTTAACTTTTGTATGGAAAGAGTTGTTCTTTTTTTACGAGTGCCAAAGGAGAGTTTAAGTAGGGAAATTAGGGTTTAGGAATTGGGGATTTCGAAACTAGGGTTCTTGGTAATTGGGTTTTCGAAAATAGGGTTAATTTGAAATTTAAAATGAAAAACAGATGAAATAATCGATTATTTGGAGTGATAATCGATTAAAACGAGAGCCAAATACGTCGAACCCAAACCTCTCTGGATTAATCGATTATTTGGTGAAATAATCGATTATCTATGCGGAACGATACGAAATAATCGATTATTTTGTTGTTTAATCGATTAAAACAGTGACTTTGTATAGAAAGTGGTTTTCTCACTTGTTTTAATCGATTATTTACCTATATAATCGATTAAAGCCAGAGCTCTGAATGATAAATTTGAGCTTTTTGAAGCTTCTAAGTTACGAGACTATGTACCGGCTATCTTAGATTCTATAATTACGAGACTCAATCAAACTAAAACGAGTTATTACAATACAGAAATCATCAATCTTCAATCTTCAATACTCTAAGTCTTTAAGTTCTTGGATCATCATCAAAATCAACATTCTTCATGATCATTATTTGCAACATCAAGTCCTTGAATGTTCAACAATCTCCCCCTTTTTGATGATGATCAAAATTATCTTTTTAAAGCCCTTGTAATAACTCTGTTTTATCTGTCATACTAACAACCACATTAAACATACCGAGATAAAATTTAAAATTGAATCATAGGCTTTAAATTTTTCTCCCCTATTTTGATTATAATCAAAAAGAACCCTGCAACATCAATCATAAGAGCTCCCCCTCAAAATATGCATAATTTAGAGAAAGCTCCCCCTCAATCATAGCATGAAAGAAACATCATATTTTATTTCATAATCATTCATCCATTACAACATCAAGACAATAACAAAAGAAAATACATCGATTTTCTCTATATCGAGACGACTTTAATCGATTATTTCTAGCAAATAATCGATTATCCGAGACATTTAATCTATTATTTCACGAAATAATCGATTATTCCAGAGGAGAATACCCTATTTTGGACGTTTTGAGGGAAAATAATCGATTATCACTTCCGATGATCGATTATTCCGGAGGCTATATCAAGTTTTTGAGATTTATATGCATAATAACCTATGAACATGCTACACCACGAATTTTAATATAACAATTATCCGAGAAGCAGTCAAATTAAGCAGATTTTAAGCTATTTCTAATATCCCTAAGTTTCTTCTAAGATCATAGAATCTATCCTTGGGTAGAGGCTTAGTAAATATATCTGCTAATTGACGTTTAGTGTCTACATACTCTATTTTGCGGTTTCCTTTCTTGATATGATCTCTTAAAAAGTGATGTCTAATCTCAATATGTTTAGTCCTAGAGTGCATTACTTGGATTCTTAGTTAGATTAATTGCACTCGTATTATCACACATTAAGGGTATGTCATTTAAATATATACTATAATCCTCTAACTGTTGTTTCATCCACGAGAATTTGAGCACAACAACTACCAGTTGCAATATATTCGGCTTCGGTGGTAGATAAAGCTACACATGCTTGTTTCTTAGAATGCCATGATATTAAGGATGAACCTAACAAATGACATGTCCCACTAGTGCTTTTCCTATCAATTTTACATCCACCATAATCGGCATCGGAATATCCTATTAAACTCAAACAAGCATCGAGACGGATACCACAAACCAAAATCGGTAGTTCCTTTTAAATATTTTAAAATATGTTTTACTGCAATTAGATGAGATTCTTTAGGACAAGCCTGAAATCTAGCACACACACGGACGGAATGCATAATATCGGGTCTACTTGCGGTTAAGTATAATAGTGATCCTATCATACCTCTATACATAGTTTGATTAACTTCCAAACCTGATTCATCCTTGTCTAGATAGCATGAAGTTCCCATGGGTGTGTTAGCTTCCTTTGAGGTGTCCATACCAAACTTTTTGAGAATCTCCTTGCGGTATTTAGTTTGAGAGATGAAAGTGCCACCTTTAAGTTGCTTGATTTGAAGTCCAAGGAAGAATGTTAATTCTCCCATCATAGACATTTCAAACTCTCCCTGCATAATCTTAGCAAATTCTACACATAACAAACTATCGAGTTGATCCAATAATATCATCAACAAGTAGCACATCCTTGATCTCCAAAGTGTTTGCACCTGAGTTGCTTGATTGATTGCTAAAGGATGTGTGAAAACTTATATTCAATGTGTGTTTAAAAAGTTCAAGCCAAATCTGTTTTTATAGAAGATTTTCAAAGCTGCTGATTTAATTAATCTGTTAAAAGATTCTATTAATCTGTTAAAAGTGCAGTTTTAATCTGTTAAAACTTATTTTAATCGATTAAAACGCGAGTGAAAAAAATTTTACGTTGTTTTAATCGATTGAAACGAGATTTAATCGATTAAAAGAGTTACGATCGGTCATAACTAAATTATGATCGATCATAAGCGATTCTGATCGATCATAATTGCATTACGATCGATCATCTGACCCTTTAAGTGATTTTAATCGATTGAAACGTGTTTTAATCGATTGAAAAAATTCGATCGCTTATAATTTGATTCGATCGATCATCCTGACCCTTTAAGTGATTTTAATCGATTGAAACATGTTTTTAATCGATTTAAAAGAATCTGACCGCTCATAATAAAAATCTGATCGATCACAATGAGTTCTAAATGGTTTTAATCGATTAAAATTAAGTTGTATCGATTAAAATACTGTAAAAACATTTCTTTGAACACTCTAAGTGATTTTAATCGGTTCTTTCAAAACTATATCGAGTTAAAAACATGTTTAAGAAAGCTTTTGTAAAATACTTTGTTTTTAGTTGATTAAAACGATTTTAGAGGCATTTCGCAAAGATCTTTAAGTGAAGAACCTTTATGCGAGTAGAAAAGATAAAATGATTTTACCTAAGCATTATGTTTAAAACATACTAAATGATCCATTTTCTTTGAAGAGACAAACAATTCATTCAACTATAGGAACCCAAATATATTTTCCTTTAGGAACACCAAAATGTTTGATTTTACATCTATTTGAAGTATGACCATGTTTCATACAGTAAAAACATGCTTTAGATGTAACATTTGAAAATGATGCATTTCTAATTATAGATGCTCTAGTTCCTTTTTCTACCCATACTCTTTTCTTTTTAGTTTTACTCTTTTTCAAAGGAACTCTTTGATTTACATTATTTTGAGCAATTACCATTTCATGCTTCTTAAGATCATCAATTTCTTTTTCCGCTTTGTCTAGCAAATGGTTAAGAATATCTATGTCATATTCATGCTCTTTACAATTTGCACAAGCTAAGTCCTTATTCTCATCTAAGCATACAATTTTCGTATTAGCTACCTCCTTTTCTTCTAAACATGCAATTTTCAATTTTAAGGACTCATTTTCCTTTTCGGATCTTCTTAGATTTTTCTTTACAACTTTAAATTCGTTTTTCATATCCATAAATGCAGTAAATAACTCATTATAAGCATTTTGCAATTCATCATGGTCATTTTCTTCACTAGAGGATGAATCGGAATCACTAACCTCAAAATCTGAAGAAATTTTGTCATTTGCCATTAAGCAATTGTTTGCTTCTATTTCCGAGTCGCTTGATTCTAAATTTGAATCACTGTCATCCCAAGCAATATATGCTTTCTTCTTGAATTGTTTTTTGCCCTTGTGTTCATCATTTTTCTTGTTTGGGCATTCGGTCATTATATGCCCTGCTTCACCACAACCAAAGCATTTTATATTAACGGAAGAATTTTCTTTTACCTTTCCCTTACCTTTGAAAGGATGTCTTCCTTTTGCTTTCATCATCTTGGTGAACTTCTTTATAAAAAGACTCATCTCTTCTTCATCAATTTTGGAGTCTTCTTCTTCTTCTTTCTTATTTTTGCTTTTTGAAATCTCGATCTTGAAAGCTAGGTTCTTCTTTTGATATTGACCCTCTTCCTCATTTAGTCTTCCAAGGTCAAGTTCATGCTCTCTAAGCTTTCCAAATAACGCCGCCATAGACATAGTGGCAAGATTTTGTGACTCCGAGATGGCCGTCACCTTAGGTTGCCATTTCCTATCCAAAGATTTCAAAATTTTAACATTTAATTCATCAACGTCAAATACTTTACCTAATCCGGTGAGATGATTCACAATATGAGTGAAACGCTTTTGAACGTCGAAAATCGTTTTGCCGGGTTGCATTCGGAACATCTCGTATTCTTGGATTAGGGAGTTTTTACGCGCTCTTTTGACGTCGTCAGTTCCTTCGTGGGTTACTCTAAGCATTTCCCACATTTCCTGTGCACTTTTACAAACTGAAATTCTATAAAACTCATCAAGGGTTAGAGCAGATTAAATAATGTTTCTAGCCCTAACATCAAATTGTGCTTTTCGACTTTCTTCTGCAGTCCATCTAGATAAAGGTTTAAGAACGTCAACACCGTTCTCTGTAATTTTAGGAACAAATGGACCATTTAAAATTGCGTCCCAAACGCCTCTATCAACAGACTCTAAAAATATTTGCATACGTACTTTCCAAAAAGGATAATTTTGACCCGCAAAAAGTGGGGGTCTGTTGATAGACGCACCTTCGGCAAAAGTTTGATTTTGTCCGGCCATTTTCGAAAAGTTTGAATGACTATCAAAGCAAGCTCTGATACCACTTGTTAGAATCGCGCAGTGGATTGTTCGCGTGGTCGGACAAAAACCAAGAGAGGGAGGTGAATTGGTTTCTTAATAAAAATTAGGTTTTCAAAATTTTCCCCAAATTTTACCGATTAAAAACTGTGTAAATGTAAATAGAGAAGAGTAGAGAAGATTACACAGTAGGTTTATACTGGTTCGGATCAAAAGACTCTACGTCCAGTTGCTAATCACTCAAAAGAGGATTAACGCTGTCACTAAGAACAAATTGTTACAAAACAAATTACAACTGAAAGAGATAAAGTAAAGACAACACCTCTCTTGAAATCCACAAGAGATGAAGAACAGCTTTCCCCAGAGACGGCTCAGCACATAATCCACTAAGAACTCCACTTAGTGATTCTTATCGCTTCTAGCTCACACCAGGTTCCAAAAGTCCCCTTTCCTTGCAACAAACAGTTCTCTGGCACTCACAGCACTTAACTTTTGTATGGAAAGAGTTGTTCTTTTTTTCTGAGTGCCAAAGGAGAGTTTATGTAGGGAAATTAGGGTTTAGGAATTGGGGATTTCGAAACTAGGGTTCTTGGTAATTGGGTTTTCGAAAATAGGGTTAATTTGAAATTTAAAATGAAAAACAGATTGAAATAATCGATTATTTGGAGTGATAATCGATTAAAACAGAACCAAATACGTCGGAACCCAAACCTCTCGGATTAATCGATTATTTGGTGAAATAATCGATTATCATGTACGGAACGATACGAAATAATCGATTATTTTGTTGTTTAATCGATTAAAACAGTGACTTTGTATAGAAAGTGGTTTTCTCACTTGTTTTAATCGATTATTTACCTATATAATCGATTAAAGCCGAGCCTGAATGATAAATTTGAGCTTTTTGAAGCTTCTAAGTTACAGACTATGTACCGGCTATCTTAGATTCTATAATTACAGACTCAATCAAACTAAAACAGAGTTATTACAATACAGAAATCATCAATCTTCAATCTTCAATACTCTAAGTCTTTAAGTTCTTGGATCATCATCAAAATCAACATTCTTCATGATCATTATTTGCAACATCAAGTCCTTGAATGTTCAACAGGGGGGTCTCGCCAATGGCAAGTGGCAAGACGGCCGTCTCGCCAATCGAGACGGTGGTCTCGACTTGCCCTTGGTCGAGACGGCAGTCCCGAAAGGCGAGATGGCAGTCTCGACCCTTGAAGGTGGAAATCCTTATTTTTTGAACAAGAAAGTCTTCGTACTCTAATATGGGGCCTAATAGTCTCTCCTAGTAGCTTTTTAGGCTTGGTCCATCTTCGAATAGGAGGTCTTCTGTTCTTATTTTGAGGTCAAGCAAGATTTGGGGTCTACAAAGAGGATAATAAGCCTCGGTCGTTGGTTCTCAAAGTCAATAAGGAAGAGGATAATAAGCCTCGGTATACAAAGTCGCCGGTACAACTATTTATGCCTCGTCTTTTCCCCTACGAATAGAATAAAGTTGTACCGTGAAGATATGGGGAATCTTCACCAATGAAGGAGGATATCTCCAATATAGCCAGCATCGGGGGCATGACCAGAAGTGGAAGGATCTACTCTCCCAAGGAGTTGCAAGAGGATGCCCCCAAGAATAAAGGGAAAAATAAACAGATCGAAGAAAGAGAAAACAAGGAATTCAAGGAGGAGACCGACCAATTACTCCAGTTCATAAGGCAAAGCGAGTATTCCATTATCGACCAGCTCAATCACACACCTGCGAAGATAACTCTGTTATCTCTAATGATGAGCTCGGAACTGCATCGAAACGCCCTTATGAAGGTCTTGAACGAAGCACATGTACCTCACAATATATCCCAAGAAAAAGTTGAGAGGATCGTCGGTCACATTACGGTAAGTGATCACCTCACCTTCACAGATGAAGAATTCCCCCTAGAGGGGTCGAGCCACAACAAGCCCTTGCACATTTCTATCAAATGCAAGGAATATCTCATCACT
The DNA here is from genome assembly GCA_963425845.1 of Sphenostylis stenocarpa. Lineage (NCBI taxonomy): Eukaryota > Viridiplantae > Streptophyta > Magnoliopsida > Fabales > Fabaceae > Sphenostylis > Sphenostylis stenocarpa. Next base: position 41,424,972 of record OY731401.1, read on the forward strand.
AAAGTTCTTGTGGATAACGGGTCATCCTTGAACGTGATCCCAGGTGCACACTGGACAAGTTAACTATTCAAGGAACCTGCTTATGCCCAAGCAGCAGAATCGTTCGAGCCTTCGACGGATCCAAACGAGAAGTAGTGAGAGAAGTCAATCTGTCAATCCAAGTCGGACCCACTATCTTCGACGTTAATTTTCACGTAATGGATATTACTCCAGCGTACAGTTGTCTCCTTGGCAGACCTTGGATTCACGATGCTAAGCCAGTACCTTCAACGCTCCACCAGAAAGTCAAGTTTACAATAGATGACAAATTGTTCACGGTCCAAGCAGAAGATGATATCCTGATCAGTGGACCGTCTATCCAACCTTATGTGGATGCGGCTGAAGAGGCCCTTGAAACATCTTTTCAAGTGCTCGAAATTGCCAGTGTAGAGAGACTTCCCAATAATACGAAGGTAGCTCGCATGATGATGAAGCATAGTTACCATCCTGGGCAAGGATTGGGGGCAAATTCCCAAGGGATGAGGGAACCCCCAGAATTCAAAGATAACCCTTTTAAGTTTGGCCTAGGATATGACCCTACGAAGGGCCGAGCAGAAAGAAGAAAAGCGAAGTCTCCCCTCTGCACCCTCAAGCAAATGTTCCGAAGCGGAGGGATACGAGCATCGCGAGCAATTCTAGTCATTAGGAGTTCTTTTTCTTTCCTTAAGCGATGTAAACCCAATGATTGTTAGATATTATCCCCCGGGGCTAGCCCGACCCCCGGGCATCTTTTGGGCACATATTCCCTTACTAATTAATAAAGAATACATTTCTTACTATTCGTTTCTCTTCTTGCTACTTCATGTCTAGATCTCATAATAACCTTGTTTAAACAAACAAAGAAAAAAGAAGAATAAAGGTGCGTCCAAATAATCAAAATGTACAATTGCCATAATAACCGAGCTGATTGATTAGAAGCACAAAATAAGGTTTTACCTCACCATAAATAAAGTCGAGTTTGGCAAATATTGTGTAAAAACAAAAAGAAAAGAAAAAGCCCACAAAAGCCAAAGGCCAAAAGAAAAGGGCAAAGTACCCAGTAGGAAACCCACTAAGGGGGCTACGCAAAAGATAGGGTCGACCCGTTAGGACACCCGAACAAAAATAAAGGGTAGCCTAGGCAAAAGTTAGGGTTATGAAATATGGTCTGATAGGATTCCCAAAAAAAGGGGACCTAGTCAAAAGATAGGACCAAAAGCACAATATCCTAGTTCAAAAACCCGAAGGGCGATAAAAGCAATGGAAATAAGCTAAGGCGCAAATCTACAAAGAAAAAACATTTGTTTAGACAGTAGCTCAAACACTCTAGCCAACCCTAGCCAGCCATTCTTCCAAAATCTTTTCTAAAATAAAATCAACCATCTAAAACACAAGCCGTTGAATTTACCCCCTTTACTTCTTTTCTCTTGACCCTCACAACATTATTCTAACAATTAGTTTGGGAATATGGAGGCGTATAATCAACAAGAGGATTGAAATCCCTAAAGCAAGGAAAAAGGGCACCGACATGGAAAAGTGTGCTCTCCAAACCAAAAGTCATTCTTCGGTCACGTTAAGCCCGGAACAATAGAAATGAGTACAGCAGAGAAGCAAAGTGTCATAGGGCCCCGTCTCTATAAGATGTGCCAGTTAATCCTTCTGAAAACACTAATGAAATAGCATTATACGACATCAAAAATGAAAACATTGCATGCATAAAATGTTTTTAAACCAGGTCCTATTCTTTCTTCAACTCTTCGCGAATTCGAGACCGTCGTCTCGACTTCTTAGGCCGTCGTCTTAGGGATATTACCCCAAAATAACTGTTGTAATAAATTTTATCATGAATAAAAAAAAATTCCATTCGTCTTTACTCTCTCTTTTCGAAAAAATTCAGCGTAACAAAAAAGACTAAAAAGTAAAAAGACTCACGCTTAGTCCCGAAAAAAGCCAAAATCCAAAGTCACGAGAAAAAAGATAAAACCACGAAAAAAGGTAGGATTAAAGCCAAAGCGATAGCCAAAACAGACTGGCAAGACAACTACATTGACCAATAATTTTTCGATAACCAGCAACGGTCAAACAACAAAGAATCCCCAACAACCAAAGCTGGATGATTATCAGAATAGTCAAAAATCGAAAAATCCCCGGCACAATAGAGGACTCTGCCAGAAAAGCATTCTTCAAACAATGGGGCATGATCGCAATTAGTAAGTCGCCACCACAGCCAAAGGGTCAGCTACCGTATCAAAGGGGCATCCTAAGGCACCTAACCTGATGAGGGTTTGTACTCATCAACCAAGGGGTCAGCTACCGCATCAAAGGAGCATCCTAAGGTTTCTCATTTGGCGCATGGGCTAGAACAGTAAGTCGCCACCGCATCCAAGGATCCGCCCTGTTGCAAAAGGGTATCCAGAAGATACAATTTACCACCACCTGAGGGGTCATCTACCGTATCAAAGGAGCATCCCAAAGGAAAAATCTCCACCAAGCCAAAGGGTCAGCTACCGCATCGAAGGAGCACCCTGAAGCATCACCAAAATCCCATTTGACGGGTCAGCCTCCGCAATAAGGAAGCATCCTGAAGACAGTACCAGACTACATTCACCAAGATGAAGGGTCAGCTACCGCATCGAAGGAGCACCCAGAGGATAGCCGAACAAGAGGGTTAACTCCTTTACCCGCCAATCGACTTCATGGCATGAAAACCCATAGTCAACTGGTCGAGTAAAGGGGGGGCAGCTGTAGACCCCAAATCTTGTTCGGTCACAAAATAAAGAGCATAAGACCTCCAATTCGAAGATGGGAAAGGTCTACAAGGTCCCTAGGATAGACTATTAAGCCCCATGTTAGAATAGGAAGGCTTTTTCTGTACAAAAAAATAAGGACTCCCACCTTGAGGGTCGAGATCGTCGTCTCACTTTTCGGGATTGTCGTCTCGCTAAATGGCAAAGTCAAGACCGCTGTCTCGTTTGGCGAGACGGCATCTCACCACTTGCCATTATCGAGATCGCCTTCCCGTTTGGCGAGACGACCCTCTCGCCATTTGGCAAATCGATACCGTCGTCTCGTTTGGCGAGACGACCGTGTCGCTATTTGTCAAAGATGAGACCGCTGTGCCGAATGACGAGACCGTCATCTCGACCTTGCCAGGCGAGACGGCGTTCTCGACCTGACAGGCATGAATCCCTATAAAAGGGGGGCGCTCTCCCCTTCATTTAACACAGTTATTCCACTTCTCCTTCTAGTATTTCTTAGAATTCTTCTCCTAGAGCCCCTCCGAAGCATTTCCGAAGTATTCTGAGTGTCTTTAGAGAGTTTTTATAGCGTTTTGAGAGAGAAAATTTGACGTTGTAAGAGCGAAGGGTTGTCAAAACGCACCCTATCTCTTAAAGAATTAATCAAAGCTTTCTCTAGAGGTTTCTTCATTCTCTCCCTCTCTCTTTTATCGCTTTATCATTTATATATGCATTAATTAGGGTCATGTAGTCGTTATCTTTTAATTCCACAAATAAAAGGGTAAAATTGTCATTTTTAATTTATTTACAAAATAACCGGCCTATCATAGGGAACCCGAAAGGGGCGTCATAAGGAAGTTAATATCTTCCCTACACGTAACTAACTCCCTTACCCAACTCTGGTTATAATGGCCAAAGTTGGTTTTCTTAAAAACCAACGCCTTCTTTTTTTCCTTTTCCAGTGCTTTAGGTAAAAACATCGGTGGTGACTCCATAAGAACCCCTCGAAAATTGGCTCTTAGGTCTAGCCCGGTTATCGGACAACCTAATAGCTCCCTTTCGAAAACCTCGCCCTTAGATCCAGCCCGGTTATCGGACAACCTAAAGGCGTTGTAACACCACCCATATAAAACGCGAAAACGGGAAGTCAGAACCATCGCGTCGCTCCGACCACCTCTTTTGACGGCGACGACATTGTGTCACTCTCTTCGATGTCTTTGGAATTGCTCCTTGCTTTACTTCTTGATTTTCCTGGGAGTGCAAAAGGCTAAGTGTGGGGGAATTTGATGAGCCATTATTTTCCCGCATTTTCTTATCTTTTTGTACTGATCTTAATTGTTACATTGTGCTTAATTGTCTATTATTAGTGTGTTTTCAATTATTAGGCTTCATTGGACTGATAATTCTGTTTATTAATTAATTGTAGGTTTCATTGGGTTTAGAACTTAATTTTTGGACTTGAAAAGGTGTTGCCACATCGCCTGCCATGTCACTGCCACGTCACCTACCATGTCAGTTGTTATTTCCAAATCATATTATTGGTTGCCATGTCAGCTAGGGTTTGTTTTATGTGTAAGCCCGTGTGGGCCAACTTGGGCCCATTCCTAGGGGACTTTAGGGTTAGGGTAGGCTTATAATTCAAAGGATCAGCAGGAGTAGAGGAGCCACACATTCTTATATTCTTTTTGTTTTCTCTTAGGATTGTATTCACAGAAAACATTTTGATATTCACGTTTTGCTACTGCAACCTCTTTGTATTCATGTCTGGTGCATCTTCTTCTTCTTCACTGTTTTGTATTTTGTTCCTACCATGGAAGGCTAAACCCCTTGAGGTTGGCTCCTTGAACAGATGACAAATCTCTTTGAGGATATTGCATTTCATGTTATTTTATCTTTGTTCTATTTGGCTTTCCAAAATATTATCCCACAGGTTCCATTCAATCTACATTGATGCTTAATGAACTTGGGTTGTGTGTGAACTATAAAACTTTGGTTTCCATAGTTTACTTAATTTTGTGGGCTGAGATAATATGTTTTACATGTTGCTTAATCGTGTAGGGAAGTTCTGATTAATCTTCGCTTAGTGGATTAGTGTTGGATGGAACAAGGTTGAATGGGACAAAGAATTTGTTGTTACCCAGGTATAAGAGACTTGAAATCTAATCAAGGAGCCAAGCTGTTTCTACTACTATTTAGTTGTTAATCATTCGAAATTTTGCAGCCCCCCCTATTACTATTTTATCTGTTTGATTATGGATCTTTGATTGAAACTAATGGTCCTTGGGAGACGACCTAGGAGTCATTTCCTAGTACTGCATTAATGTTGTTTATTTGACTGGATACGGCTCCGATCACACCCTTTGTACTAAATTGCTAGGAATCCAAAGCCATTTTCTCTATCAACTGTCTAGCTTCTATAGGAGTCATATCACCAAGTGCACCACCACCTGTAGAATCAATCATACTTCTTTCCATGTTATTTAGCCCCTCATAAAAATATTGAAGCAGTAATTGTTTGGATATTTGGTGGTGGGGGCATCTTGCACATAGCTTCTTGAATCTTTCCCAGTACTCATAGAAGTTCTCTCCAATCGGTTGCCTAATTCCTGAGATATCCTTCCTGATTGCATTGGTTCTGGAGGAAGGGAAGAATTTCTCCAGGAACATCCTTTTCAGATCATGCCAGCTAGTAATGGACCTGGGAGCTTAGTAGTACAACCAATCCTTTGCAACTCCCAACAAGGAATGAGGAAAAGCCTTCAGAAATAGATGGTCTTCTTGGACATTCGCAGGTTTCATGGTGGAATAGACAATGTGAAATTCCTTTAAGTGTTTGTGAGGGTCTTCACTGTTAGAAAAGGAGGCTGAGATCAAGAGGGGGGGTGAATTGATCTTTGAAATATTTTCGCAAAATACAGATTATCTATTTCAAAGATTATGAGTTCTGACCAATTCCTGAATCAAACAAAGCAAACAATCAAAGTAAAGGTAGTGGCAGAATTAAAGAGTGAAAGGTTTAGAAAGATACAACCAAGATTTATACTGGTTCACCCAATCCCAGGGCTACGTCCAGTTTCCAGCCAAATTCCAGCTAGGTTCCACTAGATTGAATGTTTTACAGATTAGAATTCCAATCACACACCCAATCTACTACAAGAACCAAAATTCCAGTCCTTGCACCTAAACCTTCACCAAGAACCAACTTCCAATTCTTGACCAACCCTGCAGCCAAATTCCAGCCACAGAAACCAGTGCCCACAATTCCAGGCACCCACAATACAGTAAAGAAATAAAGAGAAGAAACTAGAATGCGCAAACCAGGTTTATGCAGCTCTACAGAATGAGTTCTTCACAAAAAGAATGCAAAATTTGCCTCAAGAAAGAGCTACGAAAAACTTCACAAAACTTGCGTGAATCTCTCTTGAAAGTAGCACTTATGATTGCTTGATTGATTGCTAAAAGATATGTTTTAAAAGACTCAAGCAATCCTGTTTATATAGAGGATTTTTCAAACTGTTGATTTAATCAATCTGTTAAAATAATCTTTTAATTTGTTAAAAGTCTTGAATTAATCTGTTAAAACTTCTTTTAATCTGTTAAAATGCTCTTGATCATTTTCTAGATTTGTTTTAACTTATACGACAACGTTTATATCAATTAAAACATTTTGTAAAAAATCCTTCAAATTGTTTTAATCGATTGTTTCGCCTTTTAATCGATTAAAATACTGCAAAATGTTTTCATATAATCTTTCTAAGTGATTTTAACTGATAACAATATGTTTTAATCGATTAAAATACTTTGGAAAAAATCATCTTAGTTATTTTAATCGATTGAAACGCATTTTAGTCGATTAGAATTCTGCCAAAAGATTTCATAAAACTTTCTAAGTTATTTTAACTTATAACATACTTGTTTTAATCGATTAAAACATTCTAGAAAAATCTCTTAGTTGTTTTAATCGATTATTTTGCATTTGTATCGATTAAAATACTGACAGAACATCTTTCAAAATACTTCAAGTTATTTTAATTGATTATTTCGAGTTTGTATCGATTAAAATTCTGCCAGAACACTTTTCAAAACAACTTAAGTCATTTTAATCGATTATATCAATTCTACATCAGTTAAAATACTGGCAGAAGTTTTCCAAAAACTCTTTTAGTGAAAACAATCGATTATTTTGAAAACATATCAGCTTAAAAACCTGTTACAAAAGTGTTAAGAACATTTTAACTGATAAAGCTCATATAATATCAGTTAAAACAGTTACTTAAAAACCATTTAACAAAATACTTTGTTTTTAACAGTTTAAACACGTTTTAGAGGCATTTGCAAAATCTTTTAAATGAAGAAACCTCATGCAGCAGAGAGATAAGAATGATTATACCTAAGTAAAGATGCAGACTCACTAATCACTCTACCCTTTTATCTAAATGACCTTTGACTGCAACAGAATAGCCTTTGACTTCATCAGATCAACAAGATCTTCATTTAAATGATTCAATAAGATCTTCATCACTTTCAGTCTCCCCCTATTTGATGAAGACAAACACCTCTTTGAATAATATTTCTACAGAAGAAGTCACTTGAATATATAAATTAGTAAGTATTCAAAAATTAATCATTTTTCCCATTTTTCCCCCTATATTACTACTCCCCCTAAAATAGTGAGTAAAAAAATCATTATCAAAAGCAAAGTAATTATTTCTCCCCCTTTTGACTTCATCAAAAAAAGGGAAGAGAGGAACAAAACAAATACTATGCATGGTATCTAACAAAATTTGTTTTGAAACTAGTATAAAAAAAGCATGATATTATCGAGATGTATTACTTATTTAAAGACCAATTAAAGTTGATTCAAACTTATCTTCATTAACACGTTTGTAATGAATACAATAGACACGTGTAAAGATAAGGGAACCATGCCTTAGTAGCATGTTACAAGAACAACCATTAACTAAAGCCTTTAATTTTTCTTTCCAGAGTAATAATCAATTAAAAACAGGGCATAATCGATTAAAATGTTCTTGTAACTGATTTTAATTGATATAAATAATGTTTTAATCGATTAAAACAGTGATGAAAGTTGAAATCTAAAAACTTAAGTGCATTTAATCTATTAAATCGACATTTAATTGATTGAAACCATATGAAAAATTTTGTATAAGTGTTTTTAATCGATTAAAGCTTGTTTTTAAAATATCCAGATTTGGAAAACTAAGTGATGTTTGATGCATCTAAAATGCCTAATTCAGTTCAAAGTTTATAAAATCGATCACGAGCAAGAGGTTTTGTGAAAATATCAAATAATTGTTTTTCAGTTTCTATAAAGAAAATTTCACAATCACCTTTCAAAACATGATCTCTAATGAAATGATGTCTAATGTCTATATGTTTTGTCCTAGCATGTTGAATTGGATTTTTTGTTAATATAATGGCACTGGTATTATCACATAAAAGAGGAATTTTACTGAGAATTAAATCATAATCTTCAAGTTGTTGTTTGAGCCAAAGGGATTGAGTACAACAACTTCCAGTTGCAATGTACTCGGCTTCAGCTGTAGAAAGAGCAACACATGCTTGCTTTTTACTATGCCATGAGATTAGACTGCTTCCAAGGAGATGACAAGTGCCACTGGTGCTTTTCCTGTCAAGCTTACATCCTGCAAAATCTAAGTCAGAGTATCCAATTAAATTTAGTTTGGACTCACCAGGATACCATAACCCAACATTTAAAGTCCCTTTGAGATATTTGAGGATCCTTTTTGCAGTAGTAAGATGAGATTCTTTTGGTGCAGATTGAAACCAGGCACACATACAAACACTAAACATAATATCAGGTCTACTTGTTGTTAGATATAGTAAAGAACCAATAAGCCCTCTATATTTAGTTTCATCTACTGGTTTTCCTTTTTCATCAAAATCAAGATAGCAATTGGAGGACATTGGTGTTGATGCTTCTTTGCAATGTTTCATCTCAAATTTCTTTAAAAGCTCTGTGCAGTATTTAGACTGATGAAGAAAACTTCCTCCTTGAAGTTGTTTAACTTGTAATCCAAGAAAGTAGTTGAGTTCCCCCATCATAGACATCTCAAATTCCCCCTGCATATCTTTGATAAAATCTTTACATAAAGACTCATTAGTGGCTCCAAATATGATGTCATCAACGTATACTTGAACTAGAATTATATCATTATTTAATTTTTTCAGACATAAAGTCTTATCAACCAAACCTCTTTGATAGCCCTTTGATATGAGAAAATTACTTAACCTTTCACACCATTGTCTTGGGGCTTGCTTGAGACCATACAATACTTTCTTTAATTGGTAAACATATTTTGGATGAATATGATCTTCAAAACCAGGTGGTTGGGTAACAAAAACTTCTTCATTCAAGTAGCCATTTAAGAAAGCACTTTTGACATCCATTTGAAATAACCTAAAATTCTTTATTGAAGCATAAGCAAGTAGAAGTCTAACAGCCTCTAATCTAGCAACAGGAGCATATGTTTCATCAAAATCAATTCCTTCTTGCTGATTATACCCTTTAGCAACTAATCTAGCCTTGTTTCTAGTAATTATACCATTTTCATCCATTTTATTTCTAAAAACCCATTTAGTTCCTACAATATTGACATCATCTGGTTTTGGAATTAATTCCCATACTTCATTTCTTGTAAATTGATTTAATTCATCATGCATAGCATTAATCTAGTTATTAACCTTTAATGCATCAGATATGGTTTTTGGTTCTATTTGTGATACAAATGCCATGTGATTGTGTCGCCACCGTCAGAAGAGGCGGTCAGAGTGACGCGATGGTTTTTAATTGACTCGCGTTTTCTTTGAAAGAAACGGTTCAACACCTTTAGGCCGTCCGATAACCGGGCTAGACCTAAAGGCGAGGTTTTCGAATAGGTTCGAGGAGTCGCCATCAGTGTTTTAACCTTAAACACTGAAAAAGGTAAAAAAGAAAAAGGCAGTGGTTTTAGAAAAAACCAACTTTGGCCATTACAACCAGAGTCGGGTAAGGGAGTTAGTTACGTTTGGGGAAGGTGTTAGCACCCCCACAACGCCCCTTTCGAGTTCCCTATGATGGACTAACTTAGAAAATAAACGCTTAAAGAAATTACATTTTTACCCTATTATTTGATATACTTGCAGAATTTAAATATCTACATGGCTCTACTATCTAATGCACACAAAGAAAGCGATAAAGAAAGCAGTAAAAGAGACAAAGAATAGAGAAGAAACCTCTGAAGCGAGCTTTATATTAACTCTTCTAGAACGTGAGGACGCTTTTTGGCAGTCCCCGCACTCTACAAGCACGCTCCTCTCCGCAAAACAAAGAAAAGTCACTCAACCGAGGGTCGGATGCCTCAAAGAGAGACCTCCTTAACCGATTTCAACCTTAACGAAAATCGAAAGCTCCCTCGAACCCCGGAATAATGCTCAGGGTCACTCTCAAGTGCCAAAAAGCTTCCAAGAGAGTGGAGGAGTGGAAAAGGTGTAAATTTTCGGAGGAATGAGGCCCCTATTTATAGGGATTCGGGGCTGGAAAAGGCAGACGGCCGTCTGGACAAAGCGGACGGCCGTCCAGGGCAAAAAGTGGCCATGGACGGCCGTCCATGTAGTGTGGACGGTCGTCTGCTTGTCATGGACGGCCGTCTGCCTGCTCTGGACGGTCATCCGCCTGTTCTGGACGGCCATCTGCTGCTTCCGGCGGATTTCCCGATTTTTAATGCCTCTAAAAACCTTCCTATCCTAAATGGAACCTAGAACAATCTACTAGGGACTTGATAAAGTCTTAACCATCTTCAGAATGGGCGATCTTCGGCTTTATTAGGAGTCCGGGCAAGATTTGGGGTCTACAGATTGCAGAATTTATTTAAAGATCTTCTAGTGGAAACTCCCTGGTTTATTTCACCAATGATGTTGTCTATTGAAAGATTTCTTGGAGTCTTCCATTCTTTAGGTAACTGATCTTCATATTCTTCAATAGATTCTTCCTGTTTTTGAAAAACTGTTGATTCTGGCAATTTTAGCTGATACATTTTATCAACTAAAACATCATCTTCTGTACTATACTTAGAATTATTCTACATTCTTGGGTTAGTCTCATCAAACACAACATGAACAGATTCTTCTACAGTATTTAGTCTTTTGTTAAAGATTCTATAGGCATGGCTATTCAATGAATAACCCAAGAAGATACCTTCATCTGATTTGGAATCAAACTTTCCAAGATTTTCCTTTCCATTGTTTAAGACAAAAACCTTACACCCAAATACTCTAAAATAGTTTATGTTAGGTTTTTTACCTTTGTATAATTCATAAGGAGTTTTTTTAAGAAAATGTCTAATTAAAACACGATTTAATACATTACAGGCAGTACTAACGGCATCAGCCCAAAAATATTTTGGTAATGCTTTCTCATTAAGCATTGTCCTAGCTAACTCTTCAAGAGAACGATTTTTCCTTTCAACTACACCATTCTGTTGAGGAGGAGCAGAAAATTTATTCTTAATACCATGTTTATCACAAAACTTATTAAATTTTTCATTTGAAAACTCTCCCCCATGATCACTTTGAATACAAGAGATGAAATAATCTTTTTCATTTTGAATTTGTTTCGCAAATTTCTTAAACATATGGAAAGTATCAGATTTTAATTTTAAAAATATTGTTCAGGTAAATCTTGAGTAATCATCTACTATAACCAGTGCATATAGATTTCCCCCTAAACTCATAGTTCTAGAAGGACCAAAGAGATCTGTTAGAATCGCGCAGTGGAATGATCGCGTGGTCGGACAAAAACCAAGAGGGGGGGTGAATTGGTTTCTTAATAAAAATTAGGTTTTCAAAATTTTCCCCAAATTTTACCGATTAAAATCTGTGTAAATGTAAATAGAGAAAGGGATAGAGAATCTTACACAGGAGATTTATACTGGTTCGGATCAAAAGACCCTACGTCCAGTTGCTAATCACTCAAACAGAGGATTAACGTTGTCACTATAAACAAGTTGTTACAACAGATTACAATTGACAAGATAAAGATAAAGATAACACCTCTCTTGAAACCCACAAGAGATGAAGAACAGCTTTCCCAGAGACGCCACAGCACACAATCCACTAAGAACTCCACTTAGTGATTCTTATCGCTTCTAGCCCACACCAGGTTCAGAAAGCCCCCTTTCCTTGCAACAAACAGTTCTCTGGCACTCACAACACTTAACTTTTGTATGGAAAAGGTTGTTCTTCTTTTCTGAGTGCCAAAGGAGAGTTTAAGTAGGGAAATTAGGGTTTAGGATTTGGGGATTTCGAAACTAGGGTTCTTGGTAATTGGGTTTTCAAAAATAGGGTTTGTTTGAAGTTTAAAATCGAAACAGATCGGAATAATCGATTATTTGGAGTAATAATCGATTAAAACAGAAGCCAAATACGTCGAACCCAATACTCTCTGGTTTAATCGATTATTTGGTGAAATAATCGATTATCTGTACTGAATCGTACGGAATAATCAATTATTTTGTCGTTTAATCGATTAAAGCAGTGAGTTTGTACGAGAAAATGGTTTTCTCACTGCTTTAATCGATTATTTACCTATTTAATCGATTAAAGTCGAGCTCTGAATGATAAATTTGAGCTTTTTGAAGCTTCTAAGTTACGGACTATGTACCGGCTATCTTAGATTCTATAATTACATACTCAATCAAACTAAAACAGAGTTATTACAATACGTAAATCAAATCTTCAATCTTCAATACTCTAAGTCTTTAAGCTCTTGGATCATCATCAAAATCAACATTCTTCATGATCATTATTTGCAACATCAAGTCCTTGAATGTTCAACAATCTCCCCTTTTTGATGATGATCAAAATTATCTTTTTAAAGCCCTTGTAATAACCTGTTTTATCTCGTCATACTAACAAACACATTAAACATACCAGATAAAATTTAAAATTGAATATAGGCTTTAAATTTTTCTCCCCCTATTTTGATTATAATCAAAAAGAACTCTGAAAGAACAAACATTAGATCTCGCCCTCAAAATATGCATAATTTAGAGAAAGCTCCCCCTTAATCATAGCATGAAAGAAGCATCATATTTTATTTCATAATCATTCATCCATTACAACATCAAGACAATAACAAAAGAAAATACATAACAAAATTTAAAATTCTTCACTATCATGATCATTAAAGTGTGCATCAAATCTATTCTCTAAACAACACACTTTATTATCTACATCCGATATACGGCGAATTAACTCCTCATGCCGTACACCAGAAAGAGTGAAGAACGATTGCATCCTTTGATTCATGTCAGATAACATATCTTCCATGGATTGTCTTGTTTCTTGATGCGAAGAGGATGTTCCAACACTTTGGATTTGGGTAGAGGGAAACTCAGCTGCTGGAGGCATATCTTCATCGAGTCTTCAATTGCATCACCTTGATTTTGGACGTCATCTTTGTGAACATAGATGTCATTTACCCGCACCATTTGGAGATGAATCAATGTGCTGTCTAGCATGCGGTTCCAGTTATTAGTTCGGACAACTTGTTCACCTTCGACATTGACTCCTTTATATTCAAGAATTCGGGATACAAGAAGAGCATATGGAATTTTGAATGTTGGATGACGTTTGGCCTTTAACATTGTCATTGTGACAAGAACACCCCAATCTAAAGGTTCATTATTCATTATGGCATGAATAATGCGAAGATCAATAGAAGAGCATTGGGCATGATTTGTGGCCCGGGGACATAAAATCCAGACAAGCAAATGAAGAATCATGCGTTCTTCTTTCTTCAAAGGTCCAGCATGAAGAATACGCCCAATCTCCATAGAAGGATTCCGCAAAAAAGATCGATAAGCTAAGAACCTATCAAAGTCATCTACCTCACCATAAACGTTAATAGCATCTTCTCTAATGGGGAAGTGGGCAACGTTTTCCCAAATATCATCATCTAGAATTATGGTAACCCCTTTTACACGGGATGTAGCAATTTGATCCCTAAACTTAAATCTAGAATAGAATACCCTAACTAAGTCGGATAGTATGTACCTTGCATTTGGATAAATGGGAGAACTCCTTGAAATTCAAGAAGATTAGGAAAGTTAAATCCTCTATGAATGAATTGCTCACCAATTAGGAATTTAGGAGAAATGACTGGCACGTTCCTTCCAAGTACATCGAAATTCCTGTTGACCTTCCGTATCGAAATCCATCCTTCAACGAAATTAGGACGGGAATGAGAAGAAGGTGCAGATCTTCTTCTTGTAGGAATCTTAGGGCGAGAGGATGAGGCCATTTGAAAGAATAGATGAAGTATGAAGAAGATTTGGAGACAAGTGAGTGAATAATGAGGCAAAGAGAGTATAGATTGCAAGAAAAACTTGATTGCAAGAGTTAGAAGTGAGTATAATTGAACTAGAGGTCTCTATATATAGGGAAAATACTTCCAACGGTCATATAGAAGAGATTCCATGGCAAAATATCCGTTGGCAACGGCTAGGAGGCAAGATCTGGTCGCATTTAATCGATTATATCTCAAAATAATCGATTATCTCTATATCGAAAGCTTTAATCGATTATTTCTAGCAAATAATTGATTATCTCGAGGCATTTAATCGATTATTTCACGAAATAATCGATTATTCCGGAGGAGAATACCCTGCTTTTGGACGTTTTGAGGGAAAATAATCGATTATCACTTCCGATGAATCGATTATTCCGGAGGCTATATCAAGTTTTTGAGATTTATATGCATAATAACCTATGAACATGCTACACCACGAATTTTAACATAACAATCATCCGAAACAGATCAAATTAAGCAGATTTTAAGCTATTTCTAATATCCCTAAGTCTCTTCTAAGATCATAGAATCTATCCTTGGGTAGAGGCTTAGTAAATATATCTCGCTAATTGACGTTTAGTGTCTACATACTCTATTTTGCGTTTCCTTTGCTGATATGATCTCTTAAAAAGTGATGTCTAATCTCAATATGTTTAGTTCTAGAGTGCATTATTGGATTCTTAGTTAGATTGATTGCACTCGTATTATCACACATTAATGGAATGTCATTTAAATATATGCTATAATTCTCTAATTGTTGTTTCATCCACAGAATTTGAGCACAACAACTACCAGCTGCAATATATTCAGCTTCAGTGGTAGATAAAGCAACACATGCCTGTTTCTTGGAATGCCAAGATATTAAGGATGAACCTAACAAATGACATGTCCCACTAGTGCTTTTCCTATCAATTTTACATCCACAATAATCAAGCATCGAATATCCTAATAAACTAATACAAGCATCGATCGGATACCACAAGCCAAACCCAGTAGTTCCTTTTAAGTATTTTAAAATATGTTTTACTGCAATTAGGTGAGATTCTTTAGGACAAGCCCGAAATCTAGCACACACACAGTACAGTAATGCATAATATCGTGTCTACTAGCAGTTAAGTATAATAGTGATCCTATCATACCTCTATACATAGTTTGATTAACTTCCAAACCTGATTCATCCTTGTCTAAATAGCATGAAGTTCCCATGGGTGTGTTGGCTTCTTTTGAGGTGTCCATACCAAACTTTTTGAGAATCTCCTTGCAGTATTTAGTTTGAGAGATGAAATTGCCATCTTTAAGTTGCTTGATTTGTAGTCCAAGGAAGAATGTCAATTCTCCCATCATAGACATTTCAAACTCTCCTCGCATAATCTTAGCAAATTCTACACATAACGAATTGTTAGTTGATCCAAAAATTATATCATCAACATATACCTGGACCAATAAGATATGTTCTTTTACTTTCTTAATGAACAAGTGTAGAATCAATTTTTCCTCTTGAAAAATCATTTGCAGTTAGGAAACTACTTAATCTTTCATACCAAGATCTAGGAGCTTGTTTTAACCCATATAATGCTTTCTTTAATTTGAAAATATGATTAGGATTATTAAAATCTTCAAATCCAGGGGGTTGCTCTACATACACTTCTTCTTTAATAAAACCATTTAAAAATGCATTTTTAACATCCATTTGATATAATTTAAATTTCATCATAGATGCATAAGCAAGAAGTAGGCGTATAGCCTCTAACCTGGCAACAGGAGCATAAGTTTCATCATAATCTATACCTTCCTCCTGACAATACCCTTTTGCAACAAGTCTGGCTTTATTCTTTGTTATGTTTCCATCTTCATCAAGCTTATTTCTGAATACCCATTTAGTTCCAATAACTTGATGTGACTCTTCTCTTGGGATTAATTCCCAGACTTGATTCCTTTCAAATTGGTTAAGTTCTTCTTGCATGGCTATGCACCATTGATCATCTTTAAGTGCTTCCTCAATGTTTTTAGGTTCAATATGTGACACAAAAGCAACAGACATACAGAAATTTGTCATATTTCTAGTTCTTACCCCTTTTGAGATGTCACCTATGATGTTGTCCATTGAGAGTCCTCTAGGTGATTGTCATTCTTTTGCTAATTGAGGAGTTTGAGAAGGCTCATTATTTTCCAAGTATAGTTCATCAAGGGCTTCTCTTATATACTCATCATCACCTTGAAGCCTTTGTCACATAATTGACTTATACTAAGGAGATTATGCTTAAGTCCATCAACAAGTAGCACATCCTTGATCTCCAAAGTGTTTGCACCACCAATGTTTCCAATTCCAAGGATCTTCCCTTTGTTGTTATCCCCATAAGTCACATATCCTTGTTCTTTGGTTTTGAAACTCACAAATTTTGATTTATCTCCAATCATATGTTTTGAGCATCCACTATCAAGATACCACATAGACTTCTTTGATTTGGAAGTTTCCTACAAAACAAGAACATAGTAAACTTAGGTCCCCATAACTTTTGGGTCCTTGGGGTTAGAGACATAACAATCTATTTAAATACTGAAAACTTTCTCATAAAACTTTTCAAGTTATTTTAACTGATAAAAATAAGTTTTAATCGATTAAAACGCTGTGTAGAAAATTTCTAAGTTGTTTTAATCGATTGAAACGAGATTTAATCGATTAAAAGAGTTCTGATCGGTCATAACCAAATTCTGATCGATCATAACTGATTCTGATCGGTCATAATTGCATTCTGATCGATCATCCTGACCCTTTAAGTGATTTTAATCGATTGAAACGTGTTTTAATCGATTGAAAAAATTCTGATCACTCATAATTAAAATCTGATCGATCACATTTGATTCTGATCGGTCATATTTGTATTCTGATCGATCATAATGAGTTCTAAATGGTTTTAATCCATTAAAAAAAAGTTGTATGGATTAAAATGCTGTAAAAACACTTCTTTGAACATTCTAAGTGATTTTAATCGGTTCTTTCAAAACTATATCAGTTAAAAACATGTTTAAGAAAGCTTTTGTAAAAATACTTTGTTTTTAGTTGTTTAAAACGATTTTAGAGGCAATTCGCAAAATCTTTAAGTGAAGAACCTTCATGCAATAGAAAAGATAAAATGATTTTACCTAAGCATTTTGTTTAAAACATACTAAATGATCCATTTTCTTTGAATAAATACAAGATACAAATAGTTCATTTAACTATAGGAACCCAAATATATTTACCTTTAGGTACACCAAAATGTTTAATTTTACATCTATTTGACGTGTGACCTTGTTTCATGCAAGTAAAAACATGCTTTAGATGTAGTATTTGAAAATGATGCATTTCTAATCATAGATGCTCTAGTTCCTTTTTCTACCCATACTCTTTTCTTTTAGTTTTAGGCTTTTTCAAAGGAACTTGATGATTTACACTATTTTGAGCAAATACCGTTTCATGCTTCTTAAGATCATTTATTTCCTTTTCGGCTTTGTCTAGCAAATGATTAAGAATATCTATGTCATATTTATGCTCTTTACAAGTTTCACAAGCTAAATTCTTATCCTCATCTAAACATACAATTTTCGTATTAGCTACCTCCTTTTCTTCTAAACATGCAATTTTCAATTTTAAGGACTCATTTTCCTTTTCCGATCTTCTTAGATTCTTCTTTACAACTATATATTCGTTTTTCAAATTCTTAAAAGCACTAAACAATTCATTGTAAGCATTTTGCAGTTCATCATGATCATTTTCATCATCACTTGAAGATGAGTCGGAATTACTAACCTCAAAGTCGGAAGAAATATTGTCTTTTGCCAACAAGCAAATGTTAGCTTCTATTTCCAAATCACTTGACTCCGAAATTGAGTCACGATCATCAGTTCCTTCATAAGTTACTCTTAGTTTGTCCCACATTTCTTGAGCACTCTTACAAACGGAGATCCTGTAAAACTTGTCAAGGGTTAAAGCAGATGAAATTATATTTCTAGCCCTAACATCATATTGAGCTTTCCTATTTTCTTCATCCGACCATCTAGAAAATTGTTTTGGTACTTCTACTCCATTTTCAAAAACTTTAGGAATAAAAGGACCGTTTAAAATAGCGTCCCAAACGCCTCTATCAACAGACTCTAAAAATATTTGCATACGTACCTTCCAAAAAGGATAATTTTGACCCGCAAAAAGTGGGGGTCTGTTGATAGACGCACCTTCGGCAAAAGTTTGATTTTGTCCGGCCATTTTTGAAAATTTGAATGACTATCAAAGCAAGCTCTGATACCACTTGTTAGAATCGCGTAGCGGAATGATCGCGTGGTCGGACAAAAACCAAGAGGGGGGGTGAATTGGTTTCTTAATAAAAATTAGGTTTTCAAAATTTTCCCCAAATTTTACAGATTAAAATCTGTGTAAATGTAAATAGAGAAAGGGATAGAGAATCTTACATAGGAGATTTATACTGGTTCGGATCAAAAGACCCTACGTCCAGTTGTTAATCACTCAAACAGAGGATTAACGCTGTCACTATAAACAAGTTGTTACAACAGATTACAATTGACAAGATAAAGATAAAGATAACACCTCTCTTGAAACCCACAAGAGATGAAGAACAACTTTCCCCGAGAGACGGCACAGACACACAATCCACTAAGAACTCCACTTAGTGATTCTTATCGCTTCTAGCCCACACCAGGTTCAGAAAGCCCCCTTTCCTTGCAACAAACAGTTCTCTGGCACTCACAACACTTAACTTTTGTATGGAAAAGGTTGTTCTTCTTTTCTGAGTGCCAAAGGAGAGTTTAAGTAGGGAAATTAGGGTTTAGGATTTGGGGATTTCGAAACTAGGGTTCTTGGTAATTGGGTTTTCAAAAATAGGGTTTGTTTGAAGTTTAAAATCGAAACAGATCGGAATAATCGATTATTTGGAGTAATAATCGATTAAAACAGAGCCAAATACGTCGGAACCCAATACTCTCGGTTTAATCGATTATTTGGTGAAATAATCGATTATCTGTACGGAACTATACGGAATAATCGATTATTTTGCTATTTAATCGATTAAAGCAGTGAGTTTGTACAGAAAATGGTTTTCTCACTGTTTTAATCGATTATTTACCTATTTAATCGATTAAAGCCGAAGCCTGAATGATAAATTTGAGCTTTTTGAAGTTTCTAAGTTATAGACTATGTACCGGCTATCTTAGATTCTATAATTACATACTCAATCAAACTAAAACAGAGTTATTACAATACAGAAATCATCAATCTTCAATCTTCAATACTCTAAGTCTTTAAGCTCTTGGATCATCATCAAAATCAACATTCTTCATGATCATTATTTGCAACATCAAGTCCTTGAATGTTCAACAAGATCCATGTGCAAAAGTTCAAGAGGTCTTGATGTTGAAACAATATTTTTCTGCGAAAAGGAATTCTTTACTTGCTTGCCCTTTTGACATGCATCACATACTTTGTCTTTCACAAACTTAATTTTAGGTAAGCCAATTACAAGATCTTTAGAAATCAATTTATTAAGGTGATTCATATGAATATGTGCTAACCTCCTATGCCACAACCAAGAATCATTCTCTTTAGAAATTAAACAACAATTTTTAGCAGAATTAGTATCTAACATGTAAATATTGTTGATTCTCTTACCAGTGATCAGTACCTGTTCTGAATCTGATTTTATAATTTGACATTGATCTTAACCAAAAGATAACTTTGTGTTCTTTTTCACACAGCTGGCTAATACTGATCAAATTATGTTTTAAACCCTTAACATATAATACATTGTTAATAATACCTGATTCTATGCATTTGATGTCACCTATTCCAAGAATTCTTCCTTTGTTATTATCCCCATAGACAACAGTCCCACCATTCTTTGGTTTTAAATTGTAAAACTTTGTAATATCACCTGTCATATGTTTAGAACAGCCATTGTCAAGGTACCAGAGATCTTCAGTTTGCTGTGCACTGGTCATGGGAGAATCCGAATTGACCATCAAGCATATCTCTGTTGTTTCTTCATAAGCCATTTCAAGAGTTTTTCACATCTGTGCAGCAGTTTGACAATGAAATATCCTGAAAAAATCATTTCTGTTAAGTGCAGATGTGATGATATTCTTAGCAGTACAATCATCTTGAATTAGTTTTTTTTCACAATCATTTAAACTAGACCATTCTCTGTTAAAAACATAAGTTCCTTGTTCGATAAATAAAAGTAAAGAAACAAAGAGAAGAAACTAGAACGCTCAAACCAGGTTTATGCAGCTCTACAGAATGAGTTTCTTCACAAAAAGAATGCAAAATTTGCCTCAAGAAAGAGCTACGAAAAACTTCACAAAACTTGCGTGAATCTCTCTTGAAAGTAGCACTTACGATTGCTTGATTGATTGCTAAAAGATATGTTTTAAAAGACTCAAGCAATCTTGTTTATATAGAGGATTTTTCAAACTGTTGGTTTAATTAATCTGTTAAAACAATCTTTTAATCTGTTAAAATTCTTGAATTAATCTGTTAAAACTTCTTTTAATCTGTTAAAATGTTCTTGATCATTTTCCAGATTTGTTTTAACTAATATGACAACGTTTATATCAATTAAAACATTTTGTAAAAAATCCTTCAAATTGTTTTAATCGATTGTTTCGCCTTTTAATCGATTAAAATAATGCAAAATGTTTTCATATAAACTTTCTAAGTGATTTCAACTGATAACAATCTATTTTAATTGATTAAAATACTTTGGAAAAAATCCTCTTAGTTATTTTAATCGATTGAAACGCATTTTAATCGATTAGAATTCTACCAAAAGATTTCATAAAACTTTCTAAGTTATTTTAACTGATAACATACTTGTTTTAATCGATTAAAACATTCTAGAAAAATCTCTTAGTTGTTTTAATCGATTATTTCGCATTTGTATCAATTAAAATACTGACAAAACATCTTTTAAAATACTTCAAGTTATTTTAATCAATTATTTCGAGTTTGTATCGATTAAAATTCTGCCAGAACACTTTACAAAACATCTTAAGTCATTTTAATCGATTATATCAATTCTACATCAGTTAAAATACTGGCAGAAGGTTTCCAAAAACTCTTTTAATGAAAACAATCGATTATTTCAAAAACATATCAGTTAAAAACTTATTACAAAAGTGTTAAGAACATTTTAACTGATAAAGCTCATATAATATCAGTTAAAACAGTTACTTAAAAACCATTTAACAAAATACTTTGTTTTTAACAGTTTAAACACGTTTTAGAGGCATTTGCAAAATCTTTTAAATGAAGAAACCTCATGTAGAAAAGAGATAAGAATGATTATACCTAAGTAAAGATGCAGACTCACTAATCACTCTACCCTTTTATCTAAGTGACATTTGACTGCAACAGAATAGCCTTTGACTTCATCAAATCAACAAGATCTTCGTTTAAATGATTCAATAAGATCTTCATCACTTTCATTCACCAGGAAAACCATGAAACTTTGACAACAAGTGTATGAGTCCAATTTTAAGAACATAAGGTACATCTTCATCAGGATACTGGATACATAAGCTATCATAAGTGAATTCAGGAGCAGCAAGCTCCCTAAGTGTTCTCTGACGAGATCCGGCATGTTGATCACCCATGTTATCAGTTTGGAAATTATTAGAAGA
This sequence comes from Sphenostylis stenocarpa, assembly GCA_963425845.1. Lineage (NCBI taxonomy): Eukaryota > Viridiplantae > Streptophyta > Magnoliopsida > Fabales > Fabaceae > Sphenostylis > Sphenostylis stenocarpa. The sequence goes on from OY731401.1 coordinate 41,446,767, forward strand.
AGGTATATTAGGTGCAGTACTATCACTAAGACTATCTAATGGTTCAGATTTAAGAGATGAATTCCTAGAATGTCTAACTAATCTATGAAATGTCCTGTCTATCTCAGGATCAAAAGGTTGTAAAAGGCCAGGATTGCTCCTAGTCATGCACTATATGCAACAATTCATGTATTTCCCAAGAGTCAACCAAGAATCCTAAAAAGAAATCACTTTTTTACTAGAATGGCAACGGTAGACCGTGAACAAGTACACCAGGTAGGTTCCCAGGAAAGAGAGGTGAGTAGTCACTAATAGACATGCTTAAGTACCCGTGGGGACCGACCCATCCCCGCCCCGAGTTTGATGAGCGAAACCCAAGTTGACCGTGGGCTGGGCGGGTTCGGGTTTTCCCGCTTTAAAAGTCGGGGTCTGGGGTGGGGATGGGTAATGTAATCCCCACCCCGACCCCGACCCCGTCTCCGCCCCGATTTTATATTTAAATTTAAAATTTAAAATATTAATACTTTAAATATATTTTCTTTTCTTTTTCTATTACATATAAGGTTATTTTTTAATATTTCACCAATTTTTATTTTTCTTCTACCCACTTTTAATTTTTTTGTCTTTTTTAATCTTTTATATCAATTAATTTATTATATTATTCTCTCTCTTACCTTTCTGTTTTTTACATTTCCTTAATTTCTACCATCAATTTATTTATTTTTTTAATCTTTTCAATCAATTTGATGAACACAAAGTAATTTTTTTCTTTATCTTTTTCTAAATATTTTACATAAATTCTAGTAATAACTAATATTATTTTATTTATAATTTATATTTATTAGGTTTTATTATGTCATATTTTTTTATCTTATTATTCTTATTTATCATATATCAAATTTTATCTTAATAAAATAATTGTATTTTAAAGGATTAAAAGAAATTGATAATTTAAACTTTTATTACTTCGAACTAATTAAATAAGAATTAACTTATTAAATATTTTCTTATTAACTATATATTTCATATTTTTAAATGACAACTTAAAAATGAATTAACTTATATATATATATATATATATATATATATATATATATAATTAAATGTTTGAATATAGTATTATAATAATAATGTTATAAGTATTCAAATATTTGAATAACAATAATAATAATAATGTTATAAATATTCTCTCTCTATATATATAAAAATAAAAAATAATTAAATATTTTTTACATACATATTTTAATATAAATATAATAAATTAAAATGTATATTTAATTAATAATAATTATAAATTATAAAATTATAAATATTTATTTATATATAAAAAATACATAATAAAATTATTTTATTATAAATGTAATTATCTTTTTAAAAAGAATATAGATCGGGGACTGGGCGGGGACAGGGAACCCGAAACCCAGCGGATATGGGGATGGGGACTTAATTTTTAACCCGGTGGGGATCGGGGCGGGGACGGGGATGGTTAAAAAGTCGGGGCGGGGATTGGGGAGGCAAAACCCGCCCTCGCCCCGCCCCTCGTTGCCATGCCTACTAGACATGCACTCTCACACTACCAAGGTATATCCAGAGTTTCCTATGAGAATGGTTTTCAAGAATTTTCTTGTAAGGATGACTTATAAAAAATTTTCTTGCAAGAAAGGTTAGGGAGCACAGAAGAACAAATTAGAATAATTTTTTTTCTAAATAAAGCTAGAAAAACAAATTAGAAAAAAAATGAATTTTTGAATTTTTTTATAAAGCTAAAAAAATTTGAATTTTTTTATAAGAGTTTTTGAAGGAACCCAATAGTGGGTTATCAAAATAGTGTTGAGAGAAGTAAGAATGTTAAATTAAACAGCAAATCAAATAAAATATTCAAATAACTGAAAATCAATTAAAATATTCAAATAATTGAAAATAAAATTTCAAATAACTAAAAATCAAATAAAATATTCAAATAACTGAAAATAAAATATTCAAATAACTGAAAGTAAAATAAAATGTTCAAATAATTGAAAATCAAATAAAATATTCAAATAACTAAAAATCAAATAAAATATTCAAATAGCTGAAAATAAAATAAAATATTCAATTAACTAAAAATAAAATAAAATATTCAAATAACTCGAAAATAAAATAAAATATTTAAATAACTCGAAAATAAAATAAAATAAAATATTCAAATAAGAACCCAATTATATACTTATGGTAAAAACTCTTTCCAACGGGTTATAGGGGTTTGAATAAGAGAAATTAAGCCTAAAACCACAATACAAAAAAAAGCAAAACAGGCTTATAATCTCTTATAATCGCTTAGACAGAGAGAATGATGCAGACAATTTGATCTAGTCAACGAGAAAATAGAAAACAGAGACAGAAAATGGAAACAGAAGATAGAAAATAAAAATAGAAAATGAAAATAGAAAACAGGATATAAAAATAGAAAATGAAAAATAGAAACAAAAAATGAAAATTGAAAACCTAGACACAAATCTTAATCCCCGGCAACAGTGTCAAATTTGATTGATGTCGTACTCGGTCAAATAATTAAAATAGATAAATATAGTACTATGAAATTTTCCTAGGTCGTCTCCCAAAGACCACGAATTCTTATCAAAGTTTGTCAATTTTTTGAATTAGAACAGAAACAAAAGGGGGATTTTTTAGATTTAAAATATTAGATGAAACAGAACAAAAGCAGATTATAAAAATGTGGATTAAAAATAGATTAGAATGCATTTGATTTCTTGATTTCAATGCATTATCACTTATCCTAGATTACGAAATTAATTTGAAATTAACCAACTAAGCGAAGATAAATCCCAAATTATATTTCAATCCAAAATTAACCAACTAAGCAAAGATTAATCCCAAATTATCCTTATACAATTAACCATTGCATACATCACATAATCTCATCTCTAACACAAAACTAAGCAAACTATGATATTAATTTCGGTTTATTACACATAAATAGAGTATAATTCAACACTGAGATTAGAAGATGAAGAGTTAAGAGACATAATTAAAATCGAAACAAGAATTTAAAATAATGACAGAAGAATAAACAAACTTGAATACAAAATATAGAAGATGAAAGGCGGTTGCATGGCTGTTGTGTGATGTCTCTTTTGCAACCCTACTTCATTCTTTATATAAATAACCCAAACCCAAATCTTAATCTAGGTTTTGGGCCCAACTGATTCACAAAACACATCATAAGTTGGATCCTCTGGAAATCTGAATGTGTCTAGTTTATAATTATTCTAGAATCAATATTTTTGGAGCCTTGTAGAAAAAATGATAAATATATTAGTGAACCAATGTTAGTACCCGTATAGAATAAAATATGGTATTTGGCTCAATCTTCCAAGCCCAAAATTGATTTAAATTATCTTGAAAATAATAATGAGCAAAAATTAGATCCAAATTAATTAAAATCTGAATTATTAGCTCAATGAAACCCAATTAATAAAAATTCACTAATAACAGAAAGTTAAGCCCAAAACACTAATTAAAATAAGTATAGAAAGGTAAGAAAATATGGAAACATAATGATTCACCACTCTTTTCATATCAGCAGTTCCTTCATGAGTAACCTCAAGGACCTCTCACATTTCCTTGGCAGATTTACATTTAGAAACCCTGAAAAATTCATCCATATTAAGTGTAGATGTAATTATGTTCTTGGTAGTGCAATCACTTTGAACTTTTCTCTTTTCTTCATCATTTAAACTAGATCATTCTTTTTCTGTAATTAATGGACCATTTACAATTACATCTCAAAAATTTCTATCAATAGATTCAATAAAACTTATCTTCCAAAATGGATAATTTGTACCACAAAACAGTGGAGCTCTGTTAATAGAAGCATCCTCAGAAAAAGGTAATTTGTTTTCAGCCATGAAAAGATTTGGATCGAAAGTCTTTAGTTATTTTCAAGACCCTGCTCTTGATACCAATTGTTAGAAATGTAGGCTGAGATCAAGAGGGGCTGAATTGATTTTTGAAAGTTTTTCGCACTTTTGAGAATATAGATTATCTATTTCAAAGATTATAAATTCTGATCAAGTTTTGAACCAAGAAAAACATGTAGTTCTATGTAAAGCACAAGCAGAATAAAAGAGAGTAAAGGTTTAAAGAAAGGCACACAAGATTTATACTGGTTCACCCAAACCACAGGGCTACATCTAGTTCTCAACCAAATTCCAATTGAGTTCCACTAGATTGATTATGTTTCTGATTACAAACCCAAATCACAAAACACATAATCCACACCAAGAACCAAATTCCAATTCTTGCAACAAACCTTCACCAAGAACCAAGTTTCAGTTCTTGAACCAACCTGCAGCCAAATTCCAGCTACAGAACCAGTGCCCAACACTTCCAGAAACCCACAATACAGTAAAGAATTGAAAATAACAAAGAGAAGAAACTAGAACAATCAAACTCGGATTATGCAGCTTTTGCAGAATGAGTTTCTTCACAAGTAAGAATGCAAAAATGTCTCAAAAAAGAACTTTGAAAAACTTCACAAAAACTCGCACACTTCTTTCTTGAAAAACTCTCTATTGGTTGCTTGATTGATTACTCAAATGTATATTTTATAACGTTGAAGCAATCTTGTTTATGTAGAGTCATTTTCCAACTAACTGGTTTAATTAATTGGTTAAAACTTATTTTAATTGATTATTAATTCTTGATTAATTGATTAAAACTTCTTTTAATCGGTTAAAATATGCTTAATCATTTTCCAGTTTTATTTTAACTGATACGATCTGTGTTTTAATCGATTAAAACAGTTATACAACAATTTCTTAAGTTGTTTTAATCGATTGTTTCATTATTTAATCGATTATAATTATGTCATAAGAATTCTCAAAACTTTATAAGTGATTTTAACTTATAACAGTTTTGGTTTAATCGATTAAAACTATTAACAAAAATTTCTTAAGTTGTTTTAATCTATTAATTCGATGTTACATCGATTAAAATACTGCCAGAGCACTTTTCAAAACATCTCAAGTGATTTTAATCGATTATTTCAAAGTTATATCGATAAAAATACTGATAGAACACTTTTCAAAACATCTCAAGCGATTTTAATCGATTATTTCGAAGTTATATCAGTTAAAATACTGACAAAAGGTTTTCAAACACTTCTTTAATGAAAATAATCGATTAAAACGGCGCCAGTGTATGTTTTAAATGGTTTTAATCGATTATTTCGAAAACATATCAGTTAAAACTTTGTCAGGAATGTTTCCTGCTAATTTTAATCGATTAATCTTAAAGTATATCAATTAAATCTTAGTCTTAAGAACATATTAATCGATTAAACTGGTTTTTAATAGATTAAAACGCTTAGAGGCATTTTCAATTTCTTTCAAATGATGAACCCTCATGCAGCAGAGAAGAATGAATGATTATACCTATTAATATTGATACTAATCACTCTACCCTTTAACCAAGGAACCTTTGACTTCATCAAATCTTCAAGATCTTCATTCTATCATAAGGTTCAATAAGATCTTCATCACTTTCAACTCTCACCAAGATAAAAGAGCTAAACTCTAATATTTCTGAATAAAACTCACCTTGTATTTTTTATAAAAATGATCCAACTTATATAGAAGTTTTTACCATCAGAATTACAAATACTCAATGAAGGAAAATAAATCATAATGATGATTCATTAATCTAGGAATTAAAAACTACTTAATGAGGCAAATAAATTCTAATAATGATCCATTAATCTAGGAATTGAAAACTACTTAATGCTGATTGTAACTAAAATTGTGGCAACCAAAAGTCAATCAATTATGCATCATCTTGGTCTTCCAAAGGTTGATACCTAAGTTTCCAATTGGGCCCTTATTACAACTTGAAACAAAACCAAACTAAAGCCATTAATTGATTAACCCAAAACATAATTAGGTTAGCCAATTTTACAAAGGATTGAGACATTATTTAAACAAACTTAAAGACTGAAATAAAGTGACGCAATAGTTCTCCTCCATTTGGGTCATGATGAAATTCACAATTTTGGTATTTTCTCCTTGAAATGTGGGCTTGTATTCAAATAATATTGACAACACTTGTTGAAGAGCTTCCTTTGCTTCCCTTGCTCTAACCTTTGTCATAGGTCCTCCAAGTCCTTCAATTGGATCCTTGCCCTTGCTCATGGTCATGTCCCCATCATTCTCTCCCTCTTGAGAAGGATTTGACCTCAAATCGGATTCGCCATCTACATCAAAAAGAAATAAGTCAAACATATTGAATGTGGAACTAACATTATACTTACTCCGGGTTGGAAGACAACCTTCTTTCTTTCTTTGTTGGCTTGCTTAGCATAACTTTCATTTCTTTTCTCAATTTGATTTTTGACTCTTTCATGAAACTTCTTTACATAGTCTGCCTTAGCTTGACCTTCTCTATGCTTAAAAACTGAAACATTAGACATAGATAAAAGATCAAGAGGAGTTAGTGGGTTAAAATCATAAACAACCTCAAAAGGAGAATAATTAGCATTGGTATGAACAACTATATTGTAAGCAAACTCAACATGGGATAAACAAACTTCTTATTAAACAAATGGCATCTAGAGTGGGGTGAATAGATGCACAAATAAAAATAGATGCCAAATTAAAAATTTATTTTAAGATGTCCAATAATTTATTAATTCAATTTTAATTATTAGATAAAATATAGATAAAGCGAAAGTGATATAATCAGATAGATAAAGGGAAAGATTCAAGCGTGGAGATGTAGGATGTGGTGTTGTTAAAGAGATAAAGGCAAGAGAATAGCACACAGTAATTTATACTGGTTCGGATATAGTCAACCCTACATCCAGTTCCCAGTCAACTCTAATGACAAGAGTGACCCCAATTCACTATCTTTCAAATTCAGTTTACAAATTATAATCAACTCAGCAGAGGAAATAATAAAAAGCAAACTAATTCAAAAGACAAACACTTCCTTAAAATCCCACTAAGGATGAACACCTTCCTAGAATCCCACTAGAGATGAACACCTCCTCTGAACAAATCAAAGGATGAAAAGCACCTCCTTTGCCACCAACACACAAAGGATGAACACCTCCCTAGAATCACACTAAGGATGAACATCTCCCTGAACAAATCAAAGGGATGAAAACACCTCCTTAGAATCTCACTAAGGATGAACACCTCCCCGAACAAATCAAAGGGATGAAAACACCTCCTTAGAATCCCACTAAGGATGAACACCTCCCTAGAATCCCACTAGGGATGAACACCTCCTCTAAACAAATAAAATGATGAAAAACATCTTCTTTGCCACCACACAAAGGATGAACACCTCCCTAGAATCACACTAGGGATGAACACCTCCCCGAACATATCAAAGGGATGAAAATACCTCCTTAGAATCTCACTAAGGATGAACACCTCCTTTGAACAAATTAAAGGATGAAAACACCTTCCTGAACAAATCAAAGGGATGACAATAGAAACTCCAAACACAAACACACTAATAGTATGCACACCTAAACCCACAAAGGATGAAGGCAATAAAATAAGAGCAACAACCTAAACCCTAAAAAGGGAACTTAACAACAACCACCTAAACCCACAAAGGATGAAGGCAATAAAATAAGAATAGTCACACCTGGGTAATCGAGACAACAAATTGTAGAAGCCTGTAGAATGTTAACCTCCAAGAACAAGTGTGATTAACAATGAAAGCACAAAAGACAGTAGAGAAGAGGGTTTTCTCAAAAAGGTGTAAAATATATCTATTGTCTTGCTCATAATTCTTTTCTTAAAATTAAATGAATGTAAAATTGTATTTTCGAATTCTGTAATTGTGTGTATTTGATTTTTCATCAAAACTCATTTAAATAGGAAAATAGCATCAGAAAATAGTTATTGGTCATTAATAATTTCGTAGAGAAAAATCAAAATGTATCCAAGAACATTTATTCTTCGAAAACAAATATATTTTTCAAATTTAAACTGCCATAATCAATTATGTTACCAGTATAATTGATTATGACAAAGAAAAAATCATTTTTCCATTTCTGATGCATCATAATTGATTATGACAGTAAAAATGTCACGTTACAAAATTTTATCACACTTGTGCTTTGGAGGCTTATGCATAATACCACTTCATCAATTTGTACCTCTGTATTCAGTATTCTAAGACTCTATCTAGTCTTCAGGCTTCATCTTGGGCTTGCTTGAATCATCATCTTTATCAAAATCATATATTGCGCTTGCTTGAGTCTTGAATGTTGTTGACTTGAATCATCATCAAAATCATCTCTTGGGAATGTAGAGACATGTTACACATTGTCATCAATCTCCCCCTCATTGCTTTCACTTCTCAATTCTTTAAGTTCTTCCTCAAAATTGTCCTAAGCAATGTTTCCAATATCCTATTAATAACTTTCGTTTGCCCATCGGTTTGTGGGTGACAAGTGGTTGAAAATAATAATTTAGTTCCCAACTTGCCCCACAAGATCCTCCAAAATTGGCCTAGGAACTTAGAGTCCCTATCACTAACAATGCTCCTTGACAAACCATGGAGTCTCACAATTTCCTTGAAAAATAAATAAGCCACATGAGAAGCATATCCAATTTTTTACATGAAATAAAATGAGTAATTTTAGAAAACCTATCAACAACCACAAAAATTGAATATTTGCCACTACTTGTTTTTGGCAGCCCAAAATAAAATCCATAGATAAATTAATCCAAGGATACTCTAGAATTGGCAATGGAATATATAATTCATGAGGCTTAACTTTTGAATTTGCCTTTTTACAAACAATGCAATGTTTACAAAATTTATGCACATCATTTTTCAAATGAGGCCAATAAAAATGTTCTTGTAATGTTTCTAGAGTCTTTTGGACCTCAAAATGTCTCATTAAACCTTCTTCATGTGCTTCACTAACAAGCAAGTTTCTTATAGAACATTTAGGCACACACAATTTGTTTTCTTTGAAAAGAAAGTCTTCATGTCTAAAGAAACTATTTTCTAAAAAGTTTTCACAATTTTTAAAAATTTCACCAAAAGTTTCATCATTTTCATACATGCTTTTCAAACATTCAAGAGCAATCAATTTTGTTTCAAGCATAGAAAGCAAAGCATGACGCCAAGAAAGAGCATTGGCTACAACGTTACCTTGTCCCCTTTTATATTTGATAACATAAGGGAATTGCTCTAGAAATTTCACCCACTTGGCATACCTTTTATGTAGCTTACCTTGTCCCTTAAGATACTTTAGGGACTCATGGTCACTATGAATGACAAATTCCTTGGGATAAAGGTATAGTGTTGTCATGTTTTCAAAGCCCTCACTAAGGCATACAACTCCTTATCATAAGTTGAATAGATAAGGGTAGGACCACTTAACTTTTCACTAAAATAAGCAATTGGATGACTCTCTTTCAACAACATAGCCCAAATCCCAACATTTGAAGCATCACACTCAATTTCAAAAGATTTTTGAAAGTTTGGCAAAGTAAGTATGAGAACATTAATTAACTTTTGCTTAAGAACATTGAAAGCTTCTTCTTGTTGCTCTCCCCATTTGAAACCAACATTTTTCTTGAGCACTTCATTGAGAGGTATTGCCAATGTGCTAAAATCCTTCACAAATCTCCTATAGAAACTTGCTAAGCCATGGAAACTTATCACTTCGGTCACAGACTTAGGTGTAGGTCATTCTTGAATAGCCCTAACATTTTCCTCATCCACTTGTATTCCTTTTGAACTCACATCAAAACCAAAAAACACAACACGGTTAGTACAAAAGATGCATTTGTCAATATTGGCATACAATTGTTCGTCTCTAAGAACACACAAGACAAAATTTAAACGATCAACATGCAAATCAAGTGAAGTGTTATGGATAAGAATATCATCAAAGTACACCACAACAAATTTTCCTATGAATTCTCTTAATACATGGTTCATTAATCTCATTAAAGTGTTAGGAGCATTAGTTAAGTCAAAAGGCATAATCAACCATTCATACAAACCATATTTTATTTTGAAAGCGGTTTTCCATTCATTCTCTTCTCTAATCCTAATTTGATTGTATCTACTTTTTAAATTAATCTTAGAGAAGTAACATGCACCAACAATTCATCAAGCAAATAATCAAGCCTAGGTATAGGATGCATATATATGATGACCATAAGAATTTATTTTTATTGTCAAATATAACTTAATTATATTAGTAGTATATTTTCACTAGATATCTATGAGTATTTTTGTATAAGTTGTTTTTCAACTTAACAAAAAATATAAAATATGCATTTATTATGTTATATTATATGAAAATAACTTTAACTTTTTAATATATATATATATATATATATATATATATATATATATATATATATATATATATATATATATACACGAAGTCTTATATTATAAAAATGGATATGTTTAATCATTTTATAAATAAGAAAGATTCGTAAAGACATAAGAAAATTAAAATTTCGAATTAAATGCATTTTGAGTTCATTTACGTAATTGATTGAGAGAGATTTAAAAAATGTTTTAACTCTTCAAATTTTTAAGAAGTTATATCAAAGCGGTCAAAGTCTTAACAGAATACTAGTAAAATCAGTAATTCATTGATTTAACAGCATATATTAATATATTATTAATTATATAGACTTTTAGATTAAGAATAAAGTATGCAAAAAAAAATGTTTTTATAATATATTTTTTATAAACTTATCTTTGATCTTATATTTTAAAATTAATTTCTTTTGAAAATATATGATATTAATAATTTTTTATGCCTAAATCTAACATTTAATTATGATTAAAAAAAGTAAAATTTTGATTATTTTTTTAATATTCAAATTTGATTTTAGTAATATTTTTCATTATTATAAACTTAATTAAAAAATTAAGTTTATATTTCTTTTCAAGGTTTGAGCCAACTTGTTAAATATATGAATAAAAATAATTTTTAATAAAAAATATATTTAACCCCCTTAACAATACTCTATCCCAAGATTTCAGTTAAAATATATTTGTGTACTTTTCAAAAAAATATCTATAATTATATTGAGATTTAGGGCTCTATTCTACTGTAATATTTCTCTCACACAAATATTAACTAGTTATTCGCGTCAAGTTATTGGTATGATTTGATTATATATCTTTCTCTTTTTTTATTTTTTTATTAGAATATTTTTAAAGAGAAAATCGTGATATATTATATTAAAGTTTTAAAATAAATACTGTCTCAAATATAATAATAAATTGATATTATTATAATGAAAGTAAGACTAATATATATATATATATATATATATATATATATATATATATATATATATATATATATATAAATCATCTTATTATTAAATATTTGTAATTTATGAATTTTCATGATTAAAACAAAAATATTAAGTCTAAACTTTTATTATTTTTTTAAACATGTTTTATATTTTTTATATTATTATATTTATGCTATTCTTTATTTTACAAGGTAAAAACCAATATTAATTTAAAAACAAATTTAGGAGAAAAAACTGATTGATAAAAAAGCATGATCATAGAAGTGTAGGTGATGACGATGAATAAAACTTTAAAAGTGATATGAAAATGGCAAATTAGAAAGTGCAGAGAAAACAAATTTCCAATTCGCCCATGATTGTGATTTCCCATTGATGAATATGTTGAAGCTGGTTTTGGTTTTGTTTGGGATTATATCTGGAGGACCAATGTGACGACAGTGTGAACCATTTGTTAGAAGTGTGAAGAGGAGGAAATGTAAGTGGGAATGGACCAAAACTTGAATCACGGAAACTGAGACAGACACATCAAAATTTCAGCGTCAAATTCCAATTCAAACATTTTGGCGACCATGTCTGATGTCTCTACATCCCATGAACAGCTTATTTTCCTCGTCCATGCCTGGTCTCTTTCACCCCACAGTACATCCTCACTTTCTCTACTTTTGCATAAAACCCTCTCTATATAAGTCTGTTTAGACAGATTTCTTTGAAGTTTTTTCTGAAAGAAAAAAAATCATAAATTTAAATTGATTTATTTAAACACAAATTTATAGAAGTTCTTATATATATATATATATATATATATATATATATATATATATATATATATATATATATATATATATATATATATATATATATATATATATATATATTATATATTTTTAATTATTATACTTAACTTGTGTGCAACATAATTGTAGTCTATACATAAATTTATTTCATTTTTTTTCTTCTTAATTTTCTTTTTTTGAAATAACTTCAAAAAATTATTAAAACTAATTAATGCATAAGTTAATTTTAATTAATAAATATTAAATATTTTAAGAGTGGTTAACACAAACCGATGAAATAAACATATGAAATAAAATTATCTGTATAAATAAAATATGATACAATCTCTAATTCAAAATCTTAATATGATATTATGTCATTTTATTTGTTTTTTTAGTAAATTATTTAACTTTTTTTATTTTTAAACGTGAGATTTTAATTCATAATTGAATTTTAAATAATTAAAAAAGAAATTACTTTTATTTTTTTATTTTTTTTCTCGAAAAACTTTTGAATATCTTTGATAAAAATACCTGTTTTCAAGGATTAATTCTTCGAGGACATACCTCTCTCTAGATGTGATGATACCATGGATTCATATCAAAGATTCATCCCCAACCCTTTCATGAAAAGGGATATATCGATCCTTTGTTTTAATATTTAGTTCAAGATTGAGGAGTTTTTTTTTCTTTTTCAGGAAAAAAATGGCAATTTTGATGCGAATTTTATCTAAATATTTGTTTTATAATGGCCTTGATAATCCATGGAAGAAAGTAATTGATTAATATGCTTATATTTGTGTTTAATTATTTAAAATAAATGTGTAAGTTAGTAAATATTTTTTCTTTAATAATTTGATAACCGCATATTATTATATATTTAATTCTAAATGAACAAAGAACATATATTAATAAAATAATTTCTGTAAAAATGTAATTTATTTTACTTAACGCTTGAGATTAGCCTAGACTAAACTGAATTACTTTGACAATCCTAATTAAAATGTTGAATTAACAATAACATAATTATAATTAGAAAATAAATAAAAGTGATTATATTTTTTCTCTTTATCTCTTTTTTTTCATTCCTTACTTTCTTCTTTCTTCTCAGCAAGATAACTCATATTTATACTAATACTTTTTTTTGTTTATTTTTCTTATATTTAAAGCTTGTAATAATTTAAATTTGATTTTTAAAATAATTTTATTTTTAAAATTTTTTTTACTAGATAATTTTTTATTTTTTGTCATATATATATATATATATATATATATATATATATATATATATATGTAATAAAATAGCAAACTATTTATATAACATAATTATATTATAAAATAGTAAGCTTTTTAGACTGTTACGACAAGAACCAAAATTCTTTTAAGTGAGTGACTTTAACAAAAAGAAAAAAAAAACATATTTAATTTTTTAGTTGACATTGCTGACTATTATATTTGTCATATATGATTATGTTATGTTCATTAACAATTAAATATGGTTTTCATGTGGGACCACTATCGTCATAAACTTCTCAGGAGTCCTTCTCACAAGGATATGCAAAATAATTTATTAAAATATTTCAGATTATAATTTATGAAAAAACAAATTATAACATTTTAAAATTGCAATTTGATAATTATTAACCTCATAAATCATAAAGTTTTCCTTGAACCATGCCTTTGTGTATCAAATCATATATTTTTCAATATGATTCATGTATTATATAACCAATATCAATAACATTTAGTTAGGGATGTAAACCATGGCGAATTAAGATTTTAAAGTTTGAATTTCACTTGTAAAATATATATGGCAAAATTTTAACTCAGCTATTTAACTGAGTTTAATTAAAAGCCTTTCATTTTTGTTAAAAAAATATTAAATTAAATTTCATCTTATTTACTTCACTAAATTTATTTTTACAATATTTTCTTAATTTATTTTTAATTTATCAATATAAAATTTAATAATCATATTAACATTTTTACTAAAAAATATATGCATAACCTTTATTCTTCTTCTTTTTTAAGTCAAATAAGACTTATATTAAAAAAGATGATAATGTTTTGCACAAGTGTCATAACTAATTACATTGTGCAATATTCAATGTTTTTTTTATCATGTAATAGTGCTGTACAATTAACAAAATCGTATATAATATTTTGCAAAATGGAATCTTTTCTGGAATATTATATATATATATATATATATATATATATATATATATATATATATATATATATATATATATATATATGCATATTTAGAAAGAAAAGTCAAAAAATAAATATAATTATCTTAATTATAGTAATATTTTAAAAGATAAATAAGGTAAGTTAGTGTTCAATTTAAAATATTAAAAAATTAATTTATCATAATTTTTATTCCTTTAAGATAAATATCGTTCACACAATCACATCAAGTGTCTACATACATGATAATATGTGAATACATACCTACTACTAAATAAACACAAACACTTGACGTCTTAAAATTAAAAAAAATAAAAAATAAAACTACACATTAAAAGGGGTAGTATAATAAAAGGGGTACTTATGAATCTCAAGCATTATCATGTGATAGGGTAAGTTCCAAGAACTTATTTATTAGTGGTAAATACAGAGTAGTAAAAAGATTTGTTTCAACTTTTATCACCTGATTCGTATACGTGATTTTAGTGATCCATATAAAGTTAAGATATCTTAATAAATTTATCAACTCAATACCTGCACTAATAATCACACTCGTCACACTCGTATAGGAATACCTCTTTGATATTCATTATATTACAAAATAATATCAACTTTTCACGATATCATTCTTCAATTCCATACATTGATACATTTATATATACATCAGGTCAAAGTGAAATCTACGTCCATGACATAACATTTGAGTCATATATTTCGTAAAAAATTATCGTTGAAGTAAATTATTTTTCCATATCTCTTCCATTTGGAGTATTTTCACTTATATAAAAGTATTGTGCTTCAACAAAAATACAACAAAGCAAACCTTATTTCATTAGAAGTTCTTTGTTTGAGGGAGAATTTATCTTTTAAGCAAAAATGAGGTCAAAACAATTTTTTCTTTTTTAAAAGTTTTGTTTCTCACGGGATCAATCCTCACTTTAGTAAAAAGAGTTTACAATAGAGTCATTTTCTCTCGTTGCATTTATCTCGAGTAATCAACAATTGAATTATGCAAATAAAATAAATAAAACACTCTACAAAATGTACTAAGTAAGTCCCTTAATAGTTTGTAAATACAAAAATCATCATTTATAATAATGGTTGAAGTATTTATTAGATTAGTTGTATCTTGTTGGGCATTTATGAGATTAGTTGTAGACCTAGTTCCTAGAATGCATCTGTTTATCTTCTCTAGGATTAATCATTTCTCTCTATTAATTGTATCTCTGAATCTGTCTCTTTATCTCCTATAAACAAGAGAACACAAGAGAATGATTTCAGGCTCTCAAAATCAATTCTTTATTTTCCTTTTTCTATTTCAAGTTGGTATCAGAGCGGGTTCATCCCGCTCTGGCTGTCTCTTCTTTTTTTCTGGCATTAATCGCTGCTCACCGTCGTCTGCTGCCAGTGCAGTATTTCTCCGGCGTCGTTTCTCTCTCTGACACTTGGGTTAGGCTCACCTCGAGGAGCGCGACCCAACCCCAGTGATCGCTTCCTCCGTCTTTGCCTCACGCGCCGCCATGCGCCACCTTCGTCCGCGACTTCCTCCGCGCGTGAGCCTCACGCGCCGCCCTCCCGGTGGCTGTTTTGCTCCAGACCACCTCTATCTGGCTCGCCTTGTCGCCCTAGAGCCAGATCTGCACTTTGTTTTGTGTTTTCTATCACAAAACGTTGATGGGTTTGCTTCTTCTCTTTGCCACTCCCGGTCTTCTATCTGCCTCTCTCTGCTTCCATAGACAGCACGCTGGTCCTCTCTTGTTTCCTGAAAAATGTCAGGACCTGTGTCTGTATCTTTTTCTGGGACTCCGACTATAACTACAGAAAAATTAAATGGGAAAAATTATTTGTCTTGGGCTTCCGCTGTTGAACTCTGGTTTTTAGGACAAGGATTTCATGATCATCTAGAACAAGATGGAAGTACTAAACCAGCAGATCAGGCTCCTCAATGGAAGAAACTAGATTATCAACTTTGTGCACTATTATGGAAATTTGTTGAACCAAATATTTTGAGCACTCTTCGATCCTTCAAGACATGTAATTCCTTTTGGAAAAAGGCCCAAAATATCTTTGCTAACGATATTCAACGACTTTATGATTCTGCTAATAGACTAACCTCCCTTAAGCAAGAGGATAATTCCATTATGTCCTTTGTTGCTGAAGCTCAATCAGTAGTTGAAGAATTAAAAATGTTCCTGGAGGCAGAATCATTAGAGGAAAGAAAGACGAAGCTGGATAAATTCTATATGGTAATGATTCTTAGGGCTATGAATCCAGAATTTAATCATGTTAGAGACCAGATTCTAACTAGAGAAGAAGGTCCTTCTACTGAGAGTTTAATCACAAGGCTACTTCATATTCCTTTTATCAAAAGCAAAAACAGTCAGGAACTTGCTGATTCTTCCGCCATGATTTCTGCTCGTGGAAGAGGTAATCACAGCAATAGACGACGTGGTGGGAAAGGACGTCCTTAGTGCTCTCATTGCAAAAGAATGGGACATACTAAGGAAAATTGCTTTGCTCTGCACGACTTTCCTGATAAGGTAGCTAATACCTCAAAATCTGAAGCTGATGAGCCCAAGTTCTCTCATGAAGAGTATCAAGAATATTTAAGGATGAAATCAATCAATTTGGCTCAAGCATCTACAACACCAAATTTGTCAACTGCTTGCATTTCGCAATCTGTGGAAAGTCAAAATCCGTGGATTATTGACTCAGGTGCTTCTAACCACATGTTTGGTAATACCTCTTTATTCTCCTCTCTTTCACTTCCTAAAACCTCCCATCTCATATCTTTAGCTAATGGATCTAAAGTATCCTCTAAAGAAATTGGTCAAGTATCCATCTCTTCTTCTTTAATCCTTCAAAATGTTCTTTGTGTTTCTTCTTTTCCATTCAGTCTTGTTTCTGTAAGCCAATTAACCAAATCATTTAATTCTCAGTAACCTTTAATGCCAATTGTTTTGTTATCTAGGAATGTGGTACAGGTTGACTGATTGGAGAAGGATATGAGTCTGGAGGCTTATACTACCTTAGGACTAAGTCTTTTGTATCTTGTGTTGCATCCTTATCCCCAAAAGTTACATGAGAGATTAGGGCATCCTCATTTAGCAAAATTGAAAAAAATGGTTCCTGAACTTCAGAGCCTTCAAACTTTTGAATGTGAATCCTGTCAACTAGGGAAACATACCAGGTCATCCTTTCCAAATCATTTTGAATCTAGATGTGATTCTACTTTTAGTATTGTTCATTCAGATATATGGAGACCTAGTCGTGTTTCATCTTTTGGTTTTAGATATTTTGTTACTTTTATTGATGGATTTTCTAGATGTACTTGGGTTTATCTTATGAAAGATCGCTCTGAACTATTGCCTATCTTTAATTCTTTCCTTAATGAAGTCAAAACTCAATTTGGAAAAATAATCAAAGTTTTACGAAGTGATAATGCCAAAGAGTACTTTTCTAATGATATTTCTAATGTCCTAAATTCTCAAGGCATTTTACACCAGTCCACGTGTCCTCACACACCACAACAAAATGGTATAGCAGAACAAAAAAATAGACATTTGGTTGAAACTGCACGTACCTTATTGTTTGGTGCCAATATGCTTATTCATCATTGGGGAGAGGTTATTCTAGATGCATGCTTTCTCATTAATAGAATGTCATCTTCTTCTCTTGACAATAAAGTTCCACACTCTATTCTATTTCCAAAACCAATTTTTCATGTTTCTCCTAGGGTATTTGGATGTATATGTTTTGTTCATGATATGAGTCCTGACTTAGATAAACTCTCACCTAGAGCTATCAAATATGTCTTCTTGGGGTATTCTCGTCTTCAAAAAGGATATTGGTGTTATTCTCTTGAAACCAAGAGGTACTACATGTCTACTCACTACTACAAATAAGGCTTTCCATGTAGGCCTTCAACGGCGGTTCAGAGCCGACGTTGTATCAGCGACGTTGAAAGTCAAGACTTTCAAATCGAAAATTTTTATTTATTTTCCAACCCCTCTCTATTTATCTAGAAATCCCCCTCTCTTTTATATTATATTTTTATTAGGTCCCCTTCTCTTTTATATTATATTTTTATTATTTATCATATTATTTTGAAGTTTAGAGCATTACCAAATTAATTTTTTGTCATCGACAAGATTCGAACCCAGTACCTTAGTATTCAAGGCTGATACTCCAACCACTAAACTACTCGAATTTTTTGATAGTAACTTACAAATAAATTATATTTATATACAAATAAATATATATCCGTGTAAATATATAAATACAAATATATTTATATATTTTGATATATTTATATAATTATATATTTATATGCTTGGATGTGATGGCATGCTCGAAGGAGGTGAAAGTGTGTGTCGAGTGGGTTTTCAAAATTTGATGTCAAATTTGTGAGCGGGTCTCTTTATATGGGTTTGTAATTTAATGACAGAATATAATATTTATAATTTATTTATATAATGATATAAAATAAATTTGGGAAATGCATCATTCGCTCAAACGAAAAATACTAATTTTCGCTCAAGCGAGGCTTGAGCGAGTGAATTTTCGTGAGTTTTAACGTATTTTCACTCAAGCGAGAGTCAATCTCACTTTCACCCTCGAACGCGCCCTCACATCCAACATATAAATATATAAATATATAACTATATAAATATATATATATATATATAAATATATCAAAATATATAAATATATTTGTATTTATATATTCTATATTTATATATTTACATGGATATATATTTATTTGTATATAAATATAATTTATTTGTAAATTATTATAAAAAAATTATAGTAGTTTAGTGGTTGGAGTATCAATTTTCAACTCTAAAATACTGGATTTGAATCTTGTCGGTGACAATTCTCTAACTTAAGTGAATTTTTGACTAAAAAAAATAAAAACACTTTCTAGAAAATATATATAAATAAATATATATTTACACGGTATATATATATATATATATATATTTGTATATAAATATAATTTATTTGTAAGTTATTATCTGAAAATTACAGTAGTTTAGTGGTTGGAGTATCAACTTTCAACTCTAAAATATTGGGTTCAAATCCTGTCAGTTGACAATTCTCTAACTTAAGTAAATTTTTGGTTGAAAAAAAATAAAAACACTTTCCAAAAAATATATATAAATAAATATATATTTACACGGATATATATTTATTTGTATATAAATATAATTAATTTGTAAATTATTATCGAAAAATTACAGTAGTTTAGTGGTTGGAGTATCGACTTTCAACTCTAAAATACTTGGGTTCGAATCTCGTCGGTGACAATTCTTTAACTTAAGAGAATTTTTGGGTGAAAACACATTCAACGTCGGTTCATCTAGAACCGACGTGGAAAGTGCTTTCTACGTCGGTTGACTAAGAACCGACGTAGAATGTGTCCAACATAACTTTCAACGTCGTTTTTTAACCAACCGACGTTGAAAGTGTATTTAACGTCGGTTCAGCTTTAACCGACGTTAAATGGCGACGTTGAAAACATATTTTGTAGTAGTGACTAATGTCACCTTTTTTGAATCATCCTCCTTCTTCCCTTATTCTATGCAGGATACTGATTATGTCCAACATGTTTTTCCTGTCCCCTTAGTTGAATCATTTGTACCTCCTATTCCTGACACCCCAAATCCCAACCAAAATACTCTAAAATCATCATCATAACCTATCATCACCTATCAATGCAGGAACTAGGTGAACAATCTCATTCCCCAAGATGAGTCATCCATAACAGGTCCTTCTCAATCATCTTTTAATACCACGGCTCCTGATAACGATGGCTCTAGTTGGCCCATTGTCATTCGCAAAGGTACTCGTTCTACTTGTAATCCTCATCCCATTTACAATTTTCTTAGCTATCATAGATTGTCTTCTTCCTATTGTTATTTTATTTCCTCTGTATCCTTTATTACAATTCCCAAAAATGTGGTCGACGCACTTGATCATCCTGGATGGCGACAAGCCATGATTTCTGAAATATAGGCTCTTGATCACAGCAAAACATGGGAGCTGGTTCCTCTCCCTTCGGGAAAGAAAACAGTTGGTTGTCGTTGGATCTATGCTATTAAAGTTGGGCCCAATGGTCAGGTTGATCATCTCAAAGCCAGGTTAGTGGCTAAAGGGTACTCTCAAATATATGGACTTGATTATTGTGATACTTTTTCTCCTATAGCCAAAATGACCATTGTCCTTCTGTTCCTTGCCATGGTCACCATTCGTCATTGGCCTCTTCATCAATTGGATATTAAAAATATTTTTTTGCACGGTGACTTAGAAGAAGTTTACATGGAGCAACCTCCTGGATTTGTTGCTCAGGGGGAGTCTGGTTTGGTTTGGTTTGTAAATTACGTCGATCCCTCTATGGCCTAAAACAGTCTCCACGTGCTTGGTTTGGAAAATTTAGTTATATTGTTCAAGCTTTTGGATTAAAATACAGCGAAGCAGATCATTCAGTGTTTTATTGTCACACTGCCCCTGACAAACATGTTTATTTAATTATGTACGTTGATGATATTGTCATCACAGGGAATGATGCTGCTAGAATATATAAGCTAAAAGAGCACTTGTGTAGTCATTTTCAGACCAAGGATCTTGGAAATTTAAAATATTTCTTGGGTATTGAAGTAGCTCAATCAAGAGAAGGTGTTGTCATCTCTCAAAGGAAGTATGCTCTAGATATTCTAAAAGAGACAGGTATGATTGATTGCAAACCTGTGGACAGTCCTATGGATCCAAATTTGAAGTTAATGGCAGGACAAGGTGAAGTTTTCTCTGACCCAGAAAGATATAGAAGATTGGTTGGGAAACTTATTTATTTGACTATTACTAGACCTGATTTGTCTTTTGCAGTTGGTGTTGTCAGCCAATTTATGCAAGCTTCTTGTGTGGATCATTGGAATGCTATCATTAGAATCTTAAGATACATTAAAAAAGCTCCAGGACAAGGTTTATTATATGAAGATAAGGGAAATACCCAAATATTTGGGTACTGTTATGCTGACTGGGCTGGATCTCCTATGGATAGGCGTTCCACTACAGGCTATTGTGTTTTCTTTGGAGGTAATATCATTTCATGGAAAAGCAAAAAGCAAAACGTTGTTGTCTGATCCTCTGCCGAAGCTGAATAAAGGGCAATGGCGTCTCTCACTTGTGATCTTGTTTGGATAAAACAATTCTTGCAAGAATTGAACTTCTGTGAGATTCAATCTATGAAGATGTATTGTGATAATCAAGCTGCTCTCCACATTGCTTCCAATCCAGTATTTCATGAGAGGACTAAGCATATTGAGATTGATTGTCACTTTATTCAGGAGAAGTTGTTGACTAAAGAAATTTGTACTGAGTTTGTTGGTTCCAATGATCAGCTTGCAGATGCATTAACAAAATCTTTGAGAGAACCTCGAATGGAATTCATTTGTTCCAAGCTTGGTACATTCAATTTGTATGCTCTAGCTTGAGGGGGAGTGTTGAAGTATTTATTAGATTAGTTGTATCTTGTTGGGCATTTATGAGATTAGTTGTAGACCTAGTTCCTAGAATGCATCTGTTTATCTTCTCTAGGATTAATCATTTCTCTCTATTAATTGTATCTCTGAATCTGTATCTTTATCTCATATAAATAAGAGAACACAAGAGAATGATTTCAGGCTCTCAAAATCAATTCTTTATTTTCCTTTTTCTATTTCAAGTACTTTCAACACGCCCCCTCCAACGAAGCCTGCCGGACCAGACAAATGGTACTTTTGACCCAACTAAAGGGCAACTTTTGGCCCATGACAATAACCGGAAAGATGTTAGGCTTTGGCTCTGATACCATGTTAAGATTCTAACATAAAACTAATTGGTAATATGTGGAGTAGCCTAACATGTATTTAAACTATACTAAATAACATAAGGTAGGCGATATGGGACTATCAACGATAATATTCTAGAAACCTAATCCATTCTAAACACAATCAATTAGATTTGTAAGACAATCTCAAGTTTTAAACACCCTACAATTTAAACATTGTGTTCAAATCACATCCACAAATCCAAATAATCTCCATTAAGATTTTAAGGAATTTTAAAAAAAGTTTCTCTTATCTTTTTAACTATGACACTTCTTGGAATAACTCATCAAGTCCTTAAATTTACAAGAAGTCTAATCATACTTACAAAATACACCAATCAACAAATTGAACACAGCACTAGCATAATAATCTTAGACTAGGCAAGACCTGAGACTTGCAAGCAAACCTTAAACACCCCCCCCCACCACCACAAACAAACACTACTAGAAAAATGTCAAATAGTAACCGAAATCGATGATCGAAAAATTTAGTTACTATCGGTGATCGAATCAAGTAACCAAATTATTATTTTTTAGTCTAGTAACCGAAATAGTAACCGAATTTTCTAGGTTACTATTTCAGTCACTTTATTATTTAATTTATTTTTTTAATTAATCTATATTTGATTTATGTAATTATTTTTACAAAAATGGTTAATAGTGACTGAAATTAGTGACTGATTTTTTTATATTTAGTAATCGATTTAGTGACTAAAATTTCAGATCACTAAAAAAATAATTTTTAAACTGATAACTATTTTTCATTTTATATAAATATTTTATTTAAAATATTTTAAATATAAATTTACTTAATAATTTAAAATAATTGATAACAATTTTAATAACATTATAAATATTTAAAAAAATTGTTTACTAACTTATTAAATAATTTAGTAATATAATTATTTGATTTTATTTTTTAATTTAGCATGTGAATAAAAAAATTAAAATTGATTATTAAATTAGTCACCGAATCGGTCATTGATTCGGTCACCGAATCGGTCACTAATTCGGTCATCGATTCGATCACCAGAATCGGTCACTCGATTCGGTCACTGATTCGGTCACTGATTCGGTCACTAGAATCGGTCATCGATTCGGTCACTCGAATCGGTCACTAAATCAATAATTAAATTAATTATTAATTTAGTCTCTTTATATATATATATATATATATATATATATATATATATATATATATTACTTGTATGTTAATAAAACTGTATTTCAATGTATTTATAAAAAATTAAAATTATTTTAATTACTGAATTGATATTTTAAATTTATATTAATATCTTGAATAATTTAATAGTTGGATATATATATATATATATATATATATATATATATATATATATGTATCACTTTAATTTTTTTAATTAATATTTGAAAATTAAAATGCAAAAAAATATATATATATATATATATATATATATAAATTTATTTATTTTTTAAAGATGATATATTCAATGTATGTTAAAAAAGTTCAAGCCAAACTTGTTTTTATAGAAGATTTTCAAAACTGCTGGTCTAATTAATCTGTTAAAAGATTCTTTTAATATGTTAAAAGTGCAGTTTTAATCAGTTAAAACTTCTTTTAATCCATTAATACGTTCTTGATTCTTTAATCGATTTGTTTTAACCGATACGACAACGTTTATATCATTTAAAACACTTTACAAAAAATCTTCTAAGTTGATTTAATCGATTGTTTCGCGATTCAATCGATTGAAATACTCGCAAAACTTTCTCCTAAAACTTTTCAAGTTATTTTAACTGATAAAAATAAGTTTTAATCGATTAAAACGTCTGTCAGAAATTGTTTTAATCGATTGAAACGAGATTTAATCGATTAAAAGTGTTATGATCGGTCATAATTGCATTCTGACCGATCATAATTGAAACCATATAATAGCGGTTCAAGGGTTAACCGCTATCTAAGTGAGCTTTTAAGAGCGGTTCCTGTGTAACCGCTATCTAAAGCTGTATCTCGCTTGAGCGACAACGTTCTCGCTCGAGCGAAACGCCCTGCACAAAATTAGTACTCTCGGGTTGTATTTAGCTGGCGAGTCTAGTCTCGCTCGAGCGATATTTGATTCTGATTGATTATATTTTCGAAATGATCGATCATATTTGATAATTTTTTCAAATAATTAATTATAATCGATTAGTTTTCTAAATTATTGATTAGAATTAATTAGTTTTTCAAATAATAGATTAGAATTGATTAATTTCTGAAATATATACTAAAAAATTATAATTAAAACTATAAATTAGTTAAGAATATTGATTATTGTAAAGATAAAGTAGAACATGGGAGGAGATGAAGATGATAATATAATCATAGAACTTACAAAAATGTAGAATTGAGAAGTTTGAATTACACTTTTAATAAATTTAAGATAATACTAGTTTTGATTTTTATTTTTAAATATTTATTTTAATTATTTAAAACAGAAACTATAATTTTACTTTCTAGCTACTTGAATTTAAAGAATTAAATTTATTATTATTTAATCTTTTAATTTTAGTATTAAAATTTTAAATTATATTTTTCTACTTTGAGAATTAACAATATAATTAAACTCAAAATTGACAATATTATAATACATTTTTGAACTCTTTTGGATTAATTTTTTTTCCTAATTTTTTATAAAGTTAATTTTAATATTTAAAAGTATTTAACATTTTGATATAATGAGCATGATAATATAATGATAGAATTTACAAAAATGTAGAATTGAGAATTTTTAAATCTTTTTCTAATATTTATTTTTAAAAATATAATATTATTTTTAAAATTTAATATTTATTTTTTCAAATATATAAATATATAAAGATATAAATGTATAAGGATATAAATAAATATATAAATATATAAAAATATAAATATATAAAAATATAAATATATAAAAATATAAATATATAAATATAAGTTTCTTGCAAAACTTTTCAAGTTATTTTAACTGATAAAAATAAGTTTTAATCGATTAAAAGGTCGTGCAGAACTGTTTTAATCGATTGAAATGAGATTTAATCGATTAAAAGTGTTATGATCGGTCATAATTGCATTCTGACCGATCATAATTGAAACCATATAATAGCGGTTCAACGGTTAACCGCTATCTAAGTGAGCTTTTAAGAGCGGTTCGTGTGTAACCGCTATCTAAAGCTGTATCTCGCTTGAGCGACAACTTTCTCGCTCGAGCGAAACGCCCCTGCACAAAATTAGTACTCTCGGGTTGTATTTCAGCTTGAGCGAGTCTAGTCTCGCTCGAGCGATATTTGATTCTGATCGATTATATTTTCGAAATGATCGATCATATTTGATAATTTTTTCAAATAATTAATTATAATCGATTAGTTTTCTAAATTATTTATTAGAATTGATTAGTTTTTCAAATAATAGATTAAAATTGATTAATTTCTGAAATATATACTAAAAAATTATAATTAAAACTATAAATTAGTTAAGAATATTGACTATTGTAAAGATAAAGTACAACATGGGAGGAGATGAGGATGATAATATAATCATAGAACTTACAAAAATGCAGAATTGAGAAGTTTGAATTACACTTTTAATAAATTTAAGATAATACTAGTTTTGATTTTTATTTTTAAATATTTATTTTTATTATTTAAAACAGAAACTATAATTTTACTTTCTAATCTATTGAATTTAAAGAATTAAATTTATTATTATTTAATCTTTTAATTTTAGTATTAAAATTTTAAATTATATTTTTCTACTTTGAGAATGAACAATATAATTAAACTCAAAATTAACAATATTATAATACATTTTTGAACTCTTTTGGATTAATTTTTTTTCCTAATTTTTTATAAAGTTAATTTTAATATTTAAAAGTATTTAACATTTTGATATAATGAGCATGATAATATAATGATAGAATTTACAAAAATGTAGAATTGAGAATTTTTAAATCTTTTTCTAATATTTATTTTTAAAAATATAATATTATTTTTAAAATTTAATATTTATTTTTTCAAATATATAAATATATAAAGATATAAATGTATAAGGATATAAATAAATATATAAATATATCAAAATATAAATATATAAAAATATAAATATATAAAAATATAAATATATAAATATAAGTTTCTTGTAAAACTTTTCAAGTTATTTTAACTGATAAAAATAAGTTTTAATCGATTAAAAGGTCGTGCAGAAATTGTTTTAATCGATTGAAATGAGATTTAATCGATTAAAAGAGTTATGATCGGTCATAATTGTATTCTGATCGATCATAATTGAAACCATATAATAGCAGTTCAAGGGTTAACCGCTATCTAAGTGAGCTTTTAAGAGCGGTTCTCGTGTAACCGCTATCTAAATCAGTTCTCGCTTGAGCGAGAACGTTCTCGCTCGAGCAAAACGCCCCTGCACAAAATTAGTACTTGTCGGGTTGTATTTCGCTTGAGCGAGTCTAGTCTCGCTCGAGCGATGTTGCAACCGCTATTAGAAGTAAATATAAACATATAAATATATAAATATATATAAATATGTAAAGATATAAACATATATCTTTAATATTTTGTAAATGTAAATATAATTTATATATATTTTTAAATCTTTTTCTTATATTTATTTTTAAAAATATAATATTATTTTTAAAATTTAATATTTTTTTTCAAATATATAAATATATAAAGATATAAATGTATAAGGATATAAATAAATATATAAATATATAAATATATCAAAATATAAATATATAAAAATATAAATATATTAATATATAAATATATCAATATATAAATATATAAATAAATATATAAATATATATATATATATATATATATATATATACAAATATATCAATATATCAATATTATCCCCTCATATATTAATATACATTATTAGCATAATTTTAATTTAATTAAAAATTAGAATACAAATATACTATACTATACTAATATACCATTATATTATTTTCATTGTATATAAATTACAAAATTAATAATTTGTATACTATACTATACTAATATATTATTTGTATACTATACTAATAGTATAATATACTATATTATAATATTATTTGTATAGAAAACTAATATCTTTATATATAAATATGAAAACATATAAATATATGTAAAAATATGAAGATATAAATATATAAAAATATAAATATATGTAAAAATATAAAGATATAAATATATCAATATATAAATATATCAATATTTAAATATATATTAAAATATATAAATATATTTTTATTTATAGATTTTATATTTATATATTTATACGGATATACATTTATTTGTATATAAATATAATTTATTTGTAAGTTATTATTAAAAGATCCTAGTAGCTCGATGGTTGGAGTTTCAACCTCCAACTCTAAGGTGTTGGGTTCGAATCCCGACAATGACAATAAACCACCTAATAATAAGTTAAACATCTAAAAAATATAATATAATTAAGAGATAGGGGAAATAAAAACTTAAATAAGCAAAAACATAATATAATTAAGAGATAGGGAAAATAAATAATAGATATAATAAAAATGTAAATAAATAAAAATAATTAAATTTGTTATTCTTTTTCATTGATTTAGTGATCGAATCAGTGACCGAATATATATAATCAAATCGGTCATTGATTCGGTCATCGATTCAGTCACTAAAATCAGTGACCAAGGAAATAGTGACCGATTCCAGTTGGTCACTATTTTAATTAGTAATCGATTTTGCACATTTAGTGACCGAATTTTCGGTCACTATTTGATGTTTTTCTTGTAGTGAAACTACTCCAAAAAAATTATTTCTAATAAACAAAAGTGTTCTATCTAATTAAGATTAAGATTTAGATTTTTTTTTTTACTAATATTGATGAGGTTTCTTTCAGGTAGTATATTGTGGTTATTTTTCAATCGTCATCACCTACATTATTTATTATTCATATCGATAATAGGTAAGTGTTATTTTTTGGTTAATATTAATTAAGATCTTATTTATCAATATCAACAATGTTTTGAAGCTGAAATCAAATACAATTTTTTTTATTGACATCAATTAAGATTAGATGCAAGTTGGGATTTTTTTCGTCCAACGTCAATAGGAATGTAGGTTAGGGTTATTTCTCAACCAATTTAGATTAAAATTTTCTCCACTAACATTGATAGAACTATTTTTTGGTAATGCTAATTAGATTTTGTTATTGAATAATCATATTTATTTTTATTATTGACGTAAGTCAAGTTTCATAACCAATATTTATAAGGGTTATTTTTCAGTCAACTTACCTCGTATTACTTATCTATTGATGTAAACCTATCTATTGATGTCAACAACTAATGTCAATGGGATGGATACTTTTCAATAGATTTAGTAGTTCTTTTTTGTCAATGATTTGGAGGAATTTTTTTATCCACTGAACTATTATTATTTGGTTATAATTTTTAATTTTTAAATTTTTTGTATTTTATGATAATTTAAATATTTTATCTAAAATTAAAATTCAACAAATTTGAATTGATTTATCCATACAAAATAATTGAAATATTAAATAATTTAAATGAAAGTAATTCAAATTCAATACATTTGATTTTTCATAAAGTTGTAAAATTTCTTATCATTATTAAAACCAATGTAATATATATTTTTAAAATATACCAAAATGTAAATCAATTTATCATCTTTTTATTGTTATTCAATTTTAACAAAATTAATATCATTAGTGTGAAAAATATGAATTTATTTTGTCCAAATCGCATTACTTATAACATAACTAATTTGTTATTCATCCGATAACATCTTTGTGAAGAATAAAAGTATCCTTCACCAACAACCATTGCCCATGAGTGACAAGTGGGAATTTGAGAATAAAAGAATTGAAAGTGTTTGATGTTCTCTCCCTTCCTCGGAATAATGTGATTTTGAAGACATGGCACCTTCTTCTGAAGATGCATATGTTAGTGAATCATTCAGAGAAGAAGATCCTCCTGAGGATGAAGGTGACTACACCTAAAAGATTACGTGAGATCAGAATAGAAATAACTGGCAGATGTGCATGGCAGAATTTAGTATATTCTTTTCTTCTAATTATGAATCAACATGTCTAGATAATTATATTTGAATTATCTGTTATCTTTTGATTTGAGTTTGTAATATTTTGGATATTGTAGTGTCCATCTCTTCCCTAACATTAATAACATTTCAATTTATAGTGTTATAATGATTTAATAGCAAAAATTAATTAATATTTTTCAAAATATAAAAAAATTATTTGTAAATTTTTTATCAACCAAAAATAAATTATATCTTCTTATTATAAATTAAATAAAAATATTCAAAATTTTCTATTAATAATACTTTGAAAAGAAGTGTACTGTATTATTGATAATCACTTTCTTTTAAATAATATATTATTAATAAATAATGAAATATTATAAAAAAAATATCTTTTTATGTAATATATTTAATAATTTATTTTAATATTTATATTAAATGAGTTAAAATTATAAATGTTACTAAATCTCAATTTTATAGAATTGAGTTAAGTATTTCATAATTTTTAAAATGATATCAAGTTAATTTTATATATGTTAAAACATTAATCATTAACCATTGTAAACTAAATAATTTGTTATTAGACAAATAATAGATCACTTCTCTCGACAAGAGAGCTGTAATGAAAAAAATTTGTATCTACTAAAAATAATAATAATATTATATCATATAAATGAATATACGTGAAGCGATGATATGATATTGAATTAGATATCTATTATTTCTAAAAGTAAATATTAAAGTTAGGAAGAAATTAATTTAATTTTTCATCTCTCTTTATGATGTAAATCCTTGTTAAAATTTGGTTAAAACCTAAATGGTGTCCAATATAGAGGATCTGATTTTATTACAAATTAATGTTATAGGAATGTAAAGTATTATAATAAAATATTAGATGACCAATGAGAAAAGAAACGCAAAGAAAAAGAAAGAATAGCTTAGCACGAAAGTAATGTGGTCAGGGTCATAGAGAATAAATGTGGCTCCACCGGTCAGCGTGACGATACGTAGACGCAATGGGAACGACCTCCAAACAAAAAAGCTGAATAGAGATGCAAATCAAAGTTTCCGCGTAGACAGATCACACTCCGTTTAGCAACTCTGAAAAACTCTCGCGCGCGCACACACACATACACAAACAAAAACAATTAATGCTCCAAATATTTATATATATATTACAAGATGTGGGACACCATATATTAAAAATAATACAAGGTTGTTCGTCCAAAAATATGAAACTGGATAAGCTTTATTTAATATCCAAACATGTCCCATGAGACGGTCATGTAGGATTTTCATCATCATCAATTGATCACCATAATTGAAAGAAGATATGCAAAAGCCATGTATATAATATAATTGGAGAAACATCTAAATGGGTAGATTAGATCTGTTATAAAATTTACAACTTTTCAAAAAATATTAATTTACATCGAATCTTCCTCTTCCAGACATGGTATTAGGAACCTTATTAGCAAACGACAAATTGTTTTGTTTTTATACTTTGTATTTTATAAAATAAAAAGAATATTAAACTACATATGTTTCTTGTTTTATTATTTGAAATAGGAATGTATATAAAAATAACAGGCAAAAAATCAACCATGATTTGTTGTAATCTCTTTTTTATTTTTTTCTCAAATAAGATCTTTTTAGACTTTGATTGTCCTTAAACAAATAGATTGTGTAAAATTTAAGGATATTGCAAAACTTTTTCACTGGTTTAAAATAAACAGCATAGTTAATAACGTGTTATGAAATTATGTAAACGAATAAAACTGTAACAGAACTAGGAAAAAAACTTGTCTGAGCAAAGCAAATCTCTCTTTTTCCTCTTAACGCGGTTCACAACACCACTGTCTCATCTCGTGTTCCCACCACCCCATATATAACCCTTTCTTTTTTTTTCTTTTTTCTTTCTCTCTCTTCCAAAAGAAAATTTCATCTTTTTTCTGTGATCAGAGGGGTAGCAACGACAGCTTCTTCAATTCTTTCTAGAATATAAGTTAGATTCGATCAAGTCACACACTTTTCTTCGATTTGAATGGAGGGTCATCATCTTCATCGCCACCAAGGGCAACAACAACAAAGGGTTCAGCCTCAGAATATGAGTGCCAGCGTGGATGTGACTGATAGGTTCCCCCAATGGAGCATCCAAGAGACCAAGGAGTTTCTCGTGATTCGTGCAGAGCTGGATCAGACTTTCATGGAGACCAAGAGGAACAAGCAGTTGTGGGAAGTGATCTCAACAAGAATGAAGGAAAAGGGTTACCATAGAAGTGCAGAGCAGTGCAAGTGCAAGTGGAAAAACCTTGTTACCCGCTACAAGGTATATTTGTTCATTCATCTATCTCTCTATGTGTGTCAAACTCATAAACGAAAAGATAAAATCCATGTTTCATACAAATGGATAAGAGTCTAAATAGTTCAAATCTTGCACATATATTCAAATTATTTTCAGTTTCATCAGAAATTCATGCATATAAAGAAAAAGAAAAAAAAAAAAAAACACACCACCTAGCGTTTCATATGAATTAAGAAAAACTTCATGGCGTTTTCGAAAATATGAAGACTTTCGTGTTGTTATTCAGAAACTCTCTCTCCCTTCATCTTTTTCTTGGTGAGTTTAAACTCATTTAACTATTGATTCAAGAAAATAATTGTAGTAAAATTCTGATATTTTTTGTAGATGTGATAATAACTATATTAAATTAGCATTTTCTATCATGATAAAGGTGGGAATTAATTAAAAATAATACGAGCTTAACAGACTTCAATAAAATAGTTGTTAAGGGTGTTTGAGATAAGTTCTAACTGGTTGTAAGCTTTATCAAAAGTTTTCTTTTTCTTTTCTTTTCTTTTTTATGTAAACTAAATAGTACTTTTGCTTTGAGCTGTGAAGGGGTTCGAAACAATGGAGCAAGAAGCAACGAGGCAGCAATTCCCATTTTACAATGAATTCAATGCGATTTTCACGGGAAGGATGCAGAGAATGCTTTGGGCTGAAGCTGAGGGTGTATCGAAGAAGAACAAAGGGACGCAGCTCTCATCGGATGAAGAAGAAGATGGCAATGAAGAGAGTACAGAAGCTGGTGGGGGCAGAAAGAAGAAAAAGGCGAAGATAGCTAGTGGGGGTGGTGGTGGTAGTGGTAGTAGCAGTTCAAACAGTTTGAAGGAGATCTTGGAGGAGTTCATGAGGCAACAGATACAGATAGAATCACAATGGATGGAAGCATTTGAGGCAAGGGAGAATGAGAGGAGGTTGAAGGAGATGGAGTGGAGGCAAGCCATGGAGGTGTTGGAGAATGAGAGGATACTGATGGAAGAAAGATGGAGAGAACGGGAGGAACAAAGGAGGATAAGAGAAGAAGCTAGGGCTGAGAAGAGGGATGCTCTAATTACAGCTTTGCTAAACAAGCTAGAAAGGCAAGAAATGTGATGAAGATTTGAAGACTTTATTCGGTAATAGAGAAAACCCACTTCCATGATCTTCACACATTTGTAGAGGTTAGTGTTGGATAGTTCACAAGAAAATACAAAGGCAAGAGATGTAGTTTAGTAGTTAACTAGCCAAGTAGGCAAATACTGTGTTTTCTCTTCTTCCATAAAAGAAGCTTGATTATAGAGGTTTGTTATATATGCTATACTTGTTGTGATTTTGTCAAGCTGTGGTTCTATCTCCCTTCTGTTTTGCCATCAGAGGCTCGCTAATTTATCCATTGCAAATAAGAACCATGATTTTTTGTTACTTTCATTTTGTAATAGTGCATATATGGCTGGTAATCATGGTTTTTGGTCATACAACTAGGCACTAGCTCTGTTATCATTGAGAGAAGACCAATATATATCTGGTGTGAGTGTGAGTGTGTGTCCCCCAAGAAATTTAACAATGTTTCAAAGAGCCTCTCGATCTGGTAGTAGGTGTAGATGGATATATAAACTATAGTGAGCACTATATGGTTCGATTTCTCATTACCTAACAAACAAACAATTGAAAACGGGCACAATATCATTGTCCACAATATAATGCTCGCCATAATGGCTATTCCATATATTTACACCCACAGTTTTATCTTTTATGGTTAATGGAGCATTTGCTGAAATGCCTCACTTCACAAAGTGCCCTTAGTTTCACTTTTGGCACAATTGAAAAAGAAAAGAACTTTACATCTATATCAATATATCTAAGTGTGAATGAAATGAATGTTTTTTTATAAGCTATGTTGGGTAACCTCTAATTTTCGAAAATTCAGCATAATTTATCTCCTACTTAAGGATAGATCTGAAAGCTCAATTTGTTATTTTGCATCCACATGAGGATATTTTGACAGCTAGCTGATATGGTTTTGCATGCACACGAGAGGTCTTCAAGGGTTAGTGACACTGACCTGTGCACGTGAGAAAGCTAGGTATGTGTAATTGGAGCTGCAGAAAGTTATATCAGTCTTAGGTATGAACTCATGACTTTTATTACATAAATTTCTGCTGCATTAATAGTCATCAATTTTATGAACACGCATGCTTAATTAAATTCACTTCTTTTCTTCCCTTCAGATAAAATAGTTAAGGTAAACACTCTTATCTATTGTATATAAATGTTGATTAATTTCTTATATTAATCAAAATGTATACTGAATTTGTTTCACAGTCCACGCAGCAATACGAAGTAAAATGATAATGCTTCAAAATCATGAATGATAGCATTCACTTCATATTTGATAAATTTGTGGTTTTGCATTATATTTACGAGAGACATATCTGTATATTTATTATTCAGTTTTAGAAGAATATTTGTTTTTATAATCATTGTAAGGCAATTGTTTCTTATGGAAAGAAATATGGGATTCACACATTTTGTTCTAATTACAGGACCAAATAAAGGAATATATACTTCATCTAAAGACCTAGAGTGGTATTATATCTTAGTAATGATTCATTAATGGTGTAATTATATAGAATTTGACTTTTGTGCTGGATTATGATATTGATTGAGTCCTGCTGTGTTATCCTAATCAGCATTAGTTTATGATCGAAGAAAATTAAGATTTCATTTAATATAATGCAGCAGAACTCAGTACTATAAATCTAGTAAAGAAAAAAAAATGCAACAGTGAGAAATACTGAACCACATCATACTGTATTTGACTAATTATCGATGATAATGATGCTTGAGCTTGTTTATTCTACGTAATTTTTTTATTTAATGATGGATTAAGAGAATCATAATTAAGTTGGATTACTTATTTCTTAATCAACAAATGCTTGAGTGTTACTTGCGTATACGACTTGCTCAATCTGGTATTAATTAACGAACGAAGTTCCAAGTCTTTCGTTCATATGCACCTTTTCGTTGTGCATCGCCAAACTTGTGTATATTTGAAACTCACTATTCGCATGTTACGAATTATATTCATTTAATTTTCCTAAGTTAAGGTCTAGGAAAAAAAAAATGAAGCTGATTTAACATTTCAACGAGAATATTCTAAAATCTGACTTAGATTGTTGAATTCCCTGTACTTCTTGTGACGTACAAGTTGTCGATTAATTAAATTTAATAAACGATCGAATATATTAATTGCGTGACCAAATCAATTGGTTTGAATCTATTTGTGAAGCTGAAAATTTTATATATTTTTATTTATGGAAAAGAAACTTAATCAAAGTAATGGAACGAATGGATGAATAATTACAAAAAATATAAAATAAATGTTAGTTAGTACGAATTTCATCATCATAACTGGTGTATTTTCTAACTAGGTTTTCTGTATATTATTATTCATTCTCTATGAAGGTGGAAAAAGATAGATTTTGAAAGAAAAAAAAGAAAGAAATATGAAAAAGAATATACATTAGATGTGATAAATGATGTAAAATGAATAAAAAAAGAGATAAGAAGAAATGAAAATAGTGCATATGAATATAATTTTCATTTTCAATTCTAACCAACATACTTTCCATGTTTGCATGTCTTCTCGGGTTTAAATATATGTTATTGTTTGATTTGAAAAAAAAATTCTTAATACGATAGAGTTATATAAAAGATGTAAAATTATTAAAGAAATCTATAGATCGAATTTTGAATTTATTAAAAATAATTTATTTTAAAAAAAATACAGAGACTTATTTTTTAAAATATTTTAACGGTCAAGTAAAGTTTTAGATAGGAGAATAATATAGTTAAGAAGGAATGATAAAAAGATGTGGGAGTTGTTTTACTTAGATTTTCTCTTTTGAATCTTGAAAGTTGAACTCTGAATGAGAAAATTTTCAAATGTCAATTCCTATCATCGTAAGAATAGATTTCCCATTGTAGTATCAGTAAAAGTCATTCCTGCATTGTTTTGTTTCTAAAATATTTTGAACAGCACCTTCTTAATCAGTACCAGAAGATTTAGAACATTGCAATAAGAACCCGGTTTTGCATAAAACAATGTGCTATCCAAATTATTCCGTAGAACAGAAATTCTCTCTACAAAATAATAAACAAAATAAGTTCCACATGGTTTAAAAACTCCAAATCAAAATAATTTATATACATTGTTTTTTTTCTTAATTTAATGTATTTTTAAAGATGGATTTATACAATAAATAACTAAAAAAACTTTTAGACAATTATTTGTCTAATCTTATTTAATAAATCACTTACATAACACATTAAAATTATAGACACATTAATCATATAAAACTCAACAAATTAGTAGATTTATTACTTTATAACTAAAATCATTAAGCAAAAGATTATACAATCAAGGCTTGGCTAACACAGTACAAGATTCACATACCAGTTTGAATAAAAGCAACTATTTTCCTCCCCTTTTAATACAAATCATGACCATCAACAACTTTTAATCTTGTTTTATAATAAAAGTCATATCAAAGACAGTTCCTTGAAAACTATTTTGTTCCTTAAAAGTCACAAATTAAAGTCGATGTTTATCAAACCAGTGAAGTATATTCTGTGTCCTTTTTTTGTCTCTACTGTTTTTAACTTCTTTGTTTGGTGGCAGAAAAATATAATAAATATGTATGAATATTAAAAATATATGTTTGTCTTCATTGGTATATTTGTATAACGACAATTAAATTACATGCACAAACTTTGAAAATTTATACTAAAGTGTGATATATTGTACTAAATATTGGTAATAAATCAATATTTTATTTTGATGGAATAAGTAATCGAAATAATATATTTTTATTCATGATTCTATAAATAATAATTAGAGTAATTATGTATAATTATTATTCATAATTATAAATAATATTCTATTATTTAATGTGTATATATAATATGTTATTAAGAAAATAAATTAATGAATGATTTTTCATGTTTATTATTAAGAAAAGAAATTAATATAATTTATTTGATACAATAATGTTTTATTTAGAGATCTCATAGAATAAAACCAATTAAAGACGAGCGCGGTAGTCACTTAGTCAAAAGATATAATTATTAATAAAGGTTTCACATTGATATTTAAAATGTTTTAT
This sequence comes from Sphenostylis stenocarpa, assembly GCA_963425845.1. NCBI lineage: Eukaryota > Viridiplantae > Streptophyta > Magnoliopsida > Fabales > Fabaceae > Sphenostylis > Sphenostylis stenocarpa. The sequence continues at coordinate 41,483,432 of OY731401.1, forward strand.
TTAGAGATATCATATAATAAGACCAAGTATATTACTTTTTCTTTTTTACTCTCCTTGCATTAAGATATGAACCAGGTAGAAGAATTTGCTTGTGAATGAAGACGATTGATAATGTGGCATTGGGGCACCGACATAGAGACACCAAAATGGCCCTCGAACAAGTTGTGCATGAATCATGGTGCGTACGAAGTTGTTCCCGAGGTAACTGTTTTTGCTCTTTCTGTCTCTGTCTGCAACTTTCCTTTCTTCTCCATGAGGTTGTTCACTGCTACACGTAATTTTACTGATTTAGCAACACATAACTCTGGATTCAGCGTTCAAACATACGCGTCTCTGACACAACATTGTCACTATAAATTTCTCACCAACTCTGTTAAAAAATTGTTACTTCCCATGATTACTGCGTTAAAAAAAAAAAAAAAAGTTATTGTTACCATCTAGAATCGGAAGTGTTCGGGTGATATGACTGATGTGATGATATTTTTAAATTTAAGATATTATTTATTTTGAATTTTGTTGTGTGTAGTTTTATTTTAAAAAAATATTTTAATAAATTAAAAAAAATGCATTTAAATTAAATTTCATTTCTTAAATAACGTTAGACTTTATGAATATACAAAATACTAATATAAACAAATATAAATATAAGATAATAGAGAATGAAATAAACACTAGAGGATTTTTTTTACTTTTTCATCTTTATTTATTTCTTATTTGTTGAATTTTTAATATATATATATATATATATATATAATATTATATCAATTTTTAAAATAAGAATAAACAAAGTTTTTATGAATTTTTTAATTTATTAAAAAATAATGAAAAAAAATATTATAATAATTACACAGATAATTATTAAACATAATTAAAATTAAATATAATTAATTCACAAACCATAATATGCATAATTTACATAATATTTTAACAATTTCCTCCCAATAAAAAAGAATATTTTAATATTATCTAACTTATTAAATAAGGAAGAAAATTATACGTGTAAATATTTATTATGATTGTGATTATATTTATTATCTCATAATTAAACATAATCTACCATTTTTTGTTATTTTTAGTAATTAGAGATTTCCTCTAGAAAGTTATTGTAATAAAGAATTTGTGATTCTTTAAAAAAAATTATCAGAACTTATAATGTGTAATAGAATAAGACTTATCTAAATTATGTTATATAATGAAAGAGTAATTGGATGACTTTTTTATTTAAACTGAATTATACACTACTACAAAATATGCTTTCAACGTCGCCATTTAACGTCGGTTCAAGTCGAGTCGACGTTAAATACACTTTCAACGTCGGTTGGTTAAAAAGCGACGTTGAAAGTTGAATGTTGGTCACATTCTACGTCGGTTCTTAGTCAAACGACGTAGAAAGTACTTTCTACGTCGGTTCCCATATGAGCCGACGTTGAAAGTCTTTTTTTATTTTATTTTTTACTTATTGATAGCGGTTATAAGGGAACCGCTATCTAAAGTGTATATTAGATAGCGGTTATAAGGGAACCGCTATCTAATATACACTTTAGATAGCGGTTCCCTTATAACCGCTATCTAATATGCACTTTAGATAGCGGTTCCCTTATAACTGCTATCTAATATACACTTTAGATAGCGGTTATAAGGGAACCGTTATTATATCCTGTCAATTATGATCGATCATTTCAAGTTATGATCGATCAGAATCTAATTTCGCTCGAGCGAGGGTAGTGTCGCTCAAGCGAAATATAACCCGAGATTGCTAATTTTGTGCAGGGGGCATTTCGCTCGAGCGAGAAGGGTGTCGCTCAAGCGAGATACATTTTAGATAGCGGTTAACCTGGAACCGCTATTATATTGTTTCAATTATGATCGATCAGAATGCAGTTATGACCGATCAGAACTATTTTTATCGATTAAATCTCGTTTCAATCGATTAAAACAATTTCTGCACAGCGTTTTTATCGATTAAAACTTATTTTTATCAGTTAAAATTACTTGAAAAGTGTCACGCGAAAGTTTTGTAGTATTTCAATCGATTGAATCGCGAAACAATCGATTAAATCAACTTAGAAGATTTTTTGTAAAGTGTTTTAATTGATATAAACGTTTTCGTATCAGTTAAAACAAAGCGTTGGGTTTCACGACATGACAATTGGGTTTGGCTTGACATTGGGGTTTGATGTCGCCGAGTTGGGGTTCGGCCTCGAGTTCGTCGAGTTTGAGGTTGGGGTTGAGATTCGAAGTTACTATTTGACATTTTTCTAGTAGTGATAATTACACGGATATATATTTATTTGTATATAAATATAATTTATTTGTAAGTTATTATAAAAAATTCAAGTATTTTAGTGGTTGGAGTATCGACCTCCAACTCTAAAATCTTGGGTTCAAATCCTGCTAATGACAATTCTCTTAAAAATTAAAAAACTTCTAAAAAATATAATATAAAGAGATGGAGGACCTAATAAAAATATAATATGAAGAGAGGGAGACTTCTAGATAAATAAAAGGGGTAAAGGGGTTGTAAATAAATAAAAATTATTAATTTAAAAAATCATACTTTCAACGTCGGTTCTAATAAGCCGAGCGTTGAAAGTAGACTTATAATTGTATATTAGATAGCGGTTCCCTTATAACTGCTATCTAAAGTCTATATTAGATAGCGGTTCCCTTATAACCGCTATCTAAAGTCTATATTAGATAGCGGTTCCCTTACAACCGCTATCTAAAGTCTATATTAGATAGCGGTTCCCTTATAACCGCTATCTAAAGTAAAAACTTTAACGTCAATTTATTATAACCGAGCGTTGAAAGTTACCACTTTCAACGTCGCCGATACAACATCGGTTATTAAGCCAAGCGTTGAAAGCCTTCCGAACCGAGCGTTGAAAGCTTTATTTGTAGTATCATTTTAATTTAAGATATTTTTTATTTTTTAATTTATTTTCTAAAGATCATGCGTATCAGAGTAAACAAAATTTCAATAATTCTTGGGAATTTAAGTCTGAATTTAAAATTTAATATTAAATAAAATAAATAAAAAATTGAATAATTTATAAATAAAAAAATTCTTTGAAAAGATTTTGAATTAAGAATAATATTCAGTCGAATCTCATTTATAATAATTTCTCTTTATTAAACCCAAAATATCCAAGTTTCTTAATTATTGTAATGTTCTTTATTAATTAAGGAAAATAACATCAGTTATAGTTTTTTTTTTTTTATGCAGAATACACAATAGTTGATTTGCAAAATGATCACAGAATATCCTAGTTCTATAATACTTTACACACCAAGGTGAAAAAACATTCAACAACAACAATAAAGTTCTGAAATTTCATCGACGACCTCGTATAATAAATGGTCCAAAATTTTAAGCTCAAACACAAAACAGATATCCCTAAAGCTTTCACTCTCACGTATATGTTTGGAGGTACAATCTGACTCTCTTACATCATCTTCTGCCAAAGTACGAATCTGCAACAGCAGTTCTGAGAAATACTCTGCTTCCTTGTTGACATCAATGAAGGTGTAATCTTTATCAGTACTTGCACTGTCTGCATCCATGGACAATAGTGATGGAGATTCCCTCTTTGAATTTGAACCTGTAATTAACATTGAATTGGATATACAATTGCACACGAACAAATGCATATCGCAGCCACAAATCATTTTACTGTTTTAGTGTTTTTCTCTGTCCATTTCAGTAATTTGTATGATAAAAAATATAATACACGTTAACAAGTAAATTTTTTATAGGTAATTTTTTTTTTTTGAAAAATGATATACACACCGTTTTAACATCCTTATTATAATTAAATAAATAAATAATAAACAAAACATACACGTGAATGCTGTTGGGCTTTAATAATAGTGGTATATATGTATTAGGCACATTCTTCCTTCTACTGTACTTTCTCTTTACATCCCATATTAAAAAAAAAAAAGACAATGCTCTTATTAATTTATAAAATTAATGATTTAGAAATATATTTTAAAATATTTTGGACTAAAAAATCTAAAATTTTTGGAATGAATAGATTTAAAAGTATATAATTTTTTAAAAACTTTATTATGAAATTTAAAATATAATTTTATTATCAAAAAAATAATCTGAAATTTTTCTGAAAAACTAATTCCAAAAATAATTTTTCACATATATTATTAAAATTTTAGATTTATTTTTCAGAAACTATTTAAGATGAGTTTTTTAAAAATATTTCTGATTGACTTTTTTGAAGGGTAAATTTCCAAAAAATTAAATTTAAAAATAATTCTTCACATGTATTATTGAAATTTTAAATTTATTCTTCCAGAAATTTTTAAGATGAATTTTTTAAAAGTATTTTTTATTGACTTTTTCGAAAGAGTCCTGAAAATATTCTAAAAATGTCAATCCGAAATATTTTAAAAATATATTCTAAATTTTTTTCAAAAAAGAATGAATCTCAAGTCTATTTTATGATAAAAAAAAAACATTATTCTTTTAAAATAAATATGGAATATAAAACAAGAACAACATACCTATATTATCACGATTTTTTTCTTTTAAATAATATGTTGTGATATATAAGAAGTACTTTAATTGGAATAGTCAAGTTCTATATTTTTGTTTTTATAATTCTTTATGAATTAAAATTGTAAATATATTAAAAATTGATGTTTCATTGTTTTAATTTTTTTTTCAGAATCAATTCTCATTTATTTTATTTTTCTTATTTGTTCTCTCATGATGAGTACTAATGCTAAATACTATAACATAGCTTACCTGTGATAACAAGTTATGATGTGGAACAATTTCTCCGTTAATTATGTTTACTAAACATAGTTAATAACGAAAAATAAATCAATAATATAAAACTGTTATCAAAATTATTAAGTTAATAAAATTATATTATACGGTTTTTTATATAAATTTAATTTTATTCATGAATATGAACATATTTCGAATAATTGCATTTGCAGTTTTTAATTACCTTTAAATTCTAATTATTCGTAATTAAAATTAATTATTTTAACTACTTTCTCAGTTTCAATTATCTATGTATTCTTTCATAAATAATAAAACTTGACAATATTCAACCATTACCAAACTATTATTTTTAAATCAAGTAAAAATAAAAATAACAATTTAGAAAGGGATTGAGTTGAGAAAACAAACCTAGAAAATTTGTCCCATAAAGGAAAGGATAGTGATTGCTATCTACAACTGAAACTGCACTGTGATTTTCCAAGCTGCATTCACTTTCTACCTTCAATGATAACTTCTTCTTTCTCATGTTCTTCTCTTTTGGATCCACAAGCCCCTTCTTGTGCTTATTCGCCAAAGAAGTGTTTAACCTTGATCTTGAACCAGCATTGTTTTGTCTATTACTACAAGAACTACACTTAGAGGAAGTTGAGGACACAGAAGATAAATCTTTATCTTCATGATTTCGACCTTCATGCGTAGAAGAAGGGATTCTCCTTGGTTCATTCCTCAGCTTGGAAATTTTCTTGTTCTTCCCTTCATTCCTCTCTTTCTTCACACTCACAGTCTCCTTGTTCCTACTCCCCTGCCTCTTCCCCTTCTTCACCTCTCCCAAACTGGTTTCCAATTTCGTCAACTCATGTCTAAGCTCTCGGTCTTTGTCAGCATCCATGCAAAGCACGAAGAGGTTATTACCAATATTTTGGTTCTCAACCAAACCAGGAACCTCTCTGAACGATGCTGAGGTCTTCACTCTCCTATGGTTGGCACGGCTTGAATCAAACTCAAGCAAGAAATCCACAAAGTTCACTGATCTGCTTCTTGGAACAGAATCTGGGGTGCCTCCTTTCAATACCCATTTGGGGTTTGGAAGTGAATCCAACCCCATTAACCTTGCAACCACTCCAGGGGTGGAACCATCATTCACCACCACAGTTTCTTTGGTGGAATGTGCATTTTCTGATTCATATTCTGTAAAATGATCAGAGGGGTGCACTGGAGGACTAGATGCATTTCCAGCACATAGAAGCACACGTAAGAAGCCAGTAAAACACCCAGATTTTGGTTTTTCTGGCATAGCCATGAAGGAGGAAGTTTGCACACTGATAGAGAAGGAGGCAAAACTCGCAATGTGAAAAGAGAATGAGCAGTATAATGTTTGACAACTAGAGAAAGAGAATGATATACTAGGTTGGAAGAAGAGTTGGAAGGTGATGTGAAGTTTCATTGGGAATAAAAAATGTAACTTCCAAGTCTTTAAAGTCGGCACTAGTGTTTAACTGTAATAGAAAACTATTTTAACAATTCACCCATACATTACTAAAGTGAATTGGATAAAATGGGGGAACAAAACTTCAGATTCATAGATTCATCAAACAAAAGAAAGAAGAGACTTTTACAATTAAAATAACTTAAAAATCTGAACAGACATAAGGTTTTGCAAAATCTGAAAGTACTTTACCTTTTCAATCCTAGTGTAAATGTGAATAATAGAGTCTATTTTGACAGCATTAATTACAAGGGTTAGGGTGAGAAAAGGGTTTATTCTTGATAGATTTGAGTATATTAATTAGGATTGATAGAGGGTGTACGAAAGGGTACATTAAAGACGAATATTAGATGAAAAAGCATTGACTCAGGTCTGTGGAAGGAATTTTGTATTCAGTAATTAGAAATGCATTATGATGTGGTTGCAGTCAAAGTCTTACTAGGCTGCCAAACCGTGTGAATGTTGTTTTGTCAATTGAAAACAAAGTTCGGCCGAAGTTGCTGACTTTTGAGGTTGGAGAGACCCATGTGGTCCACCACCCCAGAGGCAATGAGGAGATCTTGCTAGTACTATGCATCTCAAGAACTTCACCGACTTTGTTGACTCTGTTCTGGGATTCTGAATCAGCACAGTTTTTGTTCGGTCTCTAATGGCAAGCCTCTTTATGATGATGGACCCTATAAATTGAAACCCTAAAGAACTTTTCTATTAAAAATTGCCCACGGGACAACTATGATAGAACTATAAAGTTCCCTTTAATAATCTCTATATTATGATGACTTAATAATCTTTTAAAAAAATTAGAAGTGTAATTTAAATTTATTAAACATATAATAATATTATAACAAATAGGTAATTATAATTTTTATTTTCCCAAGTTAATTTTATAAGATTAAATTAAGTGAGATATGTTGAAGTCATGTTAAAAAAATAATAATAATGTGTACTATTCAAAATAAGGAGATGTAACGAGAAATTTTCTATAAAAGAAGGATATCATGAAAAATTTTCCTCAACCTAAAAAGATGCGATGAAACTCCGTATAGATTAGAAATTCGATAATACAATAACATATTTAGAATATAATTCTCGTCTTGTTGAATCGATTTTGTAAAATTATTCTAGATAGTTCATCATTTTTAATATATAATTAATATTTAATTATATAGTAAAATATATTTTATTTAGAATATAATTTTAATTTCATTTTTATTTATATTTACTAAAACATTAAATTTATATAATTATTACATTAAATAAGGATAGGTTAGCCTAAAAATATACTAGTTAATTTTTGTAATGAATGTACACTAAAGTAAAACAATTGGAAAATGATAGTTTATAACCCAAATCCATACAACTCTTATAAACAATTCTCTTTTAATATTATAATAATAGTTTTACTTTATTTTTATTTTTATTAAATCATTCTATTGATTATTATATTAATAAAAGTGAGTTGTTTGAAAGGTTGTATGATTTACGGTTGTCAAAACAATTATAGGTTTAGAATTGAGGTATATAGTGGTGTTTTTGGTGATAATTTGATCGATTTCAATTTCTCAGGTTCTAATCAAATTTTAACCACGTAGATTCTTTTTACTTAGGCTAGCGACAATTTTCAATCAAAACGTATATGAGAATCGAAAATGTCACAAGATCGAGAAATGTTATCGATGCAACATACAAATTGAAAATCGAAAGTACTCTTTTTGGTATTTTATTAAGAAACACAAAATAAAAAAAGCAATAAAAGGTATCGAAAAGAAACAAAAAGCAGTGCAAAATATTAGAATACAGAGAATTGTAAATGTGAAAAACTCGAAATTGCATTAACTGTAGATGACAGAATTAAAATTGCATGAAAGTAAATGATAGGACGTCAAAATTACAGAAAACGGTAAATGGCAAGCATTTGAAAATACAGAATCTTAAATTGCATTAAAGATAACTGACAAGTAATTGAAAGTATGAAAACTTAAATTGATGAATGTAAATTGCCTGAAAATAAGTTACCAGGGAAAGTAAAGAAAGCGGTAAAAACAATCAATGAGAATGGAAATCCAGATCGCCAGAAACTTCATGATTCGTCGTTCTCCGGTAGACTTTTCACTTGTGCTTCTGTTGTCTCTGCCAATTTCCCCTTCTTCTTCAAGCTTCGTTCTATTTATAGGCATCCTTCAATGTAACCTCCCAAGAGCAGTTAAAAAATTGTCACCACGTTCCATGTGCATGTTCCTCGATTTTTACCTTAGCTTACAGTTTAGAAAACCTCTTCCACGTTCCATGTGCATTTTAACCGTTCCTCGATTTCTAACCTTAGCCACGATGTGAAAAGTCACTCCTCATGTTTCATATGCATGATAACCGTTTCCCTCGATCTCGATTCCAGTTATCAAGTACGATTTCCCTTAACCTTGACTTTACACTGTACTTTACCATTACTTTCATCGATTTTCCTCTCTTTTCTCATTTTCGATTTCCATTCTCGATTTATGTGTTCATACTATCTCGTGGTCACCGAATGTCTTCCAACCATCTTTCCGATTTATCAACTTTTTAACCAATCATATGATCTTCGATTTTCTCTCCTCTGTTTTTCGATCCTTGTATCGATTTTTCACTAACAAAATGCCCCCTTGGAAGAATATAAATATTTGTATCAATTTTATATTCTTTCAAAAATAACTCCCACCCTTAAACGTTCTTGAAGCTCGAAATGACTTTTTAGGGTTTAGGGTTCCTGGGGTTTTTTAGGGTTTTTAGGGTTTTTTCTGCTTTATGTCAAGTATCAAATCACATCACCTCTACTGTCACAACGCGCACGCCACGTATTAATTACCCTCTTCTCATTCTTCATTTCAAATACCCTAGTCGGCCTCTTTAAATACTCTTATCAGTTTTTACCCTTGTTTTTTACCAAGAACCTAACCCACTCCTTCTTCGTTGCACCTTTTCTTCGTCTTCAACCTTTCCACAAACTGTAATGGCGACTTCCAAATCTTCCGACTTCTCCACCCCACCACTTTCCTCGATAACTTCGACTCTAATAGAGATAAATGGAAAAAAGTTTGCTCCAGTTCCTTTGATGGAAGAAGCTTCGCAGAAGATTGCCGAGACTCAGGTACTTATCCCTTACGCCGTTGATAATATAGATTATGTGTTTGGTGGTCCCATCCGCTACTGTGGTGGATCGTTTTCTTCTTCCTTCAGCCTTCCTTCAGAAAGTAAAGCCCTTATTCACAAATCTGAGGTCCGAATTGATTTCCTAAATGTTGTTTCAAAAGTATATCGAACGGGCCCTCCCCACAAAAAGTCTTTGTACAATAGATGGTTCGATCGAGTAAAGACCAAATTTGGGAATCACTGGAGAGATGTAGGGATCTTCGATTTTCTACATTTATCTCGATGTGATCTATCGTTCTTGGATATTTCTATGTTTCTATTCGCGGTCCATTTGTGGAATAAAGATTTACATGCAATGGAGCTTCCTTGCGGTCCCCTTTCTCCCACTCTTTTTGAAGTTGCTGCAATCACCGGACTAAAACCCACAGGGGAGAAATATTTTAAGAGTGCTTTTTCCCTCCGACGACTCTCTAAGATCAAAAATCGATTGAGAATCGAAAGCTTATAGACATTTCATCGAAAAACATTTTGTTGATGATCAATCGGTAGCTGTTTCTGACGAGGAGCATGTGGCTTTTCTGGTATATTGGCTCTGTACCCACGTATTTTGCCCTCGATCCATCCAAATCTCGTCCCATTTCTATAATCTTGCCTATATCCTCCATACTGGCCAACCCAGAGTTTGTTTGGCAAAGCTTTTATTGGCCCATGTTTATACTACTTTCGATGAGGTTGTTGATATTTTTAATACTCCAAGACCCTCAGGGAATTTCTCGGGTCCTATCTGGTTCGTTCAATTATGGCTCACTTCGATCTTTGAAAGCATCCTTCCCCCAACATCCAAAGTTTCTCCAAGTTTAAATTTAGAAGGCGCTCGATTATCATCTCGACATCCTCATCAAAAATCCTCCGATGAGGCTAGTTATCGAACTTACCTGAAATTTTTGTTAACTCGATTTCATTTTGAGTCAAGTTTGGCCCCTTTTACCGTATATCATGGAAAAGTTAGTGACAGACTTCGAGGGCCAACCTGGTTTAAATCAAAATTCTCCGCTCTTACTCTAGGGTTGCAATCGGAATTAGTAGATGTATGGAGTAATTATTTGACCCAGGACGTTCTTGTATCGGGTTTTCAATCGAAGAATATCCAACTTGTCATTTATTATCCCCAACTTTTTTCGCGGCAGTTTGGTCTAAGTCAAGCTTTACCTTTTTTCACTCTCGATACTTTCCCAAGGTCCAAGTTAAATGAATCGAATGTAGGACGGGAGCTTGCCAAACTGTTACCACAAAGCCCGATGCATTTCTATCCTTATGCTTTTGAATCGAATTATTTGTCTACTCTTGGTTTTTTTCAATGGTGGAACGATTGATTTTCACGCATTCATTCTAATTTTGATATCGTCCAATCGAAATTGACTGCGCATCCTTCTCTCGTGTTGCAGGATAAATCGAAGGCAAAGAAAGGTACATACTCTCATTATCTCCAAATATCTCGATTTGAAAATTTTTATCGAGAATGCTACAACCCCCTTAAATTAGAAGAAACCTTTTACAATGTTGTTATATCCCTAGTTAATAAAACAGACACCAACAGATCAAACCACAAAATAATCATTCCTCGAGGAAAAACTCCGTTTGAAATGTATTGCCCCAACCATCTTCCCACTTTCCCTACAGCCCCCTTTGGAATTGTCAAACCTTTAACTCATCCTAAATGGGTTCGAGAGTTGAGATCCTTGAAAGAAACTATTTCACCCAAACCCAAGAACAAGGAAATTTCGATATCGAAACTATCCTACTTCTCTTACCTAAACCTTCCTCAAAATCTTCTTCCTCCCTGGCTTGTCCATATCGACCGAGTCAAGATTTTAACTCCATCACCTTTTGGTGAGATTTTACTGCCTCTTTTAGGAATATTTTTAATTTTCTTCAATATTGCAATCTAACTGTTTTCCTTTCTCGATAGTTTCGAAGCCTCATAAAGTCACCATCTCTGAGAAAGACTGGGAGTCTTCGGATGAATCGGATACATCTGCCCCCACTCAAAAGCGAAAACATTCTGCCACAATTTCCTCATCTTCGAGAAAATCAAAGGTTTCTTTTCGATTCCCTATTATCTTGTTTATTCGACTTCTTTTTCTATAGATGATTTACTTCTCATTCAGAAACCAAAATCAAGAAAGAGTCCTCGAGCCACTCGACCTATCATAAATCCGTTATCGACGGACTCTAATACGGTCAGCAAAGCAGGCCAAACGACACAGACCACTCATTCGAGTCACGTAAGAAATCTCCCTTCTTTTCCTATATATTTTTGTATATCTAGAATTTCGACAAGGCTTATAACATGATTCCAACTTTCGATATTTTCAGGACCATCCATCGGCTACAGTATCGACAAATGTCGATTCTTTGGTTCAATCAACAGTACCCATTTTTGAGGTACAGTAAAAAAAAATTTATTTTTTCTCGACTCGTTTCACATATTTCTCTTCTCTAATCTATATTTCGATCCACAACAATCCGAGGCTGTACAAAACCCTTCTCCCGCACCAACGCGCCTCGACCCAGCTCCTATTGGTAATAATTTCTTTCTTTGCTGCCTAATTTTACTTTATCTCTATTAAGATTTTCAATTCATTTTTCTCGAACAAATTCATTTCCTTTTCAGATAATATTGTAAATATCCCCACGGTCCAAGTCCAGGATTCCCCTTCGCCATCTTTTGCAGAGCAACCAGTTTCCCCACCTTTTGAGGTTCCGTATGTCGAGTTGATTTCATCGACATTGCCTGAAATAAGCGATCCTACCCTAGAGGATTTGCCAGAATATCGAACTGCTATTGAAGAAGATCTTTTCTCAATTCTCGATATTCTATTGTCTGAAGATGCCACTCCTTCAAGCCACGCATCCAAACCACCCGCGACATCGATTGAAGAAGCGCACCAACTGATACAACGATTTAGGTCTTTCTTCTACTCTTCACCCCTCGAAGTATTGGTGGAATCGCGCGAGAAAAAATAATTTTTCCAAGAAATTCTCACTTCTATAGAAGCATTCCCTGATGACGCTCTTCCGAAGAGTTTCGACATTGAAGTCGCAGCGGCCACCAATTTATTCAACAAAGCTTATGCTGCAAAGAAGAAAAAACAATCTATAGCGACCGAGTTGGCTAGCATTTCTTCCTTCCAAGTTGAAAAATCGAACTTGCTGAAAACTCAAAAGCTTAATCTTGAAGAGGCATTGAAGGCACAATCTCTGGTTAGAGGTGAGATCGAGGAATTGGAAAAAAGACTTCAGCAACTTAGATCGCAAGATGATTTCCTCACAGCAGAAGTGAATTCGATCAAATCCTCTGCAAAAGAAGTGGCACTTTCTTTGGGACAAAGCATGGAGCGCAAACGAAAAGTGATTGTCGAAGAAAATTCAACCTTTTATTTTTGGATGCAATTGTTAATAGACTTTGATCAACTTAAATCTCAATATTTAACTTTGTAGAACATATTGTAGAATATATTATTTGAATTAATGTTGAATACTTATTTCCCTTATTCGAGGTTTATAGTTTTTCAAGTATTTTCCATTTATCGACAAGACTTTCTCTTTATTGTACCAATCAACAATTGAATAAGCATTACTCGATAATACTTTAACAACTTCAAAAGGTCCTTCCCAATTCGACGACCATTTACCATAACGTTTACATTTCTTATCCATCGGCAAAATCGTTTTCCAAACTAAGTCACCTTCACTAAACGTTTTCTGTCGAACTCTCTTATTATAGGCTCGAGCGATTTGATTCTTTTGAAGAATAATACTATTCAACGCTTGCAATCTTATTTCATCGAGTTCATTTAATTCATCGTACATCAAGTTCCAATAATCACAGCTGGGTAGATCATTTTGTTTTTATATTCGAGTCGACTCAATATTTATTTCGATGGGTAACACGACATCTGTTGAATTATTGGCAAGCGTACCAAAATTATCAATTGCAGTATAGTATTTCGATTAAATAAAAATCGATCCCACGAGGAATAATTTCAATGGAAATTCCCAATTATGCTTACTAAGTAGATTAAAACAGATTAGGTTTTGCAAATAAGAGTTGAATTGAAATTAAATGACAAAGACTTGTAAATTGTTGAGAAAATATCAATTAAAGGTACTTAGGATTGACTTCCTTGCTTATCCCTCTTTTGTAATGGCTAAATCAATTAAGAACGTCAATTAACCTAACAATGTTGATGCCACCTACTCAAATCATCCATGTTGATTCCTCACACATGAAATTCATAAGAAAACCTAATAAATGTTGATTCCTCACACAATTAAGAGATTTTCCAGCATTAGGGTTAGGGTGTTTAAGCACTTGATACATTCATTCCATTCTTGGCAATTAACGTAACAAATATTCTTACCAGTGATCTAGAGTTCAAGATATATTTTCCAATCATACCTCAAACAGATCAAGAATAAATCATTCCAAAGCATAAAGGATAAGAATAGCAACATCAAAGCATAAATTAATATATCAAAATATCACCATGATACAAAAGAGTTCAAAGGAAGTGCACCGAATCCTAAGAGAATGAAGTTAGTCACTCATGTTGGCCATTACAATGCTCCAATTGATGAAGTGAAGAATTGATGAAGATTAGACAAAACCCTAACAGTAGTCGTGCCTCCTCTCCTCCAAGACTGTTTGCTTTTCTCAAAACACAACTTATCTTTTTATAAGAGAATTTGGATCGGGCCTTGCATCATTCATTCGCTTAAGCGCTCTTCTTTCTTTCAATTTTACTCCAATTATGCTGACAATTATGCTCCTTACTCTTGTATCAAGGTATTCTCAAATTCGTCCTATATTGGGAGAAAAATATATTAGAATTAACATAAATTAAGTGGTTTTATAACAATTTAAGGCATAATTATATCAACTTTTTACCACTTAACAACTCCCCCCAACCTAGAATCTTGCTTGTCCCAAGCAAAGTAGTTTTTCCAAAACAAAATCATCACCTATTATCTTTTTCTCTTCTAGAACCACAACATAAAAAGTTTCAGAGGTGATGCTCACAACTCCAAATGAAAATAGAACACATAAGCATTCAATTTATAGAAACCAACAAAGAATAATTAGTCCTCAACTATCCTCAGAGAAGCATGATCTCTCAAATAGAGTTATATATACTCATCTCTAATTCTCACAGGTAAGTGTTTATCTCATTCAATCACTTCATTTAGACAATCCAATATTGATAATCATCTTCAAGCAATCAACAATTGTTAAACAAGACTTAAATCAAAAGGTCTTTTGAGGCTTGTAATGGGGTTGGGCTAAGAAAGAGTTATTGGTTTTTCTGGGATATACAAAAATATTTGAGAAATTCAACTCATATGAATGATTCCTGATTAACAATTCCTCAAGTTAGGTTTCAAACTTTATGTTTTTGTCCGTAACACAATGACAATGAGTTAATAATCTCACAAGTTATTACCCCCCTTTTGACTTTTTTTTTTTTTTTTTGCTTTTGCATGTATCCTTTTTTTTGGCTTTGCAAATTTTTAAGCTTTGCTTTTCCTTTTTCTTTACACTTTTTTTTTAACAATAACACCTCAACAATACATGTAGGATAACAATAGCAATACCCAACAATAAGAAAAATAGTGACATTCATACTCATTTCCTTTCTCAAATATAGGAAGGTAGATAAATAGTGTTTAGGTTTAAGGGTTCTGTTTAAGATACAATATTAATTTTTTTTTTCTCAGAAGGGGTTCAAATGGATGTCCTATAATTAATGCATGGTTGGCTATTTAGCTCTGGGTTATATCTACTACAAAGAAAAAATTCCTTTATCATTTTCAAGTCTTGCTAACATGTAATCACATCAAAGAATTAACCAATATCAGTTATCATTACAAAGTGTTGACACTCAATTTATCTGTTTGTGGTACTCTGCTCACCTGGGTTTTGGCTAGCTTCTCCAATTTAGTTAATTCCTAATTTTCCTCATCAATTCCTTTTCACTATCATACTCAATATCCCAAAATCACTTGTTATTGGAAACAATCAAAATTATTTTTCATGTTCTAGATTTGAATTAGACAATAAGCAATAATTTCATATATGGCTCTAAAACAAATTATGGGATAACAAGGGAATTCAAAATTTAAAATAAAGCAATTAAAAACATTAAATTAAAAACAAAGGAATTAAAAACATTAAAAGTAAAGTAAGTTTCCTCCCTCATTTTCTTCACTTGTCATGTACTCCTTATCTTGTGTCTCAGCCTCAGCTGCAAACTTTCTCAACCCCTCTAGAAAAGTTGGACTGTCCCCAGGCTATTGAAGTAAGGCTTCAAAGTCTTGAGGAGAAGTGCACTGTGTACCTGGAGCAACTTTGCAAAGAAAGAACCTAAGGAAGAAAAATGCACCAAAAAACTTAAACTGCAAAAAGAAAAAAAAAACAAATTCAAAACATTGGGTTGCCTCCCAGGAGCGCTTGTTTAACGTCTTCAGCTTGATGCCTATTTGCTTTAGGGCTCATGCAGGTGAGTGATCAAGGTGATATATACGCATTCTCCATCCCTTAACTGTCCTTGTGGGAACGAATTTATTCTTTTCATTGCGAATAACCTTACAACTGTCAGAGATTGGATAAATCATACCTGCTTCAGGAGGTTTCAGTACCTTTCTTTGAATAACTTCCTTCATAGTCAGACTAAGATGTCTTTGGGGTTGTGCAACATGCTTGTAATCTTGTTTTTCAGTTGAGATGGTTAATTCCTCCAAAGTGTCTATTCTGAGACAATCTTTCTTGTCTTCCGGTTGTTGTACAGCTTCAAACAGATTAAAATTAACTTCATCATCTCCACTTCTAATTTTCAACTTGTCCATGTCAACATCTATAATTACTTTGGCAGTCTTCATAAATGACCTTCCAAGGATCAATGGGACTTCCTCATTTTCGTCCATGTCCATAATCACAAAATCAACAGGAAATATGAATTTGTCCACTCTAACTAAAACATCTTCTGTTACTCCATAAGGAATCTTTAGAGATCTGTCAGCTAGCTGCAATGTCATTCTTGTAGGCTTTACTTCCAAGTCTCCTATTCTTTTGAGCATAGATAATGGCATGAGGTTTATACTGGCCCCTAAATCAAGCAATGATTTTTTCACCGGTAATTCACTAATTGTGACTAGTATAGTGAAACTTCCAGGGTCCTTGGACTTTTGAGGCAATGATTTTTGGAATATAGCACTGCATCCTGCCTCTAACTCTACTGTTTCATCAGTAAATCTTCTTTTCTTAGTTAAGAGCTCTTTCATGAATTTGGCATATGTTGGCATTTGCTCCATAGCTTCCACAAATGATATATTAATTTGCAATTTCTTGAAAATATCCATGAATCTTACAAATTGTCTTTCTTTATCTATTTGTGAAGGAGCCTTGGGATACGGTAACTTATCTACAAATGGTTTTTGACTCCCTCCTTTTTCTATTTTCTCTTCGTTCTGCTTATTAGGAATATGTCTTTCTTTATTATTCTCATCTTCTTGCTCTTCATCTTCTTTTACCAAAACTTCTTCTTCAACAACTATATTGTCACCAATCCCCTTACCTACAACTTTTCCACTCCTTGTAGTTATTGAATTGCATTGCTCCTTGGGGTTGGTTTGTGTGTTAGCTGAAAATTGTCCTCCTTGTTGCTGCTCAGATAATTGCTTAGCCAATTGGCCTATCTGGGTCTCTATATTTCTAAATGAAGCCTCAGTATTTTTCTGATTAGCCATAGTACCTTGCATGAATTTTTCTACAATATCCTCCAATTTACTTATTCTGTCAGGCACTAAAGGATAATGTTGTTGCTGCTGTTGATATGGAGGTTGCTGATATGACTGTTGTTGAAATGCAGGTTGTCTAGTAGATGAGCTAACACCTTGGTTCCACCCAAAATTCTGATTCTGATTTTGATTCCCTCTCCATCCTTGTGCAAAATTATTCTGATAATTATTGGGATTAGGAAAATTACCTTGTCTGCCTTGACTACTACCTTGGGCCCCCATATAATTAGCTTCTTCTTGCTGAATGTTGCCTTGATAAGAGCATTGTTCATTTGAATGATCACCTCCACACAAATCACAACTCAACTGTTGATTAGGAATAGTTTGTACTGTGTGCATTTGTTGAGGTAATTTCTCTATTTTCTGGTTCAATGCTTCAATTTGTTGGGTCAAAATTTTATTCTAGGCTAAGAGAGCATCTGTGGTGTTAAGTTCAAGGACTCCTTTCCTTTGAATTGGATGTCTATCATGTTGGGCCTGTTGGTATGTAAAGGCTAGTGCATCAATAATTCCGGTGGCATGATCAATTTCTACATCCAACATAGATCCTCCTGTCGTGACCTCTAATAACATCTTTGCATTATGTCGCAAACCAAGTATAGAAAATATTCAACTGAGAAACGTCATCAAATCCATGATTTGGGCAACTTCTCAACAGTGATTTAAATTTCTCCCATGCTTCACAAAATTGCTCATCTGCTCCTTGTCTGAAAGAAGTGATGTCAGATTTTTCTTTGATGTAGCGGGATGGTGGGAAAAATCTGTTCAGAAACTTCTCTTCTACACTACTCCAATTAGTCAAACTCCGATTAGGATGTGCTTTCATCATTCCTTTGCCCTACCTGCCAAAGAAAAAGGAAATAATATCAAATATGCAGATTCAAGATTTGCTGCTCTAAATCCCATGGTATTAATCAACTCATAAAAAGTAGACAAATGAATATAAGGGTCTTCATGATCCAATCCAGTGAATTGATGAGCACTAATCAAGCTTAAGAAAGATGGATTCATCTACAATGTATGATCATCCGGAATGACAATGCTGGAAAAATGTCTTGGGCCTTGCTGCATAGCACAATTTCTAAGAGTTCTTCTAGGTAGATTTGCATTTGCATTTGGATTTTGATTTGGATTTGGATTTGGATTTTCTTCTGCCATATCTTCTATAATTGGGTCTGGTAAATCAAGTGTGAAAGAAGAATTAGCAGATTCTCTTGTAGTTTGTTCTTGAGTTTCCCTTCTTCTGAAGATACCTATCCTCTTAAACGCATAAATCAAAAGAGTAACTCAAGCAAATATTAGCACAAACTAAAAACTAAATAATAATAATAATAATAATAATAATAATGAAAATAATGATAATAATAATACTAATGATAATGATAATGATAATAATAATAATAATAATAATAATAATAATAATGATAATAATGATAATGATAAAGATAAAGATAATGATAATAATAATGATAATAATGATAATGATAATGATAATGATAATAATAATAATAATAATAATAATAATAATAATAATAATGATAATGATAATAATAATAATGATAATAATGATAATAATAATAAAAATAAAAATAAAAATAAAATACTCAATAAGCTAAACAAAGAATTCTCAAAGAATACCGTTCCCGACAACGGCGCTTGAAATACTTGTTGAATTATTGGCAAGCATACCAAAATTATCAATTACAGTATAGTATTTCGATTAAATAAAAGTCGATCCCACGAGGAACAGTTTCAATGGAAATTCCCAATTATGCTTACTAAGTAGATTAAAACAGATTAGGTTTTGCAAATAAGAGTTGAATTGAAATTAAATGACAAAGACTTGTAAATTGTTGAGAAAATATCAATTAAAGGTACTTAGGATTGACTTCCTTGCTTATCCCTCTTTTGTAATGGCTAAATCAATTAAGAACGTCAATTAACCTAACAATGTTGATGCCACCTACTCAAATCATCCATGTTGATTCCTCACACATGAAATTCATAAGAAAACCTAATAAATGTTGATTCCTCACACAATTAAGAGATTTTCCAGCATTAGGGTTAGGGTGTTTAAGCACTTGATACATTCATTCCATTCTTGGCAATTAACGTAACAAATATTCTTACCGTGATCTAGAGTTCAAGATATATTTTCCAATCATACCTCAAACAGTCAAGAATAAATCATTCCAAAGCATAAATGATAAGAATAGCAACATCAAAGCATAGATTAATATATCAAAATATCACCATGATACAAAAGAGTTCAAAGGAAGTGCACCGAATCCTAAGAGAATGAAGTTAGTCACTCATGTTGGCCATTACAATGCTCCAATTGATGAAGTGAAGAATTGATAAAGATTAGACAAAACCCTAACAGTAGTCGTGCCTCCTCTCCTCCAAGACTGTTTGCTTTTCTCAAAACACAACTTATCTTTTTATAAGAGAATTTGGGTCGGGCCTTGCATCATTCATTCGCTTAAGCGCTCTTCTTTCTTTCAATTTTACTCCAATTATGTTGACAATTATGCTCCTTACTCTTGTATCAAGGTATTCTCAAATCGTCCTATATTGGGAGAAAAATATATTAGAATTAACATAAATTAAGTGGTTTTATAACAATTTAAGGCATAATCATATCAACTTTTTACCACTTAACAACATCATGCCCATAGACTAACTTATATGGAGTATTCTGCAAGGAATCTTTCGGCAAATTTCGATAGGCCCATAGAATTTGTAATAATGTTTCGTGCCAGGTTTTTGGTTTATTACCGACATGTTTCTTGATTAAACCAATAATTACTTTATTAATTGCTTCGACCTGCCCATTAGCCTGAGCATAATATGGGGTTGATGCTAATAACTGAATATTTCTTGATTCGGCATATCTAACCATCTTTTTACCAGTAAAAATTGTCCCTCTATCAGTGGTAATAGACTGTGGTATCCCAAATCGATACACGATGTATTTTTCAATAAAATCAATTACATCTTGTTGATCGACATCTTTTAACGGAATTGCTTCTACCCATTTTGAAAAATAATCGACAGCTACTGTTAAAAAAGAAGGTTGAGATCAAGAGGGGGGGTGAATTGATCTTTGAAAGATTTTCACAATTAACAGATTATCTATTTGTAAAAATAAGATTTTAGATCTGTTCTTGAATCACAAAGCAATCAATCAACAATAAACGCAGCAACAGAATTAAAAGAGGAGAAAGGTTTTAAAAGATATCACCGGTGTTTATACTGGTTCACCCAATACCAAGGCTACGTCCAGTCTCCGACCAAATTCCAGCTGGGTTCCACTAGATCAAATGTTTTACTGATTACAATCTTACACTTAATCTACCACAAGAACCACAATTTCAGTTCCTGCACCTAACCTTTCACCAAGAACCAAATTTCAATTCTTGACAACCTCTACAACCAAATTCCAGCTGCAGAGAAACCAGTGCCCACAATTCCAGGCACCAAACAATACAGTAAAAGAATGAAAAGAAATGAAAAGAAGAAACTAGAATGCTCAAACCAGTTTTATGCAATTCTGCAGTAAGTGTTTCTTCTTCAAAAGAAAATCAATTTGCCTCAAGAAAGAATTTCAAAGAACTTCACAAAAACTAGCGCAAATCTTTCTTGAAAGAGTATTAAAGTTTTCTTGCTTGATTGCTAAAGAATGTGTAAAAGATTGATATTCGATGATATTTAAAAAGTTCAAGCCAATCTGTTTTTATAGAAGATTTTCAAAACTGCTAGTTTAATCAATTTGTTAAAATAATCTTTTAATCTGTTAAAAGTGTAATTTTAATCTGTTAAAACTTCTTTTAATCCATTAAAACGTTTTGATTCTTTAACAGATTTGTTTTAACTGATACGACAACGTTTATATCAATTAAAACTCTTTACAAAAAATCTTCTAATTTGTTTTAATCGATTGTTTCGTGATTCAATCGATTAAAATACTGCAAAACTTTCTTGTAAAATTTTCCAAGTGATTTTAACTGATAAAAATAAGTTTTAATTGATTAAAACGCTGTGTAGAAATTTTCTAAGTTGTTTTAATCGATTGAAACGTGTTTTAATCGATTGAAAAATCTCTGATCGGTCATAACTCAATTCTGATCGATCATATCTGATTTTGATCGGTCATAATTGCATTCTGATCGATCATCCTGAACACTAAGTGGATTTAATCGATTAAAACCAATTTGTATCGATTAAAATACTGCAAAAACGCTTCTCTTAACATTTTAAGTGATTTTAATCGGTTATTTCGAAGCTTTATCAGTTAAAACACTGACAGAAGGTTTTCAAAACTTTCTTTAATGAAAACAACCAGTTATTTCGAAATTATATTAGTTAAAAACTTGTTTAAGAAAGCTTTTGTTAAAATACTTTGTTTTTAACTGCTTAAATGTTTTTAGAGGCATTTTGCAAAATCTTTTAAGTGAAGAAACCTCATGTAGCAGAAAAGATAAAAATGATTATACCTAAGCATAGCTGCGGACACACTAATCCCTCTACTCTTTTTACTGTTGACCGCTACAAAGTTGACTTTGACTTTATCTTTGACTTCATCAAATCAACAAGATCTTTGTCAGAGTATTTCAATAAGATCTTCATCACTTTCAGTCTCCCCCTATTTGATGAAGACAAACACCACTTTGAATAATAACTCTGCAAGAGAAGTCACTTGATAAAATAGATTAGTTAGAAAAAAAATGAATTATTTTCCTATTTCTCCCCCTAAATTGTTGCTTCCCCTAAATAATCCTAAATTGTTTCTGATCAACAGTAAAGCAACTATTCTCCCCCTTTTGACTTCATCAAAAAATAGGGATCAGAAGAGACACAATGCAAAGGAATGTAATAAGTTTGAGATTTTGAAAATAGAGAAAAAAATGAATACGATATTTTACTCATGTAAGGATTAATCAAAGTTGATTCAAACTTATCTTCATTAACACGTTTGTAATGAATACAATTAACACGTGTAAAGATAAGAGAATCACGCTTTAGTAGCATGTTATAAGAACAACCATTAACTAAAGCCTTTAATTTTTCTTTCCAGAATAAAAATCGATTAAAAACAGGACAAAATCGATTAAAAACAGGACAAAATCGATTAAAATGTTCTTGTTTAATGATTTTAATCGACTGAAATAAAGGTTTAATCGATTAAAATAGTGAAGGACTTCGAAAGTATGAAACATACTGCATTTAATCGATTAATTCGACATTTAATTGATTAAAACAGTAAAGAAAAATGTTGTATAAATTCTTTTAATCGATTTAAAAGATTTTTTATTGATTAAAACAACCAGTTTTGCAAACTAAGTAATGTTTTATGCGAATTTATTATGTCTAATCCAGTGTAAGTTTTGTAACACCGATCATTTAGAAGGATGTTTTACAATAATATCAACTACATCGATTTAGATTTTAACCAATTGATCCATCAAAATTAGGATAAAATCTTATTTAGCCAATTTAACTGATGTAAACTTGTTTATATAGATTTTAATCAATTGATACGAAGTTTAATCTATTATTTTGTTGTGAAGGTGTTTCCTTTAATCGATTTGATCGATTAAAACTATTTTGTATCAGCTAAAAATATTCGGGATCTATGTTGAAATCTATCTAGACTAGTTTGATTCGATTTAAAACCTACATTATATTGATCAAAGCTAAAGAGATTGTACCTGGTATACAACCAGTAAATATTATAGACCAGAAATTGAAATTAGCATCAAAAGAAATAAGAAATAAAAGATAAGATAAGAAGGGACCCTTTTAATCCATAAAATCAATCATCCTAGTTTCCTTGGTTCACTGCATATCTTCCAGACTTGGTGTAGATATCAGCAATTTGGTTTCCAAGGGATGCAAATTGATTGTTTGTTTGCTCGGAAGTGTTGGAATGTCATCTCGCATATGCTTTCTCTGATTTTCCTGCACAGCGACCATTTGAGAAAGCATTGTTCTTTCAAACCGAGATAAAGGAGTCCCACTGGTCAGTCGCTCCATGTAAGGAATAATTTCCATATTCTCATATGAGGCTTGACCACCTGGTTGACTCAAGAACCTCTGCAGCAGCTGGAGAGGGAGGAATTTGGCCTTGTTCATTTTCATCTTCATCTTCTTCCTCACCCTCGGACATCCCAGACATCAATTTTGGAGATCCATTCATCATCAACTTTTATATATCCCATTTTTCTTAGGGTGGAGTCGTCAATTTCATTTGATGCCTTGGGGGTTTCTATGCTCTCCCCGGAAAGATCAACTTCACAATATCTAAAGAAATTATTAATTAATCATAGCATATGGCAATTTGAAATCCGCCAACCTTTTAGCTTTCAACATGTGATCTTTGATCACATACACCCAGCTTACCCGAACATTGTTAAAAATGCAATACATGAGGGCAAGATCTCCCTCATTAAGAATAGCATGATTACTCCCTCTTGGAGTAAGCATCCATGCCACAATAAAAGCAAGTAATCTATGTTCAAGTGCAAGTTTTCCGGCATTTAGAATTCTTACCGAATCATTTGGATCCTTAAGGCAAGACCGGAAAAACTGAATCTTGTTAAACTCAGGAATCTCAGAAATATTCCCCCTTGAAACTTTGACACCTCTATCCTTAAGGCCAGCAATTTGCTCCCAAACAGCAGGAGTAATTTCCATATTTACTCCCTTTACCTGAGATCTGATTGTAGACCCATTTACTAATAAGTTGGAGTAAAAAACCCGAACCAAATCAGGTTGAATGTTCCTAGTAAACTCCATGAAAGTTTTCAGCTTTTGACTTTTTAACTTTCTTCTCAGACTAGTAAATCCTTCTTCGTCTAGCCACCTAAATTTGATAAATTTTGGAATAACAATCTGTTTCTGACTGAACTCAGAGATGAAGGTGTTCATCTTTCCTATATCTCCATCAAACCAGGCTTCCAGATGGCCACCGGGATTTGCAGCAGAGGAAGATTCCCTTTTTTGCTTCTTTCTTGACTTAGATTTTCTTAGCATCTTGTTGTATTTTCAGAGAAGGGTTTCAGATATGTGTGTAAAAGGAAAGAAGAGAGGAACACTTTGAACCAGGAAGATAAGACTGAGAGTAAAGAGCTACACAGGAGCAAACTGAAAATTCACGGATGTCAATTTTTGTGAATTGCTGTTTACATTAGACAGAACCTGCAAAATCAGCTTTAATTGCATATGTCCCCTTGACTGAGAACACAGGCATAGATTCTTGGACAGTGGGTGTATCAGCTAAACTGTTCTTGGGAAGATGTTTGACTTGGTCAAACAATATTTAAAAGCATTATGCAGATTTTGATTACCATAAAAACTTGGGGTTTTGACTTTGATTTGCTTACCAATTTTCAATTGGATGTTATAAAACTAATTTTCATAAACAAATTAATCGATTAACCAACTAATTAACCTATTAATTTGATTTTTAATACTAGATTTGAAAATGCTACAGTGAAATAATCGATTAATTCATAAAGGAATCGATTAGTCTTGCACAAGATGAAATTAATAAAATGATAACAGAATTTGAATCGATTAAAACACAAAAAGAATCGATTAATTTTGACATCTTAGTGTTTTTAGTTGATATAAATTCTTTTTAATCGATTAAAACAGCTAAACTCAAATCCTGAGAACATTTTAATCGATTAATTCGCATTTCAATCGATTAAAATGGTACAGACAGATTGTCTGATATCCTCTGTAAGTTATTTTAATCGATTAATACTGTTTTATATCAATTAAAATAATCAGTTTATGAAAGCAGAACCTGATTTGCTGTTTTGAATACCAAGGGACTCCCAGATTTTGTTCTTGCAAAACAGATTTAGCATGTTTCTGGTACCCTTTATAATTACTGGGTCCAATCAGGTTATTTGAAGTGAATTTTTGGGAATCCACTTCATTCTACCTTTAGGTATGGCATATTTCTTAATTCTACAATATTTAATAGAATGCCCTTTTTTCATGCAATAAAAACATTTAACAAACGGAAACGAAACAGATTTACCATATGCAAAATAATTTTTAAATGCTCTGGTTTTCTTTCCAATAAACAGTGTAAAACCTATGCCACCACGGTCAATAACTAATTTCTGAGAATCAAGTATCATATCAAGACTAGTCTTTCCTTGTGCTAGTTTAGATGAAGTTTTTATTAAGTATGATAATCTTTTTTGTAACTCAGAACAGTTTTTACAATCTTTAACATTACACATGCAATCAGAATTATTACCTAATTCCAAATTTTCATTTTTGGTTTCTTCATCAACTATTTTCTTTTCAAGGATAGTGATCTTGTTTTCTAATAAACCATTCATGCTTTTTAATCTTTTGTTTTCAGTTTTTAATTTTTTTGCTACTGCATGCATTTCATAAAAAGCATCTTGTAATGAACTATAATTCATAGAGTCGAACTTACACTTGGTTATTGGCGAATCGGAGTTGACCATTAAGCATATCTCTCGTTGTTTCTTCATAGGTCATTTTAAGGGTCTTCCACATTTGTGCAGCAGTTTGACAATGTGCTATCCTGAAAAAATCGTTTCTGTTAAGTGCAGATATGATGATATTTTTGGCAATACAATCATCTTGGATTAATTTCTTTTCACAGTCATTTAAGTTACACCAATCTTTGTTAAAAATATCAGTTTCTTGTTCAATGATATTCCAAACATTTATACTAACAGATTCAATAAAGATCTTCATCCTAATATTCCAAA
The DNA here is from genome assembly GCA_963425845.1 of Sphenostylis stenocarpa. Classification (NCBI taxonomy): domain Eukaryota; kingdom Viridiplantae; phylum Streptophyta; class Magnoliopsida; order Fabales; family Fabaceae; genus Sphenostylis; species Sphenostylis stenocarpa. The sequence continues at coordinate 41,509,416 of OY731401.1, forward strand.
ATGAATAATCTATTCCATAAAACAGTGGAGGTCTATCAATACAAGCACCCTCAGAGAATTTATTTCCAGCCATGGATCGAAGAACTTGAATAACTTTCAAGCATCTCGCTCTGATGCCAATTGTTAGAAAAGAAGGCTGAGATCAAGAGGGGGGTGAATTGATCTTTGAAAGATTTTCGCAATTAAGAGATTATTTATTTGTAAAAATAAGATTTCAGATTTGTTCTTGAATCACAAAGCAATCAATCAACAATAAACGCAGCAACAAAATTAAAAGAGGAGAAAGGTTTAGAAAGATATCACCGGTGTTTATACTGGTTCACCCAATACCAGGGCTACGTCTAGTCTCCAGCCAAATTCCAACTGGGTTCCACTAGATCAAATGTTTTACAGATTACAATCTTACACTTAATCTACCACAAGAACCACAATTCCAGTTCCTGCACCTAACCTTTCACCAAGAACCAAATTCCAGTTCTTGACAACCTCTACAACCAAATTCCAGCTGCAGAGAAACCAGTGCCCACAATTCCAGGCACCAAACAATACAGTAAAAGAATGAAAAGAAATGAAAAGAAGAAACTAGAATGCTCAAACCAGTTTTATGCAATTCTGCAGTAAGTGTTTCTTCTTCAAAAGAAAAGCAATTTGCCTCAAGAAAGAATTTCAAAGAACTTCACAAAAACTAGCGCAAATCTTTCTTGAAAGAGTATTAAAGTTTTCTTGCTTGATTGCTAAAGAATGTGTAAAAGATTGATATTCGATGATATTTAAAAAGTTCAAGCCAATCTATTTTTATAGAAGATTTTCAAAACTGCTAGTTTAATCAATCTGTTAAAATAATCTTTTAATATGTTAAAAGTGTAGTTTTAATCTGTTAAAACTTCTTTTAATTCATTAAAACGTTCTTGATTCTTTAACAGATTTGTTTTAACTGATACGACAACGTTTATATCAATTAAAACTCTTTACAAAAAATCTTCTAATTTGTTTTAATCGATTGTTTCGTAATTCAATCGATTAAAATACTGCAAAACTTTCTTGTAAAATTTTCCAAGTGATTTTAACTGATAAAAATAAGTTTTAATCGATTAAAACGCTGTGTAGAAATTTTCTAAGTTGTTTTAATCGATTGAAACGTGTTTTAATTGATTGAAAAATCTCTGATCGGTCATAACTCAATTCTGATCGATCATATCTGATTTTGATCGGTCATAATTGCATTCTGATCGATCATCCTGAACACTAAGTGAATTTAATCGATTAAAACCAAGTTGTATCGATTAAAATACTGCAAAAACGCTTCTCTTAACATTTTAAGTGATTTTAATCGGTTATTTTGAAGCTTTATCAGTTAAAACACTGACAGAAGGTTTTCAAAACTTTCTTTAATGAAAACAACCGGTTATTTCGAAATTATATTAGTTAAAAACTTGTTTAAGAAAGCTTTTGTTAAAATACTTTGTTTTTAACTGCTTAAACCTTTTTAGAGACATTTTGCAAAATCTTTTAAGTGAAGAAACCTCATGTAGCAGAAAAGATAAAAATGATTATACCTAAGCATAGCTGCGGACACACTAATCCCTCTACTCTTTTGACTGTTGACCGCTACAAAGTTGACTTTGACTTTATCTTTGACTTCATCAAATCAACAAGATCTTTGTCAGAGTATTTCAATAAGATCTTCATCACTTTCAGCTACGATTATATATCTATGTCCTTTCGATGACTGTGGAAAGATCTGTCCGATTAAATCGATGGCCCAACCTCTAAAAGGTCATGGTTTGATAATCGAATGTAGTTCACTAGCAGGAACTTGTTGTATAGGACTAAACTTCTGACATTCTTCGCAGGACTTAGCATACTCGATACAATCTTTTAAAATCGAAGGCCAGTAATATCCTTGTCGAGTTAACATCCATCTCATCTTCTGGCCTACCATATGGGCACTACATATTCCATTATGTACTTCAGCCATTGCTAAATAAGCCTCGTCATTCCCTAAACATCTAAGTAATACTCCATCGATACCTCTCTTATATAATTCATCATTCAACAAAACATATTTTACTGCTCGATATTTAATTTTCTTATCGATTCTCCTATTTGGATTTTGCAAATAGTCTATAATCGATTTTCTCCAGTCTTGATCATCTAAGTCGCCAATCTGTAAAATTTCACTTCTTTGGGGTAATTTTTCTTTTATTTGAATCATTTTTTGTAAATTTTTCAGAGATATTTTATACTTAGATGCGATTTGCGCCAACTCACTGGCTTCCCGATTGAACTCTCGGGGAACATATTTGAATGTTATGTTATTGAACATTCTGCTTAAAGTCATTACTCTTTCAAGATATCTGAACAAATTGGTGTTGATACATTTATACTCTTTTCGTACTTGTTTGATCACTAATTGTGAATCACCTCTTATAATTACATGTTGAGCTTTTAACTTAATCAAAGTCTCAAGACCTGTAATCAAAGTTTCGTACTCAGCTTCATTATTCGAACAAGTGGGCTTAATTTCAAATAATAGCTTCGTCAGAATATTACTTGGTGAAATGATAAGAATTCCCACTCCTGATTTGTCCGATGTACTCGATCCATCGAAATACATTATCCATTTACTTATTTCAATAAATAAATTATCAATTGAGTTAACTGTATGGTCTGCCATGAAATCGGCGATAATTTGGCCTTTTACTGATTTCAAAGATTCGAACGATAATGAAAATTCTGTCAAAGCTAGCACCCATTTTCCTATTCGATTATGCATAATAGGTTTCGACACAAGAAATTTCAAAATATTATTTCTGGAATAAACCATTACATCATGAGGCTTCATTACATACTTGAGTTTCGTACAAGAGAAATACAAGCACAACCCTAACTTTTCGATATCATTGTATCGAGTTTCAGCATCATTTAAGATTCTACTTAGATAATAAACAACACATTCCACACCATTCTTATCCTCCTGTGCTAGTAGACTGGCTATAGTTCGATCTGATGCTGATACATATAACTTTAATGGCTTGTTCCTCATTACTGGTATCAAAATCGGAGGATTTGTCAACATCAATTTGATCTGCTCAAAGGCTTCCTGATGTTCCTCCTTCCATTTGAAATTTGTTTCCTTTTTCAACTTTAACAAAGACGAAAAAACATAAGTCTTACCAGCCAAGTTAGAAATAAATCGTCTTAAATAATTTATTTTTCCCAAAAATGATTGCAACTGTTTTTTAGTCTTTGGAGCAGAAGTATCTAATATAGCTTTTGCTTTATTCTTATCGATCTCGATCCCTTTTTCGTGTACTATGAATCCTAAAAATTCACCAGTAGACACACCAAAAGCACATTTCAAAGGATTCATTTTTAATCCATATTTCCTCATTCTTTCAAAAGATTTTCTCAAATTACCTAAATGTTTATGTTTTTCTTTCGATACAACAACAATATCATCTATGTAAACTTGCATAAAATCATTGATCAAATCATGAAAAATTAAATTCATTGCTCTTTGATATGTTGCCCCAGTGTTTTTCAATCCAAATGGCATCACTATCCATTCATAAGTACCCAATGCCTCCGAGAATCGAAAAGCTGTCTTAGCTATATCATTCTGGGAAACAAAAATTTGATTATATCCTGAATAACCATCTAAAAGACTTAACATTTCATTACCATCTACTGCATCTATTAGCATATCGGCTATTGGCATAGGATATTCATCTTTAGGAGTTGCTAAATTTAAATCTCGATAACCGATGCATACTCTCATTTTACCATTCTTTTTAATAACTGGAACAATATTAGAAATCCAATCGACATACCTGGCAGTCCTGATGAACTTTGCTTTCAGAATTCTCTCGATCTCTTCTTTAATCTTACCCATCACCTCAGGTGCAAATCTCCTCGGGCCTTGTTTTACTGGCTTCCTGCCTTCTATGATAGGTAATCTATGTTCGACTAGACTTCGATCCAACCTAGGCATTTCTTCATAATCCCAAGCGAAGCAGTCTTTATACTCTTCTAATAATGAAATCATATAATTTTTCATTTTTTTCTCGAGATACCTACTAACATAAGTAGGTTTTCGGTCCTCTATACTTCCCAAGTTGATCTCTTCTAATGGATCTTGGGCTTCGACTTTTTTGTGATTCGATGTGATGGATCTTTCAAACCCTAAAGGAGAATTATCATAAATGCAATCAAGTATGACTTGATCACTATTATTTGCTACTACTGTCGAGTGAATCGACTTATTTATTTCTATCTTAGTACTACTACTTTCTTGGCCCTCCTTTTCATCCTCATATCTTCTTAATCGAGCCAAGAATTCCTCATAATCTTTATTCATTTTAACCGGCCACTTCGAGGCTAACCCCCTCTTTAATCATGACAAACCCTCTTTTCTCATTCATTTCCAAGAAACGCTCCTCGTGCAATTTTGAATTAAAATCTTCGATAGTCTCGAAGGTGAATGGTTGAGTGAGCGCCAAATTCTGTAATGACCGACCAACCGGAGATACAAATGTCACAAACTCGTGCTGGTCCCCTGGAATTATTTCGAGATGTCCATCTCGATTCCACATAAACAACTTCTGATGAGCCGTAGAAGGTACGGCTCCAACTTCATGAATCCACTCTCTGCCAAGCAACGCATTAAAGTTGGCATGTGATTGGACCACTAAAAACACAGTGGGCCTCGAATAAGTACCCACTTTCACATCTAAGGCAATCATGCCTTCTGAGCTCGATGATTTCCCACTGAAATCAGAAATCATGATATTATGTCTGACTAAGTCTTTCAATTCGATACCAAACCTCTTCAGCATAGTGATTGGCAATATGTTTACCGTTGCACCACCATCAACAAGGACCTTATTCACCTTCTGTCCTTGAATTTTGATGTTCATCAATAAGGGTTTCAAATGAAACCTCATCTCCTTAGATGGGGGATCGATAAAAGCAGCATCTCTATGGGGTAATTCGCATGATGCTTGTGTTACCCATGTCACTTTCGGTCTCATTTCTTCGGAATAAAAATTGTCTTCTCGATCGACATTACTTTGCCCTTGATACTTTTCATACTCGCTAACATATTCCGCGAGTAGTATCGATATTACTCCAATTTGATGTCCATCCCAACTACCTTCATTTTTGTCATCGACAAAGTCTCTTACATATTGACCCCCAATTGGTATATTACTTTCTTCAAAGTTTCTATAATTATTGATCCTTCCCGAGTAAGGGATCCTTCCTCCTCTCCTCCAAGGCCTTCCTCGAAATCTCCTTTGGAATGTAGGATATCCAGTATTTGATCCTTCATCATATGAGAGTCTATCGAAAACATCATTATTTTGAAGTCTGTCCCTTCCTCCCCGAGGAGAATACATGTCTTTCCTAACCCATTGTTTCTGATTTCTACTAGCACCAGAACCAACAGATTTCTTCTGACTCTCCCCTACCGTTGCTTGGACTGTTTGATCTACTTTATCATTACAACTTTTATGTTGATCCTCCATTTTCTTGATCTGTCCTGCCCTGAAGGCTTTAGCAACTGATCTGTAGAACACCGCACTGCATCGTGGACATAATGTCACACCTTCGTCCTTCTCTTTCTTTCTGTTTAAAAATTCGACGAGGGAATCATCTGATCGAGGATAGATCTCTCTCTCGAATTCTTTCTCAAACTCGCTTAGGTCAAACTCTATGTCTTCTTCTGAGATGTCCATTCTGACATGCCTGGGATCAATGTCTTCAGTAACATCGACCATACCTATAAAGGTCGAATTTATCAATCGGACATCTTCAGTCATGCCCGTCTGGGATTCGACATACCCTACTTGAACTTCAAATGGACTCGTATCCACTTTCATTGACATCTCCTCAAACTTCAATCTTCCTTGGTCGATCGCATCTTGGATCGTGTTCCTGAAATGTATACAATTATTAGTCCAGTGTCCATAGATATTATGAAATTTGCAATATTTTCGACCATTTCTTTGTTCTGCAGAAGGTAATTTATGATCATCACTCAACTTAATCTATTTATCTTTCAATAAAATATCGAAGATTTTATCTGCCTTTGTTACATCAAAAGTATATGTGTGATTTGCCATTTTGTATTTCACTTCATTTTTTTGTAGCAGTTTACAAATATATGGAGCTCCTACTTTGAGCTCTGCTATATTTACTTTCTCATCGACAGATTCTTTAATATCTACTTCTATCCTGGGATTTTCCTCATATATGTCATTTATATACGCTACCCTATCTTTCTTCATAGGTTTCTCAAATTTCTTGTACCTTTGTTTCTCATATTCGATTTGTTCCACTCTTCTCACTTTATCAGCTAGCTGAGCCATGTCATTCAACGGTAAATTAACTAACTTTTTCCTGATCGAGAATTCTAAGCCTGCAGAGGCCATTCTAACTAACTCAAATTCGGGAATTTGAGTAAAACATCTCGACTTCATTTGTCTAAATCTATTCAAATAATCATCTACGCTTTCATGATTATATCTCTTTATATTCATTAAGTCGATAAGACTTACTTGAGTCTTCCCCTTAAAGAATTGCTCATGAAAATTTCTTTCCAACTGCAATCAATTATAAATCGAATTAGGTGGCAACGAAGTAAACCAAGTGAAAGCATTCTTTGTCAACGAACTAGGAAAGTATTTCATTTTTAATTCCTCACTCATCGCTAGGTCCCCACATTCGATTTGATATCGCGCCACATGCTCGATAGTGGATTCACCAACTTCTCCAGCAAATTTGGTGAATTTGGGTATTTTGTATCCTCAAGGTAATTCTGTCTCGAGAATCGTATTTGGAAAAGGAGAAACAAAGTATAGTTGATTGGGTGGTCTTCATTCCACTCCTTGGGGATTCATCCTTTGTCCCAGCATGTGATTGTATTGCATGTTATTCTGATTATACATAGTTTGCAATCCCTCATTTAAATTTCCGCAAGTATCATTCCTCACATGCTGATATTCATTCCCCACATGCTGATGTTGATCATTGTTTCGATTTCTCCTTAATAAATAAAGGGGATTGATATTAACATTTTGGTTATTATTCTGATTGGTATTATTTTCGACCCTCGTTTGTCGAGGTATTTCCAATGCATCCCTGATACGTGTCATTTGGTCCTCTAATATCTCAAAACTAGTGGTAGTGTTTTGAACTAATGGGTTCAGTACTGTAGTCAACTGTTGTGGTAACATGTTAACCATATCAAAATTGCTTTCATCCATTTGTTGTCGAAGTACTCCTAATGAATTACTAGAAATTCCAGTACTAGCGTTTTCGATAGTCTCAAAATTGGATCAATGATAATCTCTATCGAATGTATATCTTCCGTGATCCAGGTTTGTTCTGTGATCTAGGTTTGATATTGGCGGCGTCTGTTGTGTTCCTAAATTCTGCGCATTCCCTGAATTCTGGGGTGTTACTAAATTTTGAGACGCCCCTAAATTTGGGGATACTCCAAAATTTTGAGGCATACCTAAGGTTTGAAATGTTCCTAAGTTTTGGGGCATTCCTAGGTTAAATCTCGTACTTCGCTGTATTGAAGAAGTACCAACCCCATTCATATTATTAAACGAAAAATCAGGCGGCCTTACACTCATATGCGGACCTGCATATGTTGTTACGGGGTTTTCCGTAGTTTGCATATTGTTTGACATTACAGTACTAGACCCTAACTGAGTGTTTGCTAATGTGTCTGGGCTCTGTTCAGTACTCACAGGCATCGACGTACTCACAATTGTCGATATTACAGGCATATTCCCATTGTGAACTTGCCCCAATGTTTGGTGAATGTGAACTATTTAGAATCTCACTGTTATTCTGATTATTTGGTGGATTTTGACTCATTCTTATTACTCGCTCACTCCTTAATCTCATACACTTTCGAACTAGCCAATTTTTGTGTTTTTTGAGACAACTTCCCCTACCTGGCGCGCCAATTTGTTTCTGGTGAAAATTTGATCGATTTCGATTTCTCAGGTTCTAATCAAATTTCAACCACATAGATTCTTTTTACTTAGGCTAGCGAAAATTTTCAATCAAAACGTGTATGAGAATCAAAAATCCCATAGTATCGAGAAACGCTAACAACGCAACCTGGTGTGCTGATTGACAATCGAAAGTACTATTTTTGATATTTTGTATTAAGAAACTCGAAGTAAAGACAACAGTAAAGAAGAAAATATTGAATCGAAGAAACAATGCAGAATATCAAATTGCAGCAAAATGTAAAAATGTGGAAACCTCAAATTGCATTAAATGTAAATGGCAAGGAATTGAAATTGCAAAAATGTAAATAACAGGAAATCGAAATTACAGAAACAGTAAAGGCTAGAAATTTAAGTACAGAATCTTATATTGTATTGAAGGTAAATGACAAAAATTTAAAGTACAGGAACTTAAATTGATGAATGTAAATAAGTTACCAGGGAAAGTAAAGAAAGCGGTAAAAACAGTCAATGAGAACGGAAATCCAGATTGCCAGAAACTTCATGATTTGTCGTTCTCCGGTAGACTTTTCACTTGTGCTTCTGTTGTCTCTGCCAATTTTCCCTTCTTCTTCAAGCTTCGTTCTATTTATAGGCATCCTTCAATGTAACCTCCCAAGAGCAGTTAAAAAACTGTCACCATGTTCCATGTGCACGTTCCTCGATTTTTACCTTAACTTACGGTTTAGAAAACTACTTCCACGTTCCATGTGCATTTTAACCGTTCCTCGATTTCTAACCTTAGCCACGATGTGAAAAGTCACTCCTCATGTTCCATATGCATGATAACCGTTTCCCTCGATCTCGATTCCAGTTATCAAGTACGATTTCCCTTAACCTTGACTTTACACTGTACTTTACCATTACTTTCATCGATTTTCCTCTTTTTTCTGATTTTCAATTTCCATTCTCGATTTATGTGTTCATACTATCTCGTGGTCACCGGATGTCTTCCAACCATCTTTCCGATTTATCAACTTTTTAACCAATCATATGATCTTCAATTTTCTCTCCTCTGTTTTTCGATCCTTGTATCGATTTTTCACTAACAAGTGGTATAGATATTTGGTGTAATTGTGAAAAAAAAAAAAAAGTTGAAATGTGCAAACTTTGAGAATGTTTCCAACTTTTCATTGCTAATTATGAAATCTATAGAATGTGGTTTTTAACCTCCCAAAAAGGTTTTCTACTTTTGAGATTATGTAGGTCCTTAATTATGTTTTATGCTTATTATTATACAATTAAATCAGAATCATGTGACTCTCATGCCCAATCTTGATTCCCCCACCTCTGCTGAATAATAATAATAATAATAACAATAATAATAACAATAATAATAATAATAATAATATACATCTGGTTAGCCTTTATGGGTGGTTTATAATAATAAAGTTGAAGACTTTGTTTTATGGTTATACTTTTCCCAAATGCTTTGGCACAACACTACAATGATCCATTCTTCATTTTGTATAGGAGATGTTTATATTTCTTTAACCTCCCAAAAACTTTTAGTTAATAATAAACTCAGATAAAATGAACCCTAAAACTTGCAAAATTAAACAAAAAATCATGAATCAAACCTATAAAATATATAATATAACATCATTTCTAACTTAAAAACTTATGATAATAAGTTATTTCTTTTTTTTACAATACTCCAATTTACACTTAAACTTCAATACTTAAAAAAAACAAAAAACAAAAAAAGTAAACTAATAAATTTTCATAAAAATAAACTCAAAAAAAATATTTTGAGAATTGAACCTATACTAACATAGACCTATTTAATACGCACCCACGAAATTCGGTCTCTAAAAAATCGAAATTCTTTCATACATAAATTGTTTGGTTTTCGACAATCCAAATTAAGGCCTAGATTTTTTTTTTTCGTTTTGAAGGTTATTATTTAATATTATATATAAAAATTTAAGTAAATAGTTAGATTGTATTATATTGATAAATGTATAATTTTAATTATTTATAAATTTAAATAACATAAAAAAATATTATTATTAATATTAAATAATGTAATTATATTAAAAATATAAAAATCTAATTATTGTAAAATTTAATAACATTAATTTATATATTTTTATTATTATTAACTAATTTAATAAAAACTATTAACAAACAAAAATAACACTTAGAAACTGAAACAAAACAATATAAAAAACTAAAATAATTGAAAAACTTATCTTGTTTTGTGACAGATTTAGATATCAAATTTTATGACAAATTTTAGAGACAATTTTTTCTAGACAAAGAACCTGGAAGCCAATGTGAAGTAATGCAAAAACATAATTATACACGTGATAGACGTAGACAGAATCATATTCATCACATTTTAAGTTCTTGAATCATATAAAATATATTTGTTGTGATATCAAATTATTAGGTGTTATGATGTAAGGATCTACATAATCAATTCATGAATTATTTTCAAAACAATCAATAGAATCATCCAAAAATACACAGGAATACAATATTATTCGGTTAAAACAAGATGAAATCGAATTAATTTCATAACAATCAATAGAATCATCCAAAAATACAGAGGAACACAATATTATTCGGTTAAAACAAGATGAAATCATGAAATAATATGGATTAAAATGAATTTGTGAGACAATAACAAGAATAACTTAAGAACAAATCAAATGATGGAAGAAGTAGAAATGATAGGAGAATACCCTTTCACACACTTGAATCATAAAAAAAATTAAAATAAGATCGCATAAAAGAAGAAAATACCTCTAATATAATTCAACACTTTCAGAGAAACTCTAAGCTTTTTTCAATTAAAATGTTAATATTTCTCTAATTAACTATGAGCCCTTGGGTCATGGAATGTGAAAAGGCGAGGGGATGTTTAGTTGGTACTCAACTCATCAAATCAAGGCCCTTATCTTTAATCACTAACTTTGCATCCAAACATAATTTTTAGAATTACAAATGTCTTAAATTCTATTTTAAATAAAATATATTTTCTACATTTTTATTTTCAAGGAAAACTTTGAGAAAGATTTACAAAATTATTTTTTTTTGTTGTTTTTCAATAATAACTTCATTTTTTTTATATTTGATCTTCTCTCGATCCATAATCTCATCATCTTTTCTCTTTTCAAATCATTCACTACGAATTTGGTTGACGTATATATTTTGGACTTACAAAATACACATTACTTTTATGAGATGAATGAATAATGTATTTTTACCTTTCATTAATAGATTTGTTAAGGTATATTTTGAAGACATTCTCATATAGTCTACCTTGAAATGAACATGTTGTGCATCTTAAAAGGGACGTACGCTTAGGCACAATTCATTGTAATGCTAATAAAGAAAAATGCATATTTTGTATGGAACCTATAATAATTCTTCAATATGTGGTGAGTTCTCAAGAAATGCAATATGCTACTAAAAATAAGAGTGTCCTATTACACTAGTACAGAAATCACTTTTAACATCGGGCTTTCCACATCGGTTCTTTAAGAACCGATGTAGAAAGTGAATTCAAGACTTTCAACATCGGTTCCCAGATGAACCGATGTAAAACACTTCTACATCGGTTCAGATGACCGATGTAGAAAGTCTTTATAAAATTAAGAGAATTGTTCTACAGGATTCGAACCCAATATCTTGAAGTCGAAGGCTGATACTCCAACCACTAAGCTACCAAGATTTTCTGATAATAACTTATACATAAATTATATTTATATACAAATAAAAATGTATATCCATGTAAATATATAAATATAAAATATATAAATATAAATACAAATACAAATATATTTATATATTTATATGTTGGATGTGAGAGCGCGCTCGAGAATAAAAGTGTGTGTCAAGTGGGTTTTCAAAATTTGATGTCAAATTTGTGAGTAAGTTTCTTTATATGAATTTGTAATTTAATGATAGAATATAATCTTTATAATTTATTTATAATAATATAGAATATAATCTTTATAATTAATTTATATAATGATATAAAATAAAGAAAAAAATTATTTTATATCATTATATAAATAAATTATAAAGATTATATTTTGTCATTAAGGTATAATCCATATAAAGAGACCCGCTCACAAATTTGACATCAAATTTTAAAAATTCACTCGACACACACTTTCATCCTCGAGCGCGTCCTCACATCCAACATATAAATATATAAATATATTTGTATTTGTATTTATATATTTTATATTTATATATTTACATGGATATACATTTTTATTTGTATATAAATATAATTTATGTATAAGTTATTATCGAAAAATCCTAGTAGCTTAGTGGTTGGAGTATCGACCTCCGACTCTAAGGTACTTGGGTTCGAATCTTGCGATGACAATTCTCTTAATCGGATAATAATTCAAATTCCTAAAAAATATAAATAATAAAAATATAATATAAAAGGGTTATAAAAGGGAGAGGATAGTCTAAGAAACTCTAAATCAATAGATAGGGTAATTAGAGATGTGTTATGAATAAATAAAATAAAAAAAAATATTAGACTTTCTACATCGGTTCCTTACAACCGATGTAGAAAGTGTGACTTTCCACATCGGTTGTATCTACATCGGTTCTAGAACCGATGTTAAAAGCCTATTTTGTACTAGTGTTATAACTAATATTAATGAATAATGAAAATTTCATGGGTTAACTAATTTTTACAGTAAGTTTGTGCCTAATTTTAGTATAATTGCATCTCTTTTTAATGAAATTATTAAGAAACAGGTGGAATTTAAAAGGGAGCAAGAGCATTCATTTACAACTTTAAAACATATTTTATCTAATTCTTCCATATTTGCGTTTTCTAATATTTTAAAAATCATTTTAAACAGGATGTAGTACATCAAATATAATTAAGGTTTTGTTTTTACAACAAAATCATCTTATTGCATATATTATTGATAACTTAAGAAAATATACATCAATTATATATTCAACTTATGATAAATAATTGTATCCTATAATTAGAGTTTTGCGTACGGGATAATATTATTTTTGTCTTAAAGAGTTTGTTGATGGTAAAGGCATAAAATATTTGAACGGGGTAAGGTGAAACTTAACAAATGACATGGTAAATCAGTTGAGTGTATTGACCAATTTTCTCATGTGATCAAACAGAAACAAAGTAAAAGTTATGTTGTTGATGTTTTATTAAGCACACATACCTTGCTTGTTATGGTTGGAACAAATTTTATGGATTTTGATCATATAAAAGAATTGTATCACGATGATGACGATGATTTTGCTTTTATTTTTCAAGTATTCTAAAGAATATCAAAGAGGCTTACTCACTAATGATGAATTTCATTTTACAATTTTTTTATATATATTTCTAAAATATCCTTTAAGAAATTAATGGTAGAAGAGACATAGAAAGGTGGTTTAATAGAATATTTTAGAATTATTAAGACTTTGGAGATCACTCGAGACAAAGGAAGTATAAAAAAAATATTAAATTTTTGAAGCATTAATCCTAATAAAAACTACACATTTTTACTTTAAACCTATATTTTTTGTTTTTAATTAAAATAATAATAATAATAATAATAACTAAATTATTTATTTATTGTACCTTTTATAATTTTTACTTTTTCCTTTATTCAAATAATTTTACTTTTCATTATCTCTTTTTTTTAAATTTCTCTATTATTTAATTTTTATTAATCAAATCAATCTTATCAATTATAATTTTTCTATTCATTTTCTTTCACTTCAAACTATTTTTCCTCAAATCCAAATAATCTCATTTTTTTTACTCTCTTTCTTTCATTTTCCACTTCATCAAATCGTCTCTTTAATCTAAACATAAGCTTAAAAATATATGTGCAAGATTTTTATGAGAAATGTATTATTTGTACAAATTCAGAGTCTTACCTAGTTGACTATATACTCCCCTCCTAATTCTTAACTCTACAACCTCGTATATTCATTTGAGGTTGTATATGGTTTTAATCATTTGACATTTCTAGACCTTTTTTACCTCTTCCAAACCATGAGTTATGATTTATAATGTGAATTTAAAAATGTTAAATTTAGAAAAGACTTACATTCTAAAGTCAAGGTGCAAATTGAAAAAAAATATGTAAAGTCAACAAATAGAGGAAAAAAGAAAAGTAACTTTTGAACCTAGTGATTGGATTTGACTTCAATTGAAAAATGAAAATTTTTCGTCTATTAATGCTCTTGTATCAAAGTAATTTACTTATAATCAAATACTAAAGGAAATAGGTCTAAATTATGGAAAAATTTGTAGAAACAAGAGAAATATACATACATAATTCTTACATTGTCAACAAATTCAATTGAGGATGAATGATTTGAATAAGCCCTTTCTTCTACTTCACTATGAACCCAAATATTGTCAAATTTAATTGATGCTTAAGGACAAGTTCAAAGCCTAATAGAAAACTATAATACAAAAATAGCAAGAAGACATCTTAGGGTTCGGCATACTTAAGGATAGATTCTCATAAGCTTTTAACAAACATAAACATAATCAACATACACCTCAGTTTCAAAACTTATCAATAGACCCAATGTCAATTACACAATATAGCTTCAAAACTTTTTAAAAATAATCAATAGTTGTTGTATATAAACATATTGTCTTGAAAGACGCATCTCAAACCATAAATGATGTTCATACAAATTAATTTTATGAATTTGAATCCTAATTGACGCTAAACACTAAAGAAAAACACCTATTGCAATGTGGGTTGACTTTGCTTGCCACCTACCCACACCATAACTTAAGATTGATTGCTTTTGACGATTCATGCTATTAGGGCAAAATAATCTTTCAAAAACATTATTATTGGGCGATTTGGGTGATCTAGGTGATTTAGGCAAGTCAAGATGTTGGTGGATGAAGAAAACTATTAGAGAAGAAGGAGAATATGACACACAAATTATGTTTGGCTTTCCAAAACATTAATTTATTTTATTCTAATTATCGATGGACAATATGACATTATTGACCATCCCCTCACTAGTTTTTTTATTTTTCATTATAATATTATTGGTAGACAAACTTTTCTGACAAAAATATTTATGGAAACCTTTCTTTAATAAAGTTTAAGAAAAATGACACTATCTCTTTTTACTTATATTATTGAAGAATTGTATATATAATGATTTTACCATTTTACTAACGAATAAATCTGTGAATAATATTAAATATCTTTATATTTATAAGTAATTTTTTTTCAATAAGTATTATACTAATACTTCTTGTCTTGTAGTGGCAGTTTTCATGTTGTTACATTTTTTCACAAAATTGTATATATTTGATAAATATCTATATTTACCACGACAAAAGTCCATGTATATGAAAAAAACTTTATTAGAAAAAAAGTAAAACTTATTTTAATAATATTTATATCTAGCAAGATAGTCTTATTGTTATCTTATTACTCTCATGCTTATTAGATATGAAATACCTTATTTTCAAGCACCCTATTACATTTATATCTTAATATTTTGTTTAGCTAAATATAATTTAAGCAAATATTCAATGGAGATAAGTGTATTAAACTCTTCAAGTTTGAAGTGAAAGGAGGCATGTAACCAATCGTTCATTCCATTTTAAGTGAATAATTTTTTTAAAAGATAACATTGAGCATTTGTGTGGTACTTCCCTAGCTACATACTGTGTGTGGAGATGAACATGATGATAGGGTTATGAGATGAATGGTGGAAACGCTTGAAATGCAAATACGTTTGGGCTATGAGCCTGTGGTCCCATTTAGTGCACGCCAGAATGTAACAACTAGTAAACATGCATATACTAGAGGTGACTATGCTGACCCATAAGTTTTCTTTCCCACTGGGCATGGCCACTAGCAATTAAAATTAGCACATGGAAAGTGACTGAACTTTCAGACAAAAGACCCACCATTTGAGTTCCATGGCTGTCAGCTATCACATTTTGAATCATCAAAACGTTAAAAGTGTACCTTAGGTGAAAATTATTCACAATAATTTAGGATTTGGGGACACCTGGCTTAATTGGGCATACTCTCAGGACAGAAGAAAAAAAGGATGATATTTCTTCTAGCCAGCCCCTATAAGAATTAGTGCATCTTCTTTCATTTTGAAAAGAGTATTTTGGAATTTAAAATTTATATTTTGAAATACCCTTTTCAGAATGAGAATGACTGTTAAATTTTTAATAGGATAAAGAAAGATGGGACCAATAAAAAAAATCTGGTTTTTTTTAATGTATTTTGTTCTGGAGTACAAGTATACTTAATAAAGGTAATAATATAATTAGAAGTATTTACAATAGTAAAACTAAGAGCTTGTATGATTCTCCTCTTTTTAATTTAAAATTTTTTTCCTAAACAATTTCACACTACTTAATATTGACTTCTCATTCTAAATCTATTAAATTTTGAAGATGATGTCTCATTTTCCTGTTTTCATCTTGTTCAAGCTCTTTTTCATTTTCAGCGTTTTCTTCCATGTTGCAATTCTCAAACTCTAACTTACTAAACAATCAAATAGATACCAACAGAACTAATCTCAACAACCACTAATTGAAGAGGAATAAGAAGATAAGTGATAAGCAAAAGAAAGTGACATCAGATGGTACAATTCTATTCAATTATCATTCAACATTGGTGTTTCTGTTTGAGCAAAAAATTGTGATTAAATCGATGAAGACAGCATACCCTTCATCAAGAATGAGCAATTTACACTTTCCTTGTTCTTCTATAAGAACAACTTACTTATAAACCCTGATCATGCTTAAAATGCATGTAGTCACAATCAAATCTGTGATGCATTCATTCCCTCATGAGAAATTCAACTACACTCAACGAGAGTACGAGCTCAGACACAATGTTCAGAGTTCAGAAATTGTGTCAAATACAACATATTTGTGGCCTCAATTTGTCTTCAAGAAGAAAAACTGGAAGTTTCACTCTGTTGTGGAAGATTTACTAACTGTAGGGTCTGTTTGATAGTACACAATATCCCCAGTATCACTCACAAAATGGTCTTTCTTCATGCTTTTTATCAGTTCTCCAATGAGGTAAAATGGAAGAGGGCTAGACTTCTTTGGCTCCCGGTAATATTGGCCAAGAACTGGCTTAGCTGCCTCAGTCTGTAATGGAGCAAAGACATTCAAAAGTTATGTAATTAATAACAATGACCATTCCTTTTATTCAACTTCAACAAAAGAAGTTTGAAGGTACACTCACTGCTTCTATTAAGTGATAGTGTGGTATTTGAGGGAAAAGGTGATGAATGACATGGGTTCCAATGTCATGGTGGATGTTATTGATCCATCCATAGTCACGATCAATAGTTGTAAGGCCACCCCTAAGGTAGCTCCATTCCTGTCCAACATAGTGAAGAATAAAGCTATGAAGAAAGATTGAATTCTGATCACTTCCAATTCCAAGTCATCACCAACATTGAAGAGACTAGTTGAAGAAAAATAAATTTAACTCCAGTTTTTTTTTTTAATTTATTTATGGACAAAACATAGACACAACTTATGTGTGCTTTTGGTGTTGGTCTTCAATCAAAATTAGAGGTTTCCCTTGGAAACCTTTGTTAACCTTTGATGCAAACATATATTATGAAGATTAACAAGATAAGATTTAAAGAGCATTTTCTTGGAAAAGAAAGAAAAGGGAAAGAAAGGACACCTCTCCACGATACCAAGGTAATTTTTCTTCATGACCATGGTGATGCAAATACGTCACCAAATCCAACCACATTACAAAAAGCTGAAAATTACATGAGTCAAATTAGGATTTGATGGTGATTCAGAAAGAAAAGATCATTCTTAATAACGTGTCTCATTAAAAAAGATATGGAATATACCACATAGGGAATGCCATAAAGCTTAAGCAATTGAACTGGACCCATCACAAATCCCAAACCTACAAGCAATGCAGCCATAGCTGTCCAACAAATTGTTGAAGTAATAACATCTTTTCTCTCACTGCTGACAAACAAATCACTGTTTGGATCAAAGTGAGAACCGGTCTTCCCAGGACTCCTGCTCCACTGAATTGAAAGATCATAACAAAGGTCAATCCATACATACACCAGAATCACTAAATAGGAATGTTCAAAGTTAAGGTAAAACCGTTAGGTATTGCAACTTACAAGGTAGATAGGATACGCAAGCAATGGAAAAGGTATTGTGAATCTTAAAATACGTGTTACATTGTCCAAGCTGTTGAAAATTTTCTCTGGCAACTGCAGGATTGGCATTAAACATTTTGATTTAGACTTTTTCATGTAAAGTATCGGAGCCAAAAGATGATTTCCATAAGAACCAGAACTAAGATAATCATCTAACCGGATGCCAGGATTCATCATTTTCAACATGGCCATGGTTTTGATGATGCGTTCTATGACTGATTCTCCTGTTCAATTCATGAAACTAACAGTTTAAAGGCATAGACTAAAAGTAATGCATATTAGGATAAGAAAAAAAAGAAAGACCAGAAGGGTACTAGAAGAAGAACAGTTCATTAAGCACACCATCCATGATATGGTACTAGAATTGATGAATGCAGCAAGTGACCAACAACACTGTTCAGATTGGGATTGTTTGAAAAGCTTCCATGACCACTGAAAGATCCAAAACACTAACCATGGTTATCATAACAAACTTTTGAAATCCAACTTTGCCACCCCAAAAAGACCAATAAAAAATTAAATCTAGATCTGCTTTAGTAAAAACAGTTGAGATATCAACATGAAATTGGCTATTACCAATCATGACCAAGAACAAAGAGGGCCCAGAACATGGTTCCCTGAGCAGCCCAATAGAGAGGCCAAACTATCCAGTTGTTGAGATAAGCTGCAGCAGCAGCCAACCCAAAAACCACAATGACATCCCTCACAACATAACTCATGGACTTCCAAGGGTCCTTCACCCAGCAGTGTTTAGGAATGGCAGCTCTGACATCTGCCAATTTGAAGGGTGGTGGTGCACTAGGGTCAAAGTTAAGTAGTTCCTCTCCAACCCCATTAACCCCATTGATGCTCTCCTCTTCTCCCTCGGTGGTGGCAACCCTCAGTGGAGCACTTACTCCCAAATCCCACCTTCTCTCCCTAAAGTTGCAACATGTAAATCCTCCTGGGTGGAGCTTCAGATCTGCCACTCCCTTGTTAGTACTAAAAGGTCTAAACTTTGAAGGCTTTCGGCACGAAATGGGTCTTGTTGGCCGTGGAAATAAAGGAGAAAGAGGCCTTAAGCCACATTCTGATAAAACCCAAGCTGCCATTGGAGAAAAGGAGGAAGCTTTGGTTAGTTGGTTGATGGGTATGTGGCTGATTAGTTCATTACCACCTCATGGTCCCTGAGGATAGAAAGGTAAAGTTATAAGAGAGAGAGGGAGACAGAGAGAAAGATATGTGTGAACCAAAATATATCGATGCAACAGAACCTATAATTCATAGGACAAACAAGCACAAGTTGAAAAGAATTAGGATATGACAAAAAGGGTACGCAGTCTGCAATTGTGTGTTTCAACGAGAGCCTCACGTTTGTGCTTTAATTTTCTCTCTCCTGGGTTTCTCCCTAATCTATCCCCTCCTCCCCACCTCCTTCTTCACAAATCTGAGGGAAGGAAGATATTAGCTTTAACAAAAGGCATATATGGTTTTCAATTCAAGGGAAAAGCAAACGGTTGGGTTCTGGTTTATGCTGTGTAACCTTAAGAGATTATTCTTATCTTAAATATAATGTTCTTAGATCAATTTGACATGTTTTTCAATAGTGATAACTTTTACATTCCACGTTCTTATGTTGGGTTCACATTCCTTAATGGAATAAAACTCCAATCCCTCGTCCGTGCCTTTTCCTTCGGGTTTGACCCCTTTTGCTGCAATTAGAGAAGTGGAACTCCTATTCTCTTGCCTTTGCTTTTGGTGGCATCTCACTGCTCTCATCCAATGCAATTTCATAAATGCCTCCACTCTCATGAATTGAATAGCCACTACTTTGAGGAAACAACAATTTGTCACGTGACATCAATCTTAATTCATGTCTCTGTTTTTTAGGTTTTATTTTATTCATTATTGTGCCAATGTTAATAGTAATGAAACTAACCAAAAAGGTTTTTAAAATTTTGGGGGAGAAAGTATTTTCGTACAAATATTGTATATAGCACTTAAGATAAAAAACTATACTTACATAATATTCAGTAAGAGAAAAAAATATAAATAGTATAATAATAATAATAATAATAATAATAATAATAATAATACAAATTATTTAGGTGTTTAAAAATAATACGCTCATTATACTTGTGTTATGTGATATGTTACACTTATTGATATTGACTCAAGAAAAATTGAAGGTGAGTGATATGTTATAGAATTAATCGATATGCTGATAAAATAAAAAAGGTTTCATGTGACTCAAAATATTACAAAACTCTGTACGAAAAAAATCATTTTTTATTCAAAATTAAAATGTTTTCCTTATAGTATTATAAATAATGTATTTATAGACTAAATTAATGTAATTATAGACTACCATAATAATTATCATTAACTATCTAATTGATTTTCTTTTATTCTTCTTTTAATTATAAACATCATTATTTATTATCATGAAAACATGAATGGTCATCTTTTCATAATGTTTTATTTATCCATACTTATTTTATTATAGTCCACTTAATTTTTAAAATTAAAAAGAAAAAAAAACTTATTATAGTGACGCTTCTAAATCATATCATTTATTGAGGTAATTTTAGATGAGAAATTTTTTTCAAGTTATAGCAAGTACTGATAGATCTTGATAGAAGTAGTATATCCAAAATATTGAAAGGAGTCAAAACAATGTCTAAAAAATGGAGATGATCACTGACACCAAAGGGAACAAATGGAAAGAGTAGGGAAGAAAAACAAAGATAAGAGAAGATGCAAAAATATTTATTTTGTTATTTTATAAAACTACTTTATCTTTCGTTAAATAAAAATAATTTTTTATTTAAAAAAATTTTAAATTAGTAACTAACTATCTAATTAATTTAAAATAATTTAAAAATATTGCAAAGTAATTATAAAAAAGATACTTAAAAGTATACTAACGTGGTTATTCTTTCTAAAAATAGTTTTATTTTTTTAGTTTTTTTAATTGTCTAATAATTGTTTTATGAAATCAGATTTGAAATTTTGTAGTAGTACTACTACTTGTCTAATTTTTAAAAATTAAAAATCAAAACTGATAAAAAATATATTTTATTTTTAAATTTTTATCTTCATTAATAATATTTATTCACTCACATGTAATTTCAATACGGTTATTTAAAATTGTGTTTCAACTTTATGTTTCACCATTATTGATATAGTTTTCATTCGGTCTAAAACAATTTTAAATTAAAATTATTAAACACTTTTTTAACTTATTTTTTTAAATAAATTTTTTAAATTGATATCTAAATTTATTAGGAATAACACCATGGACAGACATAGGTAAAATACACTCAAATATCTTTCCCAGTATCAGTTAATTATCATTTCGATAAAAATTCATAAATTATTTTATATTGATAGATATTCATGAATACTTATATATATTTTTTTATTTTAAATAAGATTATTTGAAACTTATTTTTTTAATAAGTTCTTTTATCTTAAAGTATAATTTAAATAAGTTTTAACCATAAAATATTAATATAAATAAAATTAATCTTTATAAAATACCAATTTAAATAAGTTTATCGTAAAAATATACATTTAAATAATAATATTTAAAAAAAATAATCCTATAATTTAAATATAAAAACATAAATTTCTAAATTTCTAAATTCTAATTCTAATTATTATTTATGATTAATATTTTTTCACTAATAATTATATTTTAATAATTTAATTAAAAAAATAAAAATTATTAACATATAACAAGTATTCACAAGTATCTATTTTGTGTATATTGAACGATTTTTACCATGGAAATATGCTAGACAAATTTTTTTGTCAACCTAAATTATGGTTTAAGAAACTAGATAAACAAAATTAAATCTATTTTTTTTCTACTTTCACATATACATTAGATCTAAGTTGTCGTGTCATGAAGATCGGTTTTTCCCAACAACAAAAAACAGATCCTTTACTTTTACGCTTTTTTTTTCTCTCTCTCTCTCTCTCTCTCTCTCTCTCTGCTATTCTTCCTTCAATGGATCGAACCCAAATTCTCCTTGTTGGGTTACCACTTTTCCTTTTCTTCTCTGACATTCTCAACCTCTTCGGTCCGCCACCTCCTCCGAAAGATGGTTATCGCACTTTCCCGGACCCTAAACCGACCCCTCAACCGAACCTTCATCAACCCCTGGAGTTCCCCACTCAGGTTTCTCAATTCCCCTCTTCCAAATTTACGATTTTGCACCCTTTCCTCATGCCAATGCCTTTTTTCTTTATCTGGTATTCTTCTAATCGTTTTCTCCTTTTCAATTTTCCACAGAAACAGAGTGGTATTGGCCCAATTGGAGCTGGCCACACCGTCAGCATTGACTTCTGCACTTCCTGCTCTTACAAGTTTGCCTACGTTCTTCCTTTTGTTTCAATTCTCATCTAATTGTTTAATTAAGTTTTGATCATGGGGTTCTTATTGTATGTGTGTAATTGTTGGCAGAGTAAGGTGTAATTGTTGTTTGTGTGTGTCAAGTTGGTACAATATTGTTTTTATTATTATTTGCGGGTTCAGGATGTGTTTGGAACGGGATCATGAATGTAATTTTCAACATCAAAGTTAACGCTGCTGGTTCTAAATTTTGCGTTATTCACATCATGAACGTGGTGTTTTGCCCATAGATTGTGTTTCCAAAACCTTTCGGTTTCTTGGTATTCACATGGAAATGATCTATGAGATGTGAACAAAAGCAAATAGGATGATTGAGAATGTTATCTGTGTGGCTGCAAAATTAAAAGTATGCATTCTGAATTTTATCTAGGGTTGGCTATTTGTTAGAATCACACATCTATTGGTATTCAATTATCTTGGTCTCTGCGTCAGGGTTATTTAGTCAATGATTATTTATAATAATAGATGAAATGTGTGCTTTGTTTTCCTTTTAGCATTGTTGACCTGTATTCTAGTTCTTGTTTTTCATTTGAGAGTGTATGTTTGGTAAATGGTCAACCCCTCCATTAGTTCTTTTTGTAAGTTTGAAAAATTCTGCCCTCGTAGTTTTAAAATTACTCAGCCAATCCTTAGGAGATCAGTATTTGCTACATTATGGATTGTTTTTATGTGAATGAGTCTTGTAGTGATGGTAAACAGCTACGAATGAGTCTGCATGGGTATTTTTCTTCTCTAAGGTTATTCACAACTCATTTAACTAGTGTATTATTGATTTTACGACTTCTGTAGATGAATGATGTAATAAGTATCATACAATCTGCTTTGGAATCTCACCACGGGAAATTAGTTGGATTACACAACACAAGTCGGCTGGTTAAAAGGCAAATTTTTGGGGACATTAGTTACCATGGGATCCTTTTTAACAACAATGTAAATGTCCTTCTTGGTCTCCCCTCTCATTTCATAGGACTGAACCTTGCAATTTACTCTCCTCACTCATTGGGGCTTCCATTAGCCATCTTTGTATGTGTTTTAAACCTCCCTAACCTATTTTCTTTCAATTGTTCCTCAATTGGTGCTAGGCCAATAAGAGAAAAATTGATCCTAAGTAGTGTTATAAAAATTGGCCACAGCAGCAATTGGTTGCGGACTTTTCACCAATTGTCATAGCATGGCGGTGGCAATGCAGGATTTCTGTCATGGCCGCTGTGGACGTCAAGAATGGTGCTGCGGTTTGGTAACGGTGGAAATCATGCTCCACTCCCATGGTGTTGCCCCATGCCTCTTTAGAAATGAAGAACAACTCTGGTTCAGGCTACCCTGACCCAGACCTGAGATAAAAGAAACCGAATATTTTTAAAACTGATGTGGATCCTTTAACCCAACCAAGAGATCCTAATTTGTTTCCTTTAACCCAACCAAGCCCAATAGATTTAAAAAAAAAATGCGTTGGGTGGTATAATCCACCCAAACCCAACCCAAAATAAAAAAAAAAACTAAGCAAACCTAAAACCAGTAACCCAATAAGAAAACCAGTTGAACTACCATAGTTGCTCAGTGGCCACCAGTGATGCTACACCGGCAACCTGTTCCTTTGCCGCATGGGACCTGCTCTGCCGCCAAATGTGACCTTTTCTTCCCTCACCTGCCAACTGTTCAGCTGTAACCTGCACTGTTTTCTGTCACCATCGACCCATGCAGCACAGCTATCGAACCACTGCAGCAGCATCATCTGTCCCTGTTCTCCGAATGCACTCCTCTAGTACATACCTAGTTAGTTCTGCTCTTATTCTCTAGTCCTCCTTTTTTCTTCATTTTTTTCTACTCAATACTCATTCTTTATAAAACTAAACCCTGGATATTTATTTTCCACTATCCGATGGAAACTAAGCAAGGAATTTCAACCTGGTTGTGTTTTGCTTTGAAGCTATCGTTATTTCAAATTTTGGACTTATTATTATTAATAATTGTGTGCTTGTGTTTACTATTTTTGTATTGTAATTATATTTCTGCACATTTTTTATATATCTATATGTAAATATTGTATTTTTTTGTCCATGATGCTTCCAACATAACCCGTTATAACTTCCTATATATTTCTGCAATAGATTATATTTTCTGTTATCCTGTGTCCATAACACCGATCCTAAGAAGCTTGTTCTTACTAAAATGAATTTAGTGCACATCATACTAAAATTAATCTCGTTGTTGGTGCTGAAGTATTGGTGGTAATACGTTAGAAATGTTGATAGAGAAAATAGAAAATGGGAAAGACCTTTGCAGGTCTATTTTAGAAGAAGAAAAGGAAAAGGGTTAAATTATAATTTGTATGTGCCCAGGTAGTTAGTTATTTCGGTTGGTAAGTGAGGACATAATAAATAGATAGACAGTTATAAGGTTGAGGAGTTTTATTTGGACAAGAGTAATTGGATATTGCCAGTGTGAAAAGGAGAGTGGTCCATTTGGGGGTAATTTTGTTTACCCAGGTGCTTTGTTGTGTTGTGGGAAATGTGAGTATAAAACTATATTCAGTTACTCTGTCATTGCAGCAAAAGGTGAGTGTTTGTGTTAGCATTTCAGGTTTTCATTTGTTGTTGCAGTAAGGGAATTCCTAACATAATATTAATCTTTCAATAACAATATTAGAATTTAAGATGAGTTCTAACTAGTAAATATTAACTAATTTTACTAGACTCTACTTGTTCTAGCTGTAATCATCCTTGATTCATTTCTTTTTTAGAATCCAAATATTTTTAATAATAGAACAAACAGTAATTTATCTTACGTAATTTTCATGCCTTTTTCTTCAGGGGAAATGCAATAACAGTTAAAAACATGCTGGAATCTGAATTTCCTGGGATTAATGTTGTTTTGGCTAACTATCCACCTCCACTTCCAAAGCGCATTCTGGGCAAAATAGTTCCAGTGGTGCAAACAGGAGTTATTGTAGCTGTAGTTGCTGGTGATCAAATATTCCCTAGACTGGGTTTGACACCACCACTATGGTACTATTCATTGCGAGCCAATAAATTTAGAAGTATTGCGAGCACTTGGCTGGTTACAAATTTTCTTCAATCCTTTCTTCAAAGCTCTGGTGCTTTTGAAGTATATTGTGATGGCGAATTGGTAAGTCCTTAATTGGTGCTGGAAACTAATTTACACACTGTCTGGTGGGTCAATGATGGTAGGGTCCCCTTGATTTCTTTGCAAGGGGAGGAGAGCCAAATAATATATTAGTATGTAAAGATGGCAAAATGGGTAAATCCCGTTTTGACATGCCAAAAATGGGATGAAAAATGGGCTGACCTACCCTAGTCAAGACGGACCATAGATCTCAATCTATTTCGCCAAATAGTGGGTTGGTAATAATTTTTTTTATATCAAATTTTTTATATGTATTTTTTAAAAAATATATCTTTAATCATATGAATAATTTTAAGTTTTTATTTATTAATTAATATTTTTATTAAATAAATTGAAGAAATATTATATTTATGCATTAAAATAATTAATTATAATTAGTATTTTAAATTTACTTAATTAATTTTTAAAACTTGAATTATAATATATTTACATATTTTATTTACACAACAAAATATAATATTTTTAATTATAATCTTTTTTATTTTTATTTTATATATATATATATATATATATATATATTTATATTTAAAGCAAGTCACTCCTTACTGGTCGAGTTGGTGGACTAGGTAAAGCGGGTCAAAACGGACTAAAATCACCCACTCTCGCTATTTTTAGGCAGACAGACGTGTCGGACTTAGTCCATTTTGCCGTTCCTACCACTATGATTGTTTATTATTTTTAAAACATTTTTCAATATTTTATTTTGTAAATTCTAAAAAAATATTTCATAATTATTTTGTTAAAACAGTTTTTGAAAAATATTTGTTTTTAGTTTTTTTTTTTTAAAAAGAAAAGAAAAAGAGAACTGATAAGCATGTTTTATATTTTCACTCCATTCCCCTCCAACCAACACCATGTATACTATGTCACATGGATCTTTTGAAGAATTCAGCTTCCGAGCATATTATTATTGTACCTTGGTTACCTTAAACATTTGATTACTTTTCATAACTTCATCGTGATCATCTTGTTCCTTTGGACGTCACAGGTTTTCTCCAAACTGAACAATAACAGATTCCCTGGTGAAATTGAGTTGAGGGATCTTGTCGGGAAAAGATTAGGTAACAGCTTTGTCAGAGGTATTGAAGCTGGTGTTTCCTTCAGAAACTTCCAATAGTTGATTGCAAGATTTACTAAATAATAATTTGAGGTTAGACCAGGACGAAGATACATAAACAAATTGAAGCCTGCAAAATGGGTGTTAAAGAATCACATTTTTATCTTTTAGTGTTTGGGTACTCTTTTTTATGTATGCTGTTAGGTAACCTAGTTAATATTGAGCCAGCATTTCTTATAAGTTACCACATTTGAAGATTCTTTCTTTTTTTAATTATAAATTTGGGTTTTGTAAAAAGAAAAAAAAAATTCTTCTATTTACAAACGGGAACCACTTAAACAGGTGGTTTACGATAGGTTTAAAAGAAACAGTGTCTAAGATCACCTGAGTTGAGAGATGTTTGAGATCATTTATTATGTTTCTGTGAGTTATGAATGATTCAAATTATTTTAAGATTCCATGTATCATTCTATCTCATCTTTTACAAAGTTATCAGCTATGAGTAAAATTATGAGAAATAGATCGCATACATAATGATGCAGATTTTGTTAAAGTTATTAATTGATGGTTTGATTTTAGATTTATAATTTAAAAATTTATCTTAAATTTGAATAACTTAGAAAATGGCAGAAAGAGCTTCATCATCATTCATGAACCCAAATATGGTGGATTAAATCAAAGGCAAAATCATCCTTTATACTTTAAATTCATTTTAATTCAGTTTTTTTTGAGGTAAAATTACTAATTTGGTACTTATTCTTTAAAATAATTTACCTTCAAGTTCTTGCACAAATTTTTTATCTTGTTTTTATACATGCTAATTTTACTTTCTTTAATTTATTTTAATCCAATGATGGTAGGGTGTAGGGATTATAAAAAGGTACATACATGATATAAAAATGATTTGAGGAATTTTTTGGATATTTTGCATGGGACTTTGTCAAATAACTTTTTTCCAGTAAGATTTTAGTCTTCATATTCGTTATTCATTTTCTTTATTTTTAAAATCTAACCAGACAATTAGAGAAAACTATAAACACCAATTCTCGCATCACATCAATAAAATTAATAATTATTATCTTAAACCATCTTATTTCGATCTCAAATATATTTCATCTCCTGTTCAAATATGATATTTCGCTCAATAATAATCTAACAACCATTGTTTTTTAAACAGAAGATCTACACGAAGAAACGATGATATAAAATAATAATAATAATAATGCACAAGAAAAATATATTTGTAGTAGTATCTAATATGACTCAAAATAAAGTTAAAAAAGAAATTGATTTGTATCTATAAAATTAGATTAAATCGACAATAATTATTTATAAAATGATAAAGTAAAGATTTTAGTTTAAATAAAATGATAAAGTAAAAATTTTGATAAATGAGTATAAATATGTTATAAAAATAATATTATCGAAGATTAAATCAACTTTACTTCATATTCAAAATTATTTTGTCACTTTATCTTTAATATTTACTTTCAAAATTGCTTGTCACTTTATTTTTAATCTCAAATTTTACGTTCGGTTTCAAATTTTATGTTAATTTAGTAAAATTTAAAATTCATTTATATGTTTTCCTATAAATAAGGTATTTACTTTTAACAAATTATAAAGTTTAAGATAAATTAGAATAAAAATCAAATTCAGGAGATCGAGATAAAATTTAAGAAGATTATTTAAAAAAAATATAAATAATATCCATATTTATTTTTTAAATTTCAACAAATTTGTATTTGTTTATTTTTTTAAAATAAAAATTATAAAATATTTTTTAAATATATGGTTATCTTGTCATGGGTTTTTTCCAACTCATATAGTATTATTTGGTAGGATAAAAAACAAATTATTCGATAAGTAGATTATTCCATGGACGCAATAGTGTCAAAAACAGTTTTTGCTTAAAAGATTTATAGTTGGTAAGAAATTTAGATCTTTCCGATCTTGTAGTCATGCATAATGTTCCAAAAGTAGTAAACAATTTCATAATACATCAACGTATTACCCTGTTAGAATAATTTATATAATTAATCCTTTTTTTTTATGTTCTTGAAAGATTAATAACCATTAATATTATAAATGATTGAGAATTAGAACCATGCGAGAGATCTAAATAAAGAAGGGAGGTTGTAGTCATCAACATAAACACGTATTATTATATCACCTTAGTTTGCGTGCCTTTCCCTCATTTCTTTATAGTCCAAAGTCCACTAATTTCTCTCTTCTTCCCCATTCTACCGTACCATCTACCCAGATTTTCCATCTGTCACTTCACGTGAACCCTAATTTACACTCTCAAATTCTTCGATCTCTCTCCGACCATGGCGATCCTCTCTTCTAAGAATCCAGGCCCGTAACTCTGCTGAAATTTCATTTGCTGTCACTGTTTGATTCCGTTCGCTCCATTCAATCATTGCGTCAACATGACACAGATTTTTTCGAAATTGTTAAGGATACACTAGCATGTTGATTTTGTTTATTGAATTCACTTCAAGAGAGTAATGGATTACTTTTATTCTTATTATTGGTAGTTGATGATGTGCAAGTTGTTCCTTTTATTGTTAGATAATACGAGAACATATTTGAGCACTGTTTCCTACTTCCAAGCAAAATCTGAGCATATTCAAGAAGGATTTGTTGGATGATTTTTCTTGTATTTTTCACATCCATTCTTTGATATTATTTTGTTTGCTGCTTGAGTTATGTGCGATAAAATTAAAGTTCCGTTTTGATTTAGTTAAGCATTATGTCCTTTGCTGCTACCACTTGAATTATTAGGTGGTTATCTCTAATGTACATATAGAGTCAGCCAAACATATTATTTTCGTATCATTTGCTCCATTAATTTGTCTATTCCTGTCTTCTAATCCGCAATTGATTCTTTGAATTCAAACGTTTTATGGGGTAATTAAGATGTGCTATTTTTTAACGTATTTTTCTGGCATTGATTACTAAATGTGGTAATTTTATTAAGCTGTTGTGCTGTGTATTTTGATGAATGCTTTGGCTTGTGCAGACGATTCTGTCAAAAGTGCAATGCCTTCGTATTTTTATTTACCGCCCCTAGATGTTTCTGAAGCATTTCCACAAGCAACACCAGCATCAACGTTTCCTCCTTCTGGTAAGAAATTTCTTTGATTATTCAGGTCATACTAGAGTGACAATGATATTTAGCTTAGCCAGGTATGCGGATTAAGATTTACGTGCCTTTATATGTTGTTACTTTCATAACTAGATCTTATACTTTTACATCATTTGTTATTTCTTTTCTTTATAGTTGTCTACGCTAGTTGTTATCACGTGGTGTCTCATTCCTATTGACTCTAAGGATCATGTAATCCTTTTTGTCCTGTTTTCTTGCTATCCTGTTCTCCTGTTCTCCTGGTGTACTTTTTCTTTTTCCGATATTTTGGCAGTGTTGATAGTCATTGCTTCCTTATCTATACCTTTGATTGTTCAATTACAAAGGATGACAAATTACAATCATAAAATGGTATCTGAGTTTTGAAAAAGTGCTCTAGTCCCCAATCACGATACTGTTTTTTTTTTCCCCTTTAATACTTCTCTTCAAGGCAGACCGGAGCATCATTACAAACTTTGACATATATAATCCTTAGTACCTTCATCTAATTGAGAACCCATCCTTGGTGTTGTTGTCTCCTCCATTAGATAAAAAGAATATCATTCATGGGCTAAGGCCATGAAGTTAGCCCTTTAATCAAACAACAAATTATGAGTTTCTAATTAACAAGAAGATTTTCTTTCTAATTAACAAGAAGCTTTTTACAAACTTCTCCAAGGTGATCTCATGATAATAAATTATTTTACCAATCTTAAATCTACGTGGGATGAGTTAGTAAATTTTAGGCCTCTTCCTAGTTGCACATGTGATATTGCTTGTAGTTGTTGACTGGTTGATCAAATTAAAAAATATAGTGATGCGGATTATGCAGTTCGTTTCCTTGAAGGCTTGAAGGAACAATACTCATATCTTAGATTTTGATGCTTGTCCATCTACCACCTTTATCAAAAGTGTTTTCACTTGTTGTTCAACAAGAAAGTCAAATGAACATAGAAATTATTGTTGAATCGGTTTGTGGTCCGAAGTTAGCTCTAAATGTTACTGCCAATCAAGTTCAAAACCTTGATGGGGGAAGAGGAACCTTTTCCAGCAAAGGGAGAGGTCAAGGCATTATTGGAAGAGGTAGAGGACAACATGGTTCAAAATTTTGCACTTGTTGTGAAAAGACTAATTATACAATTGAGGAATCTTAATTCAAAGTTGGATTTCCACTAGGATATTGACCCAGAAACTCAAGACACAATGATGGCAATATCAACTTAGTTACATGTTCAATGGGATTGTCTATCGATGTTGATCACAAGAACCCAAGTGGACAATTTATTCATGAGCAATATCAAAACATCCTAGCACTAATCCACTAGTCTAACAAGTCTCCTACTTCAGACGTACATGCTTCAAACATGGTTCAATCTTCAACCTATACTTTGTTTCTTGAAAATTCCAATATCTTAACACTAGGTAGCATTTTTTGCCAATGGCTACTTAACACTAAAGCCATAGATCATATCACTTCTCATCTTCCTTTTTACAAAGAATATCACAAAATAAATCCTATCTTATTTTGTTACCAAATGGTCACTACTTTTGCCTTGTTTGCTAGAGCTATTGTTATTTCTCCTACCCTAATATGGCATGATGTTTTATATGTACTAGATTTTAATGTCAATCTTATATTTGTTACAAAATCGTTACAAATAATTCCTTTCAATTTGATACTATTACATGTTTTATTGTTAAGACATTTACCAAGAAAATGATTGGTTTATCTGAATTGAAGGATGGGTTGTTTGTGATAGAACTTGCAGAAAAACACCAACCTCAGGGCAATGAACATTCCACTAAATATTACTAGAATAGTTCTAGTAGTGTTACCAACACTAGTATCTTGTGACATCATAGATTCGAACATCTGACAAATTCTCAGTTTAAACTTTTTGACTTTGCAATTTCCTTTTCTCAAGTATAGTGAAGTGTCACCATGTGATATCTTTCATAGTGCTAGGCAGCAAAAATTACCTTATAAGTTAAGTGAATCACATTCTAATAAATATTTTGATTTGCTACATGCAAATATTTGAGGACCTTATGATATCCCTTGTTTATATGGTCACAAGTATATTCTAACATTAGTGGATGACTTTTCTAGATTTATTATCACATGGTGTAATCACTAAATCACTAATTCTCAATGCATTATCACATGGTGTAATCACTAATTCACATCTAAGTCTAGATGTCATGAATGTTGAATTAAAGGTGTTAGATATTGTTTAGATATTGTTAAGATATTGTTAGATATTGTTAATCAAAATATCAAACAATATTTTCTATTTATTCTGTTTACTTTCAGTTATCCTTTTAGTTGTACCTCTCTCTATTATAAATATATTATTACCCTATGTGTGGTTTATACACAAGGGAAATTAATCTCAAACCCTATTTTTTCTATATTCAACAAAATGCTTTGGAACAAAATAACTCTAGGACTACTATTGATCTTCTTTTGTGAAAACATCCCATTGGCTGTAAATGGTATATAAAATCAAGTTTCATGCCAATGGTATAGTAGAGAGGTATAAAGCAAGGATAGAGGCATAAAAGTATACTCAATCAGAGGGAGTGAATTATTTTGAGACTTTTTCTCTTGTTGCTAAAATGACTATAGTTAGAATTGTACGGTTGTATGACAGCCATTAATAGTTGTCATTTATTACAATTGGATGTGAACAAAGATTAGTCAACGGAAATTTGTATGAAGAACATGACACTTCCCCATGTATTCACATCTTCTCACCCAAACAAGATGTGCAAACTCAATAAATCACTATATGATTTAAAGCAAGCTAGTTGACAATGTTATTTCAAACTATCTGAAGCATTTACTCTTAGTTTTTCTCTATCAACAACATATTATTCATTGTTTGTAAGTAACTAATGACTCTTTTAGTGCTATTAGAAAGAGACGTATCTAACTCAATCCCACAAAATCGGTTTGTAAAGAAAGATTTGTACTTCAATTATATATTACGAGTTGGTTATATCTGTAGTCGATGTAAGGTTTTCAACACACCCTTCGCACCAAGAAATAAATATCTAGAGAGTGTGGAACTAGCTAGTCCCGGATAGAAATCCAATAAAAAGAAAAAATACATCAATTCATATTTTGTGTATTTGTAGGGAATAAAATTGATAGACACAATTTTATTCCTAATCTAATAAGGTTCCCCGGCTTTTTCATTTGTTTTGATGAAAAAGGAAGGAAAGGAATTTGGAATTTCATCCATTCAAGAGTGGTACAATAGCAACCTGATAACAAGTGGAGTGATAGACCAACAAATTTCGTTAGGATAGGCTTTAGTATCATATTAGAAATGGAGAGGTGTCTAGCTAAAACCTACAAAATCGGTTTGTAAGGTAAGGTTTCCAGTTCAATTATATATAATAATTTGGTCATTCTCTAGTCGAAATGGGATCTACAACAACCGCCATATTAGTTTATGTTGATAATATTATGTTTACAAAATGTTATGGATGCTATTTTTTTCTGTAAAATGATTTTTGAATTCACAATTCGAAATTAAAGATTTGGGGTACTTGAGATATTTCTTTGGACTTGAGATTAGTAGAAGTAAGAAGAGTATATCTGTGAGTTTTGTTGGCAAATTATGGATTGTTTGTAGCCAAATGCATTTCCACTCTTATAGATCCTTCAACTAAGTTGTGTGTTACTGATGAAAAACCTTGTGATGACATTATTGGTTATAGGAGTGTCATTGGTAAATTGTTGTATTTAACCACAACAAGACTTGACATAGCCTTTGTCATGCAACAACTCAGTTCATATCAAAACTGATGGATTCACACATGAATGCTGCTCATAAGTTCTGAAATTCTTGAAGTTTGCTCCTACAAAGGAATTGTTCTTTTCTACTATATCTCCGCTTAAAGTTCAACTTTTGTATACTTTAATTGGGTAATATTGTATTGATAGTAAGTTTTTGTGATTGGATAATGTGTTCATCCTAGTTCATCTTCGATCATTTGGAAGTCAAAGAAACGATCAACTATTCTTCTTCAAAGGCAAAATACAAGGCACTTGCAGCCCTCACTTGTAAACATCAATGGCTGCTTTTTTTTCTTCAAGGATTTACGTGTATCTGTTGTTACCCCTGCGTCAGTTTGCTGTGATAATAGATCTGTCATTTACATAGCCTGTAAAGGCTAAGCACATAGAAATTGATTACCATGTTGTGCAGGAAAACTTGCAAGAAGGGTTGATACATCTTCTACCAATTTCTTCTCCTGGGCAACTAGCTGACATCTTCACCAAAGCCTTGCATTTACATCCTTTTCATACAAACATTAGCAAGTTGGGCTTGTTTTACATAATGGCTCCAACTTGAGGGGGATCTTATATTTTTATATTATTTATTATTTCTTTTCTATATAGTTGTCTAGGCTAGCTGTCATGATTTGGTTTCTCATTCCTACTGGCTCCAAGGATCGTGCAATCCTTTTGTCCTACTGCCCAGCTGTTCTTTTTTCCTTTCCATTAGGATATTTTGACTGTATTGATACGAATCTTGTCCTTATCTTTAGAGTCCTTTCTTGTATGTATACCTTTGATTATTTAATCAGAAAAGATGACAAATTATTAAGCCAATCAGAAAACTATAAGCCAGGGAAAGAGTAATATACTTATTTTTTTTTTGTATAATAATAAACCCTAAATAATATACACACAGACACACGGATATACACGGATACACACACCCACACACATGCACACTCCTCCCCTTCTCTCTCTCTCTCTCTCTCTCTCTCTTTTGATGTCTCAAGTCAACGAATTTGAGCTAAAAGATGTTGAAACTTCCGAATAGATTCCTTTTTAAAACTCTTATTTTGAGTGAGCTTCAACCTCGAAGTTTCTTTTAACCTAAGATAAAGCTGAGTCGAACACAGCCCTAAAATATGGTCTATTTGTCCTTAATTTTCTTTTCATTGATTTGCATGACTTGGAAAGTTGATATTTTTAACTTTTTTAATATTTTCATTTAAACAAGTTATGCTTCAATAATTCACTTACACTTTTGCCTGATGTTTGAAAAACAGCTTCAGATTATTTTCAATTGGATGACTTATTGACATCAGAGGAACATGCCCTTAGGAAGAAAATAAGAGAGTGTATGGAAAAAGAAATTGCCCCAATAATGACCGAGGCATGTAATTGTGGAGCCGTTACTACTTGAATGGAAACAATTACGATGTAATGTTATTATTCCATAATTCTTTCTTTCAATCCCATCATCATGCAAATTCTTTTCTTCTCAGTACTGGGAGAAGGCCAAGTTCCCATTTCATGTTATTCCAAAGATTGGTGCATTGCACATTGCTGGTGGCACGATCAAGGTTCTGTCTTGGGATATTTTCCTCTGTTGTTTAGATTTTGCACATTGTCAATGGAGGTCTTAGCTATCCTCATTCACAGGATTATGGTTGTCCTGGTCTTTCTATCACTGGAAGCGCTATAGCTGTTGCAGAAGTTGCAAGAGTTGATGCAAGCTGTTCAACTTTTATTTTGGTCCATTCATCCTTGGCAATGCTCACTATTGGTAATAACTATGTAAATAATTCCCTAAATTTTAATTTTTTCATTTGTATTGGATGATATGATAATAGCTCCTGACATTTTATAACTTTGACTGTCAACTTTAGCATTGTGCGGATCAGAAGCTCAGAAGCAAAAGTATCTGCCTTCTTTGGCACAGTTGCATACTATAGCATGCTGGGTTAGTTGATTTTCTAGGAAATATATATTTTATGTTTATGCAAATAACCACTTCTGAAATGGATTTTTTTCTTAACATTAATAGGCTTTGACCGAACCTGACTATGGAAGTGATGCCAGTGCTTTGAAGACCACTGCCACAAAGGTCATTTTCTTTATGTGGACTTTTTAACAAGTATTTGCTTTTGATTCTTTAGGGTTATTTGTCTTGTTAATCAGTCATAATATTATGTGCTCAATTGTTCCAACGTACAATAATACTGATATTATGAAGTTGCTTTGCTTTGAAATCAGGTGGAGAGGGGATGGATCCTTGAGGGCCAAAAGCGGTGGATAGGAAACAGTACATTTGCTGATGTATTAGTTGTCTTCGCTAGGAATGCAACAACGAATCAGATAAATGGGTGTGAAACAAGCCCTTACCTTCATTATTTAGTCTCTGCATGCTCATATGAAAAACGAGATGTTAACGTAGTTGTAATATACCAACTCATCTAAATGCCAAAGAGATCCAGTTATTTACTAAAATTTTGTGGACTGTCTTGTACCGTTGCCCTGCTTCCCAAAAGGGAAAATAAAAAAGTGAGGGAAATGAATATAATAGCTGATATATTTTGATATGGTAAAACGTTAGCTGATCTGATGCCTGCCTACTATGGTCTATAGAAATCACCCAATACTAGGAACTAACAATGATAGCATGTTAACACGCACTCAATTTCTCTCACTTCAAGCTTCTGTTTCCTGTGAACCTATTGTGTCCGACTATGCAATTAATATCCTATTTACATATTTTCCTTGTATATGCTATTTCAGATTTATTATTAAAAAGGACGCACCTGGTTTAACAGTTACAAAAATAGAGAATAAAATTGGACTTAGAATTGTACAAAATGGTGACATTGTTATGAGAAAAGTTTTTGTCCCTGACGAGGACAGAATTGCAGGAGTAAACTCTTTCCAGGACACAAACAAGGTATGGCTATGCGTGGTGTTTCTTTTTTCCTTCAACAAATCAAATTGTATGCAACAAAAAATTATTGCTTTGAGTTGCTTGTTGTTAATAAAAGTTCTTTCAGATTAAGCAGTAGATATGATATATCAATCTTTGGATGGTGTGTCCTCAATTCTCATTTTAACCAGCTTTTTCTGTTTTATTCAAGGAAACTTTAAATTCCACCTATCCTTCTCCTCTATCCTCATTGTTCTGTTTAATACAGAGATTGGACATATTTGGTTAAGAACGTAGATGCAATTGCAATTGCAATCCTTGCATCAGCCAATTTTTTCTGTTTATTTTTCATCCTTCACGCTCGGGTCTTGATTTATGACATTTCCATTGATATTTGTTTTTACTGTTGAAAACAGGTGCTTGCTGTTTCACGTGTAATGGTTGCTTGGCAACCCATTGGTATATCGATGGGCATCTATGATATGTGTCATAGGTATTCCCAAATTAGAATGTAATCATTCTTGTTGTTTCAAAGCAAATATTTTCTGAATTTGGATTCACCAATAGGTATCTAAAAGAGAGGAAACAATTTGGAGCTCCATTAGCAGCTTTCCAAATCAGCCAACAGAAACTTGTCCAGATGCTAGGTAATATTCAAGCTATGATTCTTGTTGGTTGGCGCCTCTGCAAATTATATGAGAGTGGTAAAATGACTCCAGGTCATGCTAGCTTGGGCAAGGTAGTTTCTAACTTATGTCACAGTTATAATCCCCCGCTTTCTTTCCTAAATCAAAATCAAGTAATTTGTAATTATTCACTAAGGTAGATGTATGCTAATGAATTTTGTCACGACCTTTCAGTCATGGATCACCTTGAGAGCAAGAGAAACAGCTGCTCTGGGGCGAGAATTGCTTGGTGGCAATGGAATTTTGGCTGATTTTCTTGTGGCAAAGGTATTTTTAATTCTTAATTCAAGCTTTATTTAGTTGTATGTTGATGAGATTAGATCGTCTTGCATAAATCTTGCATAATAGATGGATGAGGAGGATTGGGAGCCAAATGTAATGTTCTAATGATCTTTGTTTCCTTCTGTAGTCATGTATGCTTTGTAACTGATTGACTACTTTCATTCATCTATTTAGATTTAGCTATTAATTGTATCTAAATTAGCTTAATTTATGTTGTAAGATTTTATTTTTCTTATCTTGTGTTGCAGGCATTCTGTGATTTAGAACCCATCTATACCTTCGAAGGCACGTATGACATTAACACCTTGATTACAGGTAGAGAAGTTACTGGCTTTGCCAGCTTTAAACCAGTTGCTCAAAGAAGTCGATTGTAGAAATGAAATACATTGTTCCTTTTGTGGACTCCATTGTGCAACTTCAATGTATGTCATAAGGCTGTGACTACTGTGTGTTGCTTAATAATGTGTTGAATTTGAGAAATGAGAAACACATAATAATTATATAGATGCTCGTGCAGATGACGAATAATGAGCAAAGAATCATCATATTTTTTCACATGCGCGTTTATTCTTTGTTGTGGGGGCATTGTACTGGAGAGTAGGCTGCCCAAAGTTGGTAGATTTACATGTTTTGAATTGCTGTTTTAGCATTGGCACCTCTGTTGGTCTTGGTGTGTAATTTTGGGCTGGAAGTGTCAGGCAAATCTTTGCCTGAAACCGTCTAACAATTTTATTGGTGCAAGTCATGTGATTGAAGTAGTTACCTGAAGTGAGTTTTCCTTATGCCTGACTTTACAAAAACTTTTAAAATTTAGACTTCATTTGAAAACATGTTTGAAAGCCTATTTTGCATGAGCATGCCTGGACCTGCCATCAAAGACTTGTTCAAACAGAGCCTTCCATGGCTTGCCATTGCCCTGTGTGGGTAGCGCAGCCGTTGCTAATCTTCCTCTCCTCCGGATTGATTTCGTGGCTGAGCTGATCCATCCTCTGTCTCTGCCCTTAAGATTAATCCTGCAACAAATCAGTACTCACTATTTGGAGTGCCTTTCTGGGATTGAAGACATCCACCAAAGCAAGGGTTTCCACTTAGTGGTGAGAAAACAAGGAGAATGTTGTTACGTGTCATTAATTTTACAGTTCGTAAACATTCATCCTCTATTGTGTCCAAGTTTTGATCGTCCTCTTTCTATTGTGGGGCTTGAGATGTTCCAATAAAAACCCAAATCTAATCTAAAAACGAAAAATGAACCCAATTACAAGTGAAAAAACTATATCATAATTACTAATTAATACAAAAGAAAGAAATATTTTTGAGAACAAGAATAATTTGTCTTGACACTTTTCTTATAATTGTATACCTTGGTTAAATATCCGACAAGGAATCCTTCACTCCGTAGGATATATTACTCTTCACTTCCCTATGCTTCAATGGCAACCCTATCAGCTTCAACAACAGTCCCAACAATTACTCTCGACTTGCCCCAAAATCCCAACACCATCGATATCCACTGCATACCACCCCATGGCACTATATTCCGTCTCCAGGCATGCTTCCGGTGGTTCCCACCTTCCACGCTACTCCTTGTTCTTCTCATAAAAGCTTCCACCTGCAACATTCCTCCTATTTCATCCATACAAAAAATTGAAACAGAAAAGAATAAAAAACTTATTTTTCCTTGTGGGGAATAGTTCTCTAGTGTCCCCATTAACTAGCTAACGAATACCTAGTCAATGTAATCTATTTCATGGGGAAGACTCCTTTAATTTGGGATAGTTTAAACCCACACCCTCCATTAATCCAAAATCCTAAACATATAATACAACAACCTAATAATCAACCCTCTTGCACATATAGCATAATGCATAAACAACAGGCAAGATTGAACGTTTTCCAACCCAGAATAAGAAATTGACCGACAGGGACGGACGAGAACAAAACACACAATGTCACCACCACAAAACAACGATGACAATAAGACAATGATTTTCGACAAGACAAAAACTACAATTTACTCTATTTCTCTTCGGAAAGCAGCTAATTAGAATGGTTTGAATGGAAGCAGATGATTCCTTTATGCATGTTTTTCTTTTCTATTTCATTAAAACGAAGTTATATTCCAACTCAAAAAAATCAATTAATTTACAATACAAACTGTCAGGATAGTGGTTATTGGGTAGAAGGTGTTTACAAATTTTGGATATGCGTCAACGTGCTCCATTTTTATTCTCTCTCTTTCTCTCTTATAGGTTTTGTTTGTTTTGCATAAACAAGTAAAATAAAGAATGCCTATTAAAATTGGGTTTAAAAACATACTATTCAAAGCCACCCAATTGACTCAGATTCAATTTACCAGCAACATCTATGCATGTTAGGCATACTGCAGCAACTACACTATATTATTCCAAATTCTTTTTTTTTTCCTTCTTAATAATTTATGGTTATTATATTTATGATATAAAGTGTTCCTTTTTTAACTGCTTTTATATCAAATTTTATAAGATTATTTTATTTTTATCAAATAAAATAATAAATATTTAATAAAATATGAATTATTAATAATTCAAATAACTGACATATTTTACTTAAAATAATCACTCAACCTCTTTTATCATATAAAAATAATTATTGATTTGATAAAGAAATATAAGCTATCAACTACCCAGCTAATTACCTACTTCACTTAAAAATAATTACTAGATATATAAATTCTTATAAATCAAACCTACAACAAATCCTCTAACATAATTTGATTAATTGATTTTTTTAAACACTAATGCGTATTTTATTTTTAAAAACATATAAATTAAAATTAATATAAACATTACGGTGACAAGGTATATATATATATATATATATATATATATATATATATATATATATATATATATATATATATATTTAAATCATTGTATAAGTCGATGATTTGAGGTTTGAGCGTGGCTCTCTACTCGGATTCTATAATATAATGTCGTTATAATGAAAAAAAGAAATAAGGATAAGTTAATATTCGAAAGATTGGAACCAATTGGGCTTTCAAAACATAAAGTTGGCCCAATTGAGAAGAACATACTATTTATTCGAAACCTGCCCAATTAGAAAGGAAACTAGGGTTTTAGGATCTATAAGAGTGTCTCGCCCCCATTTCCTCCTCTGCCGCACTCATCGTTCATCACCTTCTCTGGTGGGTTTTCTCTTGTGCGTCTTTTTTCTTTCATAGTCCTCCGAAAATGCACTGTAATACTTATTATTACTCTCTTGTTTTAATCTGATTCAGGTTCTACATCGTTGTCAAGTAACAACATTAACCAAAGATGCAGAACGAGGAAGGACAGATCACTGAGCTCTACATTCCTAGGAAGTGGTATGTACTTTAGTCCTGCAATCGGTTTCATTTAGCTTTTAACTTTTGTAAATCCCCATTTAATGGTAATTTCTTTGTTCGTTGAGTTTGGGATTTTGAATTGGTTATGTGAATATGATGCAGCTCTGCTACAAATAGATTGATCACTGCGAAAGACCATGCTTCTGTTCAAATTAACATTGGGCATGTGGATGAGAATGGTATTTACAATGGGCAATTCTCCACTTTTGCCCTCTGTGGCTTCATCCGTGCTCAGGTCTCTATTTTCACTCTTTTTTTTTCGAATAATTTTTTGTTTATTATTAGTATTAGATTTTTTGTCTTTACAAATATTTGTGTGACCAGTTAATGTTAGTGCTTTTTTATTTTTTTGCATCATACTCCTTGTCTCGTTTTATTGTATTGATTTTCTTGTTAATGAGTCTGTATTCTAAATTAGGGTTTTGTTTAAATTTTTCTTAGGGTTGATTCAAATGACTAAACATGAAAATTTGAAATTGTGAAACTGAGAAAAGAAGTTTTCACAATATTAGAAACATAGAAGAATTATAACAAGTGGTTTCCTTTTTATTGCGAGAAATTAGTTGCTTAAAGCCAATATCGTTCACTTATTTGTTGGGTTGATAGAGTTTTTGTTGGAAGATTTTTCTTTTCTGGCCTTTTGCTCCTTCTCTATTAGTCTATTGAAAATAGAAAACAATTAGAATTTATGTTCTGCATAAATATATTGGATTATCATCTGTGAAAATACTCCAATATAATGCAGTTTAGTATGAATTTCATGTTGAAAATGGTGTTTAATATTTGTGTTCAAATCCCAGCTATGGAGTACCAATACTTCACTTTTATTTGTTATATTTGTTTTATATACAACACTTTTAGATAATCCAAAGATATATATTAGATAAATGTTCAAGTTTCTAAATCTTTTATATCTAATAAAAGTACTTGTATATTTTTTAATATGTATCTCTTTTTTTAGTTAAAATAAAAGCATATTATCTGTTTGAAATCACATGCATCATAGAATCCCAGTATCTGTCTGAAACTACATATTTTTGGATATGTTAAATCATCGTTGGTAATTCATAATCTTGATATTGATTCGCGTTTGATAATTTATAATTTTCAGGGTGATGCTGATAGTGCCCTAGATCGCCTGTGGCAGAAGAAGAAAGTTGAAGTTAAGCAACAATAGGTTTTGATTATTATGATTGTCAGTTTTGAACCATTACTCTTAAACTCCTTTGTTTAGAATTTAATTTGGTATGGTATTTCCTTTGTTAATCCTACTTTTTTACTAGATATAATTTGGTATTTGCTTTGTTAATTTTACTTTTGCCAGATATTTGAGGATGATGTTTTAAGCAATACATGTTTCGTCGATTATTCATTTCGACTTTTTCAGAGATATTAACAATTTTAAGAGAAAAATAATAGAACGAAAAAGTTTTCCCTCTTACAAGGGAGATGTTTTATAACCTTATATATAAAGTTTTATAAGGCAAAAACCATATTTTATTAGGTTTGACATACTTAAAAATTTTATTAATTCGTTGAGTTAAAAAAATTGTTAATAAAAAAATTTTAGAATACAAATTTAAAATCACATAATTTCAAAAAAGTATAAAGTTGTAAGATAAATTGATAAAAAAAATATAAAATCAATTTTTTCCAAAATTGTAAGATGAAAGTGCTGTAGAAGAGAAATAATATAAATTTCGAAAATGAGTCAACCTGATATACTCGTTTATAGTGCTTGGTATAATTACTGCTTGGAAGTGATTTGGTAAAACTCTTTAATTGATCTTAAAGGAGATTTTGGCACTTTTGATTACGGTGAGAACTTATTTCTATACATATCTTATTCATTATTAAATTTTTACATTTTTGAAAACTTCAAACGGTCTCCATGTCATCTTATTAAATTTACTATGAGGCGATACATTA
Source organism: Sphenostylis stenocarpa (assembly GCA_963425845.1). Classification (NCBI taxonomy): domain Eukaryota; kingdom Viridiplantae; phylum Streptophyta; class Magnoliopsida; order Fabales; family Fabaceae; genus Sphenostylis; species Sphenostylis stenocarpa. The sequence goes on from OY731401.1 coordinate 41,552,332, forward strand.
TAATAATATCACACAATACCATCCACGGGGATTGGACAATTCTAAAAATCAATTTATACCCATTTGCAAAATAAAAATTAAGAGTTTTATTCAATCTCCTTTTTTAGGGTTAATTTGTATTTCCATAGAAAATAATAATGCATCGAATAACATTTTATAACAAATTAAGAGTTCTTTAAAAAATAGTATACAAAGTGTGAAATATATAACTGAGATAGCTAAATAATATATAAAAACATTTACTTATACTAGTTAAACTCAATTCTTAGATTATATCTAATTCTTCTTTAAGAAACACTTAAGGGTTTCGTATAATCAATGATATTATCACCAAATATTCTTAATATTACTTTAGGTTATAATAAGTACATCAAGTTATTTCTAGTTATCATTTCCTAATTTCCCTTGAGACTAACAATATCAGTTAATAATTGAGACTAAAAATATCAAGTATTATTAACTGTTACCTTAGCTTCAAGAATGAGTTTTTAAAGAAATAAAAACACAAGCAAAATAATTCTCCATATAGGATATTCAATGAGACGCTACTTTCTAACAATTCTTTATAAAGAAGTTGGTAAAAATCAAGAATAGCCTATCAAAATTTAGGTTGGTAGTTGATGTTGACAGAACATACTTTACGCTCTTAAACATTATCAAATCTCAATTTTGAGTAGACATAGTTTGAATAAAAAATAATGAATGATTTTATGAAGCTAGAGATCTTGTTTGTAATTATCAAAATGAGAATGATAGTCTCAAGCATCATATTTTAACATTCTACATCTCATATAACTTGCAAGAGATGAATAAATTTAAAGAACAATTTTCTATAAATAAAGAGATTCATCAACCAATGAAGAATAATGATTGATTGAATTGTGAGTTTCAATCTTTTTTTTTTTTTGGTGCAATAGTGTGGGTACTTTCAATGAACAAACTTTTTTTTTTTCAAGAATAATAAAACCAAGAACATTTTTAACAACAATAATAATGAAAGGACAAACAATAACAATAAAAGCATGATAAATGATAACATTAACATAATAACAATAATATTATACTTATAAAATAATATTAGAAATAATAAAATATTTTATTTAAGATTTTAGTTATTTATGTGTATTTTCAATCAATTTTATAGGTTTAAACATTATTATTTTTTTAAAATTTGATGCATTTATTTATTTTTCAAACTTTCATACTATTTTTAGTTCATATTAAATCATTTTTGAATTAAATTAAATCAAATTAATTAATATAATTTTCATTGATAAATTATTTTAATAATTAATCAAGTATTAACGAATATATTCGTTGATATATATAACGATGTGTTTAGGAAATCTTTATACACAAATATATAGGTAAAGAATGATGTAAATGATGGGTTCAATTATCCTTTCATCAATATGTATATCTACTAATAAGTTATGAGCTATAACCAGTAATTATTGAATAACTTGTCATCATTGATTGATTATAATTGAAAAAAAAATTCTACCAAATAAGAAATCTAAAATAAAAATAAAAATATTTTTTACAATGTTTATTTGTCATAATTTTCATTATTCTTCTTAAATTTTTATTTTTATTTTTCCGTCATGTTTGCACTTTTTATAATATAGAATCGCATAAAAAAGTGAAATTGTAATTTTAAAATAATGAAATAATTTATAAAAATTAATTAACTTATCTATCAATTTATAAGTAGCACAAATAATAATGAATCGCAATTTTTTCATACAGATATTTAGAACATAATAATTTTTTATTCTATTAAAATTTTAAATGAATATTTCTCTTGTATTATTTAGCTCTCTTATTTGTCAATTTAAATCATAAATATTAATTGTAAATGCAAGGTTAATTGATAAACACAATTAAGACTATATTGAATTTTGAAATGTGACAGTTAAAAAAAACATTTTTTATTAAATATGATAAATAAAATAAACAGACTAATTATTTCTTAATGAAATGAGATAACGAAATTCAATAATTTATGAAAAAAAATAAACAATATTAAATTCAATGGTTACAAGATGATGAAATTCAATAATCAATTTTTTAAACTTTTATTTATCTTATTTTAATTTAACAAAATTTAATGTAAGAATATTTTTTTTAATTATTTTATATTCGAGCAAAGATTAAGGAAACACATAGTTAAAAGAAATAGAGAAAAAATATAATATAGATATAAATTATATTTTTTTCTTGATGACAAAAAAAATATACTTTTTACATAGTATCATACAAGACATTAGAATGTTAATAATCTTGAAATAATAATGGTATAAAAAATTATGATAATCAATATAAAGCATGTTATTAAATGCGAATTCTTCACAATGTCCGAGAATGGTTTTTTTGTTTTTCTTTCCTATAATATTATCAAGCTTACAGTTCAATACAAAGGAAGAGTTGGAAAACATGTATGTATAATCTTAGCAATGACATAAAACCAGGTCATGCGCCAAGAAGGATTGACATATAGCACTACTGTGAAGCACAACAATATTGTTGTGTAAGATGCCGAGAAAGTCCAATAGAATGCTACCATGTCTATCACAGTTTCCTTTCCTTCAGTGTCATTAAATTGTGATGGACGAGATGAAGCTTCACACTTCTGCTTCAGGTTTTTTCCACAAAGAAAAGGATTTCCAATGTAGCTGTCTTCAATAAAGGTTCCAAATTGTCCTGAACTAGGGATAACTCCAGAAAGATTATTGTATGATACATTGAAGATTGCCAAAGTGTTCAACTTGATCATTTGAGAAGGTATCTCACCACTCAAGTTGTTGTAGGATAAGTCAAGGCTCTCAATCTGGGAAAGATTAGAAAAAGAATTTGGAATGGAACCAGACAAGTAGTTATGGGATAGGTTTAGGGCTCGAACTTTTTGCAAGTTTCCAATTTGAACTGGGATGCTACCTGTTAACATATTGCATGATAAATCCAATCCAGTCATCATCTCCAGGTTGGTGCCTCTGTAAGTGTAAAAATTGTTCTTTGTTCTAACTTCAACAATAGCATTTATGTCTTCCTTTTCAACATCAGTTGAAGGCATAAACACTGAAACACTGACATTAACCAAAGATCCTATTGGTGATTTGGCGATCATGATTGGGAAACCAAATGAAGGGAAGGAATCATAATTTTCTCTTGGTCCAAATGACAAGTTGTTGAAGCAAGATGGTATTGAACCCTCGAGCTTATTGTGTGAAAATTGCATGATGCTGATTTTTTGTAATTGGCATAGCTGAATTGGGATATGACCAGAAAAATTATTCCCTCCAAGTGAAAGCGCTCGCAAATCTGACAACTTATGAATCCAGTAGGGAATATTTCCAGAAAAATTATTATCACTCAAGTCTAGAGTTACTAGGCTTAAGCCCTCTGAGAATGTGGGAGGTATGGACCCTGAGAAAGCATTCTTTTGCAGATACAAGAACCTGATGATTGATGGATTAAGATGTGAGATTGACCCTGATAACCTATTGTGTGAAAGATCCAACATAAAAAGCATTGCTAGGTTGGAGAGCTCAAAAGGGATCTCACCTTCCAACTGGTTATTTCCCATAAGAAGGATCTGCACTAGTGACAACTTTGCAATTGAACTAGGAATTGAGCCTGAGATTGAATTGTGGGATATGTCTAAAATCATCAATCCTCTACCATTTAAATTTTCCAATACTTCTTCTAGAGTGCAATTGAGGTTATTATTATTGACAAACAGCTCAAACAAATTTATAAAAATAGGAAACTTATGAATATTCCCATGAAAAAGGTTGTTGGAAAGCCATAATTTTTGGAGACTAATGCAACCTGTTGATAGTTGTTCGGGTAATTCACCTGAGAAGTGATTGTGAGACAAATCCAAGGAGGAAAGTCCCTGCATCTTACTAATTGAAGTGGGTATACTTCCTCCAAAATTGTTCATTGACAGATTTAAACGCCTAATCATAGGAAGAAATGTACCAATATCTTCTGGGAGTGAACCAGAAATGTTGTTGTCTGAGATATCTAGGCAAGTTATGTCTTGTCTTATGGAAGACAATTGAAGGTTTCCAGAAAGTAAGTTATTTGTGACTGAGAAATATTGGAGTCTTGAGTTATTTTGCATCAACCAATTTGGAAATGCTCCAACCAGTTTGTTGTGCGAGAGGTCGACAAATTGCAATTCTTTTTGATATTGAAGAAAACTAGGAACAACACTTCCTTCACCCAAGTTTAAGTTGCAACTTCGAAGGATGAGAGACTTCAATTGAAAAGTTGGAAACCATTGTGTTTTTTCAGTTTCAACTAGAGCTTTAGGGCTTGTTGAAGAAATATATAGAACCTGAAGTTCTGAATGGTTAGACAAATTGCTCAGAGAAAATGTGCCTTCTAGGTGATTGTCAAAGAGAGACAAGTAGAACAGGGATGTCATGTTGGTAATGAAGGATGGAAAATTGCCACTGAATTGATTTTGAGAAAGATCAAGGACTTGGAGGCTTCTTAACATGCTTAAACACTCTGGAATTTGATCGCTAAACATATTTGAGCTGAGACCTAGCTCTCTAAGGTCTTGCAATTCACATAATCCTGTCAACAAACAATAAAGTTATGGACATAATGAGAAAAATGGACCTTAACTAGAGCAAAATAATTAAAGTTCATATTATGCTATTAAATGTTAAGGAATATTAAGATTGAAAGCTATTATTAACTATAATTGAGGTATCCTCTCACAAACATTTATATCTATAGTTAATCATCCCAATATTACTATACTCTAAATAACAATGTATGAAGTTTTGGTATGTATGTAATATGAACCCAAATTTATGCAAGTGTGTGATATTACCTTCAATTGAACCGTATAAATTATTGTTGCTTAAGTCTAACACTTTTAACCTTGGCACGTTTTGAATACCTGCAAAAGGAAGTTAGAGATAAGGAATAATGTTTATGAACTAGTATTGATTTATCCTAATTTTAATTAATCATATATAAAAAAAAACAAAATATAAATAAGAAAAGGTATGTGGCTAAATTCAGATTAATGATTGGAGCAATGAAAGAAATGATATGGGATGATAGTTTTAATGAATCGTGGCAAGTAAGATGTTAAAATGGTCATTTAATCTCATTTTGATTTGTCATGGCTCTTATTCATCAAAAATAGGATAAAGTGAATCTATATGCCTTAATCAGAACAGAGCGGATCAATCCGTCAATATCTTTTATATATATACTTTTAAAAAAAATACATTTTTAATTATAGGAGTAATTTTTAAGATTTTATTTATTAATTAATATTTTCATTAGATAAATTAAAAAAATTATTATATTTATATATTAAAAAAATTAATTATAGTCCATAATTTAAACTTAATTGATTTAATATTTATATATTAAATTATAATATTAAAATATATTTATATATTTTAACATGAAAAAAAATATAATATTTTTAATTATTATTTTTTTATTTTAATATATTTTTTTTAAAGTAAGTCAACGAGTCAATTTGTCTTATCTCATCCTTGACTATAAACAAAATAAACTAATAGACTAAAACTACAAACTTATTTCGTCATTTTTTAGGTAACCTAACACATTTTTTTATTGTAGTAGTACAAGAATAATAAAAAGATATTTTTTTTATTTTTAATATACTTTAATCACTACTACATAATATGTTTTCCATGTCATCATTTAACGTCGGTTAAATCTGAGACGACGTTAAATATATTTTTAACGTCGATTGGTTAAAAAACAAAATTGAAAGTTGAATTTTGAACACATTCTATGTCGATTTTTATACAACCGATGTTATATATGATATTTTACGTCGGTTTTAGTATACCCAACGTGGAAAAGTCATACTTCAAGGCTTTCGACGTCGGTTGTGGGTATAACCGACGTTGAAAACCCTTCTGCAAGGGATTTCGACGTCAATTGAGGGTATAACCGACATTGAAAACCCATTTTTTCGGCTTGAAAGGATACATCTCCAAGAGATTTCACTATCTCCTCGTTGCGGCTTGAAAACCCATTTACTCTCCACCATCGTCAGGGTCATCCACTCTCACGGCCATCCCTCTCACGACCATCCCTCTCACGGCCACCACCAACCACCCTCTTGTTAGCCAAAGTCGCACCACGCTCCCCCTTGTCTCACCCTCATTTTCACTCTCCAAACACCCTCACCTCGCCACCGCGCACCCTAGAGCGCGCGATTAAACCACCGCAACCTCCACCCTCACTACCAATGACTCGCGATCTCACCCTAGCCACTCACCGACAGCCTTAGCCCCTCTGCGACGCCAGTCACCGTAGCCTCCACCCCCATCACAGCCTAGGTGGGAGGGTCAATCATCGCTGCTCTCTCTCTCTCTCTCTCTCTCTCTCTCTCTGGTGCGCACCTCCATTGTTGCCCTAACCCTCAGGTATGATGCTCTTGCACTTCTTCTTTTTTTCTGTAGGAATGTAAAGATTTTTCCAGAGAATGAGTATGTCTTCACTCTCGGCAATGTACCAAGACAAAGGATGAGAAATGAAATGTAGGAGAGTATGAAAGATACGTGTTTCTTTATACAATTACATATTATAAGAAACAACAACAACAAGTATGGGATATCGTGGATGACATGAGCGTGAGAAAAGGGTTGTTGGTGTTCCTAATATAAAAAGTCAAATAAGAAACGTATACAGAGAGGGTGTGTATGTATGTGATCCATTTTGGAGAAAAAAAAAACAAATTTAGGTAACTACTTACGTAAACACCAACATTCTTGACCATGTCTATACACATGACACAAGCTTTCCAATGTTGTAAATAAAAATGTCTGATCGTTTTGTTTATCCAAAACCAATGGTTTTAGGATTGAATAGATATTTTTGTTGAAAATTCCTTTTCATTAATTCATGTTACTGCACTCTTATCAAATATAGATGGATATTAATTAACTTATGTTTTAGGAGCGTTTAGGGACATCAATTGTATAACTATTATACCTGGTTTTGGATCATTCAGAAAGACAAATAGAAGAAAGATATTGTAAAAAGTATATGCCAATAAATGATGATGCTTTGGGAGAATTCTGCTATGATACTACTATGTAAAAAACTATATATTTTTATGGAGATGATTTGCATTGAATTAGGCTTGGCTGGTTTGAAATGTGCCCGAGGGGCTTTTTAATAGCGATAATGATGCCTAGAATTATACTTGGACTGTTTGAATGTGCCCGTGGGGCTTTTTATTGGCAGGTTTCACTGTGTCATCTTTGGTTTTTGCCAAAAAACAAAGGAAACTCTACCGAATTTTCGTTAGAAATTAATCATTAAGTGTGAATTATGAAAACTACATATAGCAATGTAATTATATAAGTGATGGTAGTAACAAAATTGTGACGATATAAATTGTGTATGATATTGTGTCCGTGGGGCTCTATGATTTTAATTTTTAAAAATTTGGTTTTTACTAAAAAATAGATGAAATTCTGCTGAATTTTCGTTAGAAATTAATTTAGTTTTGTATAAATTTCATTAAAGATAACGATTATTAGTATTAATCGTTTTATTGGTTTCCCATTTGTAGACTCCAATTCCAAAATGGATCAAAGTTGGTTAAATGTAAGTCGTATATCAGAAGAGTATGAGAATGGAGTCGAAGAATTTTTACGATTTGCCGAACACAATGGCACCAAGGTTAATGGAAAATTGTATTGTCCATGCGTTAACTATGTTAATGGGAGAGTATAGACACTAGAAACAATACGGGAACATCTTTTATGCGATGAGATAATGAAGAATTATATCATATGGACATGGCATGGTGAAGTGATTGATATTCCAGTGGTAACACAAGCTGAGCAAGAGGAGGATGTGACAATGGAAGATCAAATAGAAGACATGATTCATGATGTGGGTCAAGAGAATTTTCTGCAAGCACATGCTCCTGTCTATGATAAATTGAAGATAGATTCAAAGACACCTCTGTATGCTGGATGTACAACATTCACGCGATTGTCAGCTGTATTGAGATTGGTCAATTTGAAGGCAAAATTTGGTTGGAGTGATAAAAGTTTCACTGAGTTACTACAAGTTTTGAAAGATATGCTCCCAAACGATAACACCTTACCTGATCATATGTATGAAGCAAAAAAAATACTTTGTCCAATGGATTTAGAGTATAAAAAGATACACGCTTGTCTTAATGATTGTGTATTATACAGAAAAGAGTTTGAAAGCCTACATGAGTGTCCAAGATATGGTGTATCGCGTTACAAAGTGAAAGACGGGGATGATACCATTGAATATATTGATAAAAAGATACCTCCTGCAAAAGTTATATGGTATCTTCAATAATTCCAAGATTTAAGCGATTGTTTACCAATGGAGAAGATGCTAAGAATATTATATGACATTCAACTGCAAAAAAACATGATGGATTGCTTCGCCATCCGGCCGATTCTCCACAGTAGAAGAAAATTGACTGCCTATTTCCAAGTTTTGGCAGTGATGCAAGAAATCTTAGACTTGGACTAGCCATAGATGACATGAATCCTTTTGGTAACTTAACCAGTAATCACAACTCATGGCCAGTTCTTTTAGTGATTTACAACCTTCCACATTGGTTGATTTTCAAGCGCAAGTACGTGATGTTATCCATGATGATTGTAGGTCCAAGACAGTCGGGTAATGACATAGATGTGTATCTAAGTCCGTTAATAGATGACTTAAGGCTATTGTGGGAGGAAGGAGTGGAGGTGTTTGATGCCTATCAGCAGCAGAGCTTCAAGTTACATACAATGTTATTTTGTACCATCAATGACTTCCCAACATATGGAAACTTGAGTGGGTATAGTGTCAAGGGTCATCATACTTGTCCTATTTGTGAGGAAGATACAAGTTTTCTACAATTGAAGCATGGAAAAAAGACAGTGTATAATAGACACAAAAAATTTCTTCCACATAACCACCCATATCGAAGACTGAAGAAAGCTTTTGATGGTCAGCAGGAAGATAAAATTGCCAAACAACCTTTAACTGGTGGACAAGTTTATGAACGGGTTAGAAACATTAATGTTGTCTTTGGAAAGACTAAAAAACAGTCGTCTGATAAAAGGTTGTGGAAAGAGGTCAATTTTCTTTGACCTTCCATATTGGAGTCATCTAGATGTGAGACTTTGCATTGATTTTATGCATGTGGAGAAGAATGTATGTGATAGTCTCATTGGCACACTGTTGAACATTAAAGGAAAAACAAAGGATGGAGTCAATGCTCATCAAGATCTCTGTGAATTGGGAATACGTCCAGAATTACATCCAAGACCTGAAGGCAAGAGACCATATTTACCACCAACCTGTCACACATTGTCAAAGAAGGAGAATACTAGTTTATGTTAGTGTCTTCATAGTATTAAATTTCCACAATGATACTTTTCAAATATTAAGAGTTTTGTGTCTATGAAAGATCTAGAGCTAGTTGGGTTGAAGTCGCATGATTGTCATGTTTTGATACAACAACTCTTACCTGTCGTTGTACGTGACATATTGCCAAAGAATGTACGACATGCAATTATGCTTCTTTGTTTCTTCTTCAATGTTATATGTGCCAAGGTAGTTGATGAGAAATCATTGGGGCAGTTGAAAAATGAAGTTGTGGTTATATGTCAGTTGAAGATGTATTTTCCTCCATCATTTTTTGACATTATGGTGCACTTAATAGTTCATCTTGTAAGAGAGATAAGACTCTATGGTCCGATTTATTTGAGGTGGATGTACCCAATTGAGCGATGTATGAAGATCTTCAAAGGGTATACAAAGAATTCATACAGACCTGAAGCTTCTATTGTTGAAAGGTATATTGCAGAAGAAGCTATAGAATTTTGTTCAGAATATTTAGGAAAGGCCTTAGCAGTGGGTGTACCTACTCAACGACATGATGATAGAATAAATGGTAAGGGCACTCGTGGGGTAAAAATACAATCAAAAGATGCTAGTGAGTTGACCAATGCACACTTGTATATTCTAAATAACACAGATGAAATTCTTCCTTATATATCTGTTCATCAATCAATGTTGAAGACCCTCAACCCCAAAATGAGTAAGCGGTGGTTGGTTAATGAACATAATAATAACTTTGTTAGATGGTTTAAAACCAAAATCTTTTCTGATGACAATGCATCTGATACTTTGAAATGGCTAGCACATAGTCTTAAAAAGAACGTCGTGACTTGGATTGGGTATGACATTAACAAATACTCATTCTATACAAAGTTACAAGATGAAAAGAGTACAATCCAAAATAGTGGAATATCTATTGAGGCGACATCCATGCACTTTTCTAGTTCAAAGGATAAGAACCCAATTATGGCATCTATGAGTTACTTTGGAGTGATTGAGGATATTTGGGAGGTTGACTACATTCAATTCAAAGTTCCTATATTCAAATGTAAATAGATTGATATTAATACTGGTGTTCAGACTGATCAAATGGGATTCACTTTGATAGACCTTAAGAAAATATCACATAAGGAGGAACCATTCATAATGGTGTATCATGCAAAACAAGTTTTTTATATAATTGATCCATGTAATGACAGATGGTCAGTGGTACTCCAAGCAAAAGGGAATGATGTGATGCATGAAGATGATGATGAATCAAATGATATTATTAACATCCCCACTCCATCACGGATGCATAGTACTATTGAGGATATGCAAGAAGAATTAGTTCATACTATTCGTAAAGATCATGACGAAGGCATACAGGAAAATTTAATTATTTAAATTATGTTATATTACAAATTATAGCTAATTTGTGTTTATATTTCAAATTATAGCTAATTTGTGCTTATATTTCAAATATGTAATAAATTATGTTTATATTTCAAATATGTGATAAATTGTGTTTATATTTCAAGATATGCAAAAAACGTAACTATTTGTTTTTTTTTTTTTTGAACAGGCAAATGACATCTCCTCCAAGCATGTCCCGCGATATCTCCGACATCTCCACCCCCCCCCAATGTCCAAAGAGGACTCGACAAGCTACACAATTGAAAAGCTTGACCGTTCGTCATATGACAGGAGATAAATTGGCTATGATTGTGGATCCAAAGACTGGCAAAATATCAGGGCCACATCACACCCAATTCAGGTTCTACTTGGGTACTCTTGCTAGAGAAAAGGTATCTAAATTTTTAAAGTTTTTAAGTTGTTATGCATATATGTTCAACATGTGTAAATGGATTGATATCTAAATTTTTAAGTTCATAATTAGGTATCTATTTTGCATCTATCTTGGGATTATGTGGAGGAGACTTGCAAAAATTTAATTTGACAAGATATTGTGGTTACTTTTCTTAACTATTTAAGTTATGTTGAGTTAAGTTTGATCCTAAACTTTGTTATATTAATTTATTTTGTTGTTCTTGCAGAATCACTTCGATATTGTTAACTCTGGACAAGTTAGGAGGAAAGTCATGTCATCTATTGCCAAAATGTGGAGACAATTCAAGTCGACATTGACTTCGAAATAGATATTTGATGAGCAAGCCGTTAGCAAAGGATTAACTCCTTGTCAGCATTATGGCATAAATGAGGAGACTTGGAAGCAGTTTGTCAATATTAAGACTGGTCCATAGTGGGAGGTATGTTACTATTTAAATACTTTGGTATGTTTTCACATTGTCTTATTAATTTAGCACATTCAAAACTATATTATGTTGCAGGAGAAATGAATAAAAGGAAAGGAGATTAAGAGACTAAATGTGGCCCCCCACCGTCTGTCTCGTGGGGGGTATTATTTGTTGACGCAATGCATGATGGAGGAGAAGGATAAACCCCAAGAAGCTAAGTTAGCCTCCTCTGGTGTAAGCTAGGAGGAAATTTCCCCACCATCTCCTCCAAAGCGTCATCAAAAATGGAAGAGGGCTCGCCAGAAGCCCTCAGGTGAAATGACATCAGAGGAGGCCCGCTTGATTACTGAGCGGATTGTAAGTCAAATTTGTTTCTTTCAACCTTATTAACCTTGCTTTGTCATTCATCAATTTTTTTTTGCAATATATAATGCTCAATTGTATGATTCTTTAAAGGAGCAGTTTACACAGGGAACATTCGTTCCCCGTGGTCGTGAAGATATCTTAACTGCTGCTATTGGACGCCCAGAACACCCAGGGCGTGTTCGTGCTGTTGGAGCTGGGTGTGGGTATTTGAGCATATTTTGGAGCTGCATCATCAGAGCATACTCACACCACATCATTGAGCCAACAGGAGATGGCCAAGTTGGAGGATAGTCTAACGGTGAAGCTGAGACTAGCGATGGTTGAAGAGCTGACAGCGATACTGACACCAGCCATTATCGCATGAGTCCAGCAGGAGATGATGCGTGTATTTGGTTCAAGTCTAGCATCCATGGGTGTCACACAGCCTCCCCACCACCTATGGATGTTCCTCCTCCATCTACCGCACGGGTTAGCACTAACGGTAGTTGTGCTGACCTCAATGTTGCTGATGAAGAGCCTCCTGCTTCTAATGAAGAGGTTGTTTTTTATGCTACTGCAGCTGAAGTTATTATTGCATACAACACTGACCAGTCAGATATGTGTGGATTATATCTTGATGACAAAAATTAATGTGCATATTAAATAATTAATGTCTTATTTTTGTGTAATCAGGTCAATGTGAATTTTATGTTGATGAGGATGGATCTGAACCACGATTGGTGGCAGTTGGTTCAGTTGAAGAGGGGGCCTCTACAATTCATAGTGTGCTTTTAGCACCTAACTTGACCAAAGTGGTCGTTGAAGAGGTTTGAGATGCTTCTGCTCATGTACCTGTGCCCACAGACGAGGTGATGATAGTGGGACAGACCCTCCAGACCTTCATTGCATGACCTAGACATCTAATAAGGCCTATTTTGAAAAAAAGTTTGCATTTTTTTTCTTAATTATCATATGTAGTCTCGTGCTGTTTTTTATTTTTTTGTTTCAATGTTATTTTATGTAGGATGTTCAGAAGCCACCCCAGTTGCCTAATCCGGTACCTACTTCCCAACCTAGTAAAGGTAAGGAAGTAGATGTCCCAGAAAATCCAATTTTTCAACTGCTATATGTTGTCCCACAGTTGTATATTCAATCTTTTCAAGTGAAGTGGGATGCAGATAAGTTAGGAGTAGACAATAAGAACTTTCCCCTTTACATTGCTCACACCGATGCTGTGGAGATAGCAATTGGAAGTCAGTGTCTAAACATAACAATGTTACAATTTTGGACAATGTAAGTATATATTTTTATTTACTAATTATATTATTTGAAGTTATTGGCATATTTAATGTACTTTGAACTGCCTACTTTAGGATGATGAATGAATTGTTGGAACAACAATGCACCCAAGATATGTATGGATTTTTTGAGCCCCAATCCATACAAAAATCAAGAAACAAGAGAGAAGAAGCTCAAATATACATCCAGAATTGGATGATGAAGTCAAGGAAGAAAGTTTACTTGGGTGCTTACTTATATCAGTAAGTATTTTAGCGTATGAAATTATTCACATTAACTTTTATAGTATATTTTATGTATTCTAACTTTTTGTAATGTTACCGGACATCATTGGCAGCTGCTGGTTGTTTGCTCAAAGGAGAATGTTGTGGCTTGGTTATGCTCATTGGGCAAGAGATCTGATGCAGATATTAAATACATTGTAAACAGGTACACATTCTTATAATAATTTACACAATTATTAACCATTTTGTTACTTAATTGTTTCATTATATTTTGTATTGCACAGTACATTTAAGGTTTGCAATACAATCGATGGAGTACACAGAAGCAGAAACACGAATTCAAATTGGATTTTTGTTAATGTAAGTCATTCTATACTTATGTATTATATGATTCATTTTATATCTGAAATTAATATATTATTTTTTATAGTGTAATAGGCAACCAGGATCTTATGAGTGCAGATATTATGTTATGCACTAGATGTGACTGATTATTGTTAGCAAGACTGAGGATACATGGAATCAGGTTAGCTTAAATTTAGTATTCAATTAAATTCAAAATTGTGTCATTGGATACTCTGTTAAATTATATTGTTTTCTTGTAACAGGTATTTTCAGACAGAGAAGCATTGCTCATAGAGACCATAGAGGATATTAGAAAGATCTGCGCCAAAAAGTTTCTTGAAGTTAGAAATAGGCAAGTTTAGTTATTAATTTACTAGTTAGTTTAGTAGTTAAATTAGTAGTTAGATTAGTAGTTAGTGTATTTGTTAGATAAGTGTAATTGGATACACATTCAATTATTATACTTTGTAATTTTGGATACAATTATTATTTTTGGATGCACATTCAATTACTTTGTATCTTGTATATTGTCTGTCTGGGTTATATTTAAATTTGCACGTACATTGTATACAACATTGGGAGGCCCTGTATAAACAAAGCAGGGATTTAAAAAAAAAAACATAAACTTTCTACGTCGATTATTTCCATAACTGACGTAGAAAGTTATACAATCAACGTCGGTTTGTACCATAACCAATGTTAAAACCCACGTGCATTTTTTCTTCTTTTTTTATCTTAAGAGTTAGCATTTCTACATCGGTTTGGCCAACCGACGTGATTTTTTAAATACTTTCCACGTCGATTTTAACAATCAAAGTTGTAAGTCAATTATAGTTCCTTTTTAACGTTGTTTATATTAAACGACGTTGTTTTATAGTATATATAACATCAGTTATATAGAATCGACGTTGAAAGTCTACACTTTCAATGTCTCCTGATACAACGTCGGTTGTAGAACTACCGTTGAAGGTCTTCCAGAATCGACGTAGAAAGTCTTATATGTAATAGTGAATTAATGGTAAATAAATAATGATGAGATTCAATTATAGGTTTATTTTTTTATCTTGAAATTTAACATATGAGGAGTTAAAAAAAAAAACAAACAAAAAAAGGAAAGGAAAGAGTTTCATACCAATATAAGATAAAATACCATTCATTGAGTTATATGAAAGGTTCAAGGTCTCCAACTTCATCAATCTTGGAAGTCCTGCAAAGAAACATATCCATCACAAATTCAAATTTTGAAACAAACGAAAGACTTTTTTAAGTACATAAATAAATAAAAATGAAAATTATTTAATGACAATCGATAGTGTAATATTGAAATTATTTACAAATCTATATAATAATATAATAATAATACATTGTTATTTTTATTATTATTGTTTTAATTGCTTGTAAACTAACGGCTACTCTTTGAAATAGGATGAAAAATCTAACCTTTGCCAATCCAACCTTGATAGTCATTGCTAGACAAGTCGAGGTTGAGCAACTCTTCAAAAGGACTAAACAATGAACCGTTTGCCAAATGAGCATTCCTTGAATTGAGACTGTCGAGAAGCAAGTGTGTTACATGGCCACTTGAGATATTAGAACATTTCACTCTGTTCCAGCCACAACAATTGCTACTTCTATCATCAACCCATGAACCCAATTCCAAGTCATTGAACACATCCCGACCTAGTGATAAGATATAGCCCTTGATTTCAAGTAGACCAATTCTCTCCTTCTCCAAGCACCCATCACACCCTAAAAGTGCCACAGAACATAACAACATACTCACTCCCACACCCAACCTCATTTCTAAGCAACTATGAAGTCATTTCCTTCCGCTAATTACGAATAAATATGTGATACAAAAAACTGTTTTGACTTTTCTACTCTTTGAAAATTCAACAAAGGAAATTTCTGGCGAGTTTCTACTGCCCAATTAAACTTTAAGAAGGCTTTGCCCTATTATTATGGGTAAATTTATTGATGGTGTCTTTTCTTTTGTTTCAGCGTTACTGTAACACGCTATAGACTTTTGGGCGTGTTTGCCCCGCCACAATTTCCAACCACAAGACTATTTCGGAAGAGAAGATCGAAATTAATGAGTGGGCGGGGCACCACCAAACTAAACTAGACCAAGTCCCCTTTTTTTTCGAGTAAGTATTCGAACGAAATTTCTTCCTATCTCACTTAAAGGTGCTACGAATTCAAGTTATATCCTACACCTCTTCACACACACTTCTTATGTAACACTAACTGGCTTTCAAGTCCAATCCGTACAAGCTGATCATCTTGATCCAAGAGTTCAATTTATAAAATAAAAAAAAAAAATACAGGAAGCAAAAGCATATTAAACCCAAAAATTAATATACATAACTACTATTCTTTTTTTTTTATTTTTCTGTTCTCTCCATCCATGTATCTAAGATTTAATTAATACAACAAAAGCATGAAATGGTCAGTGCATTAACCGTTCCCATACTCTCCCACTCTCTACTCCTATCCCTCCAGTTCAAACAGAATGCCCGAATGCAGGTAACTTGCACAATTATTTTTTGAACAAGCTCGCCAGTTCACCTTTCTCATACATGGAGGTCAATATATCACAACCTCCAACCAATTCACCATCCACAAAAATCTGAGGGAATGTGGGCCAGTTGCTGTACTTTTTAAGGGTTTCCCTCAATCCGTAGTTATACTCTTCATCCAGTACATTTACACTCTCATAATCTACTGCTTCATTTTCAAGAATCGCTATCACCCTCTGTGAGAATCCACATAATGGTGCACTTCTAGAGCCCTTAATGAATGCAACTACTTTGTTCTCTTTCACCAAAGTGTCAATGAGGTTCTCAAGAGGGACAGTTAATTGCACATGGCGGCCAGGTGTTAATCGAAGATCAGGCTTCCTTTTAGGTGGCTGCCTGACCCAAGTGGCATTTCCTGATTCATTGCCAGGTGGAACTTTTCCGCTGACTTTTATGTATTCTTCCATCCAAGCCTTCCATGCTTGGGTTAGAGCTTCTCTGTCTGGTTCCTCCACTATCCCAGCCTACAACAGAAATTTCACCAAGAAAAACCACCATCAGCGAAGTAATACAAGTGGAAATTTGGAGAATTGTGATCTTAATCATATTAAAAATTTTCAACAAAGGCAAATTATTATGATGTGTTTTAAGAGAAAAAGAGTTTATAGGAGATCGTATCACTTCCAAAACTGTCTGTCATCTGTGCTTTTTAGTCTACTTTGTTGTCTTAAATAATTTAAAAAAACAAAAAAGACACAGATTGTGATTTACAAGTTATTATTAATATGATTACTTTGACCATTTGTATAGTTTTCCATTTCTTTAATCAAAATAGTTCAGGGAGATGAGTAAATCACCTTTCGTAAAGCTTCCTAACTCATTTGGTTGAATAGAAGTGACAATATTATGCGAAGGCATTAGTCAAGGTTGGAAGGAATAAAGTTCATGTTCATACAACTCCAAACAATGTTACACAAAGAGTGTTCAAAATATTAGATTCCACTAATTGACACAATAAAGCACAAATCTGAAAATCAGTCTTCTTTCATTGTGGAGCTTAATGTGAAGGTACTTGACTTCAGTCTTCTTAAATGATCATGGAAACCATGGCCAAGGAGCCAAAGTTCAATTGAACTAGACCAAAACAGGTAGTTTTTTCCATTTAGTTTTTCAAAAGTTATAATAGGAGTTTCGGAACAAGATGTAGTAGTTCCTAAAGACATTGTTGAAATAGGGTAGAGGTAAAGATAGGGAAAACAGTCCTGCAATAAAATAAAATAAAAATAGGTTGCAAAAGAGAGAAACCTTAACAATAAAACAAACAATACAAAAAGAGCATCAAACAGTACCAAAACAGTATCAATGCAGAACATGTCAAACAGTACTGAAATAGTGAATCAAGGACAAAAGGTGCCCAGATTGAGCCAGCAAGTCCAATGAAGGTGGTTGAGATAGTGATCAGATGGTGTTTCTCGTACTGGACAAGACAAGACAGAGATAGGCAAAATGGGATCGATCCTCTTTAATACCAACTTGAGATAAATTAAATGAAAAAGAAATATTTGAGAGACTTAATTTCTCTCTCTTAGTTCTCATATTTATAATAAGAATGGTAGTTTAGATACAACAAATGAAAGAGAGAAGAAGGGAATAAGAAAAGACATATCTAATTCCTAAATACAAACTAACCCTAGGTAAAGCACTAAACAACTTTTCAATAAAGTTTATGTAAGAATTATTCTAACACACCCCAAGTTGAAACATACAAATTGAATGTACCAAGTTTGGAACAAATAAATTCAATCTGAGTTTCTCTCAAGGATTTGTTAATGCATTTGCATATTGATCATTAGATCCAACAAACTAAATACAAATTTCCTCAGACAACGACTTTTCCCAAATAAAAGGACAGTCAATTTTTGGGTTTAGTTCTCTAATGAAACACGGGATACAAAACAATGTGAAGAGCAGCTTGGTTAACACAGTAGATATTTATTGCTTAATCTCATAAAAATCTAATTCTTGGAGGAACTGTTTTACTCATACAAGCTCACAATGAGAGATGTCATTATCCTATACAGTTGATTAGGCAACCACATTTTGTTTCTTTCATTTCCAAGAGATGATATTTCCTCTAATAAAGACACAATATCCTGTAATAGAGCATTTGTTTATAGGAGAATCTACCTAATCAACATCACAATACCCACCAAAGATTTGAGTATTTCTTTTGTCTTCATTAAATAGACCTTGTACTGAAGTCTTTTTGAGGCATCCTAGAATACAAATGACAGCATTTCAATGATCAATACAAAGAGTCTGCATGATTTGATTCATAACACCAAATACAAAAGATAAATTTGGTCTAGTAATGGTAAAATAAATAAGTTTTCCAACTAGTCTTTTATACTTTTCTGGTTCAGAGAAAGTTTGACCTTGTTCTGCCATTAATTTCTAATTTAGATTCATACGACTGTCCAATGATTTATAATCAATCATACTTGTCTCTTTTAGAATATCTGAAGCATTTTTCTTTTGAGAAATTACAACACCTTCCTTTGATTGGGCTAATTCAATATCCAACAAATTTTGAGACTCTCAAGATTCTTGATTAAAATTATTGCATAGCTATTCCTTTAACTCAGAGAGTTTAGCAACATCATTCCCTATAATGACTATGCCATTAACATATACTATCAAATACACACATTTTCCAAGGAAGGTATGATAATAAAAAACATAATGATATCTCTCACTACATTTTAGCCCAAAGATTTGAATAATGTGGCTGAACTTTTCAAACCAAGCATGTGAAGATTGCTTAAGAGGGAAATTAAGTCTCTCAAATATATTTCTCTTCCATTTAATTTATTTTATGTTGGTATCACAGCGAGTTAATCTCACTCTATCTGTCTTTGTCTTGTGTGAAAAATGCGGTCTAGTCACTGTCTACCACTGTCATTCAACTAGCCCAACTCTTTATAGCACAATATGTATATCACAACTCTCTTAATTTAAAAATAAAAAACCTGTCATCCCTTCCTTCTCCTCAAAAAATTAACTTTCCCTTCATTTTGGATAAACTTTTCCATACGTACATCAAGGAAAAACAATAAAAAAAAATGAAATAAGTTTCACGTAAACTAAAATTATGTATGCATGAGTTAAAAAAACATCTTCTAGAGAAGCTAAATGAAAAGTTTCCATAAATTAGCTTAAATATAAACTAATTTCAGCTTATGAAAATGTTTATTATGTTTTTCTTTCTCATTCTCTTTCCCTACAAGTACTTATGAAAATGTTTATCTAAAAGCCAAAACCTAAAAATCATAACAGGCTCAAAGCATTTCACAGGGCTAAATAGTACTTCAAGGATACACTAGTAGTAACAAAGTCACTAAAGTCCACACAACCAATGAATAAAAAGAAACTGGAAATTAATAAAATGTTTCATCACATCACGAAGTTGAACACATATCTGATAAAAACAAATAAAATTAAAAACACAACACGCACACGAGGGAGGAGGAGAAGAGCGAGAGAATTTACTCACAAATTGATACACTACCTCACTGATTACAAAATTTACTCTCTGATTTACATTCATTTTATCCGACATGCTGCCCCATGCCTTTTATAGCGTTTAAAATAAAATAATATAATCAAGAAAAAGCAAAACTTAATTCTAAGAAATAGTGGCGATGCATTAAACATGGAGGCTGAATGTTATACTCCTGCAGTGCAGCTCTAGTTAAATAGTTCAGTTTGATATGTATAGTCTTTTTTTTTTAATTGCCACTGCCTTAGTGATGAAGCGATTATTTCTCTAATAAAAAAGACCTAACTTGATTTAATATCTGACATGATCAAACAACCCAAGAGTGCACCACACAAAACGAACCATTCTCCAAGTCATAAATTTCTCACTGACCAAAAATTACGTGAAACAACGAGAATACACATTCCCTCCTTCTCAGACATCTCAATATAGAACCCAGAAAAACCCTCACCTTAACGGATCCACACAGCTCCGGCACCGATTTCCAGTGCGCCGAAACGCTCGCCGCAATGTTTCGCGACAGACCGATGAACTGAACCTCGCCGACCTTGTCGTACACGGCGTAGACGCCGGCGCCCGACGGCAGTTTCTCAGCGAGTTCGTCGTTCTCCGGCGAAACCGATACTGCCTCCGTTTCGTCGAGGCCCTTCACGGCCAGCGCCACCACACGCGTGCGAGGCTTCTCTGAAATGTAGGGTTTCAGAGAAATTAGGAGCGGGTTCGCGGAGAGTTTTGGTTGACAATTGAAGGAAAGCGCAGGAGTATTTTGGGGGAAAGAAGAGAATAAACGATGGAAGGAGAGAGATTGCAACGAAGAGAGATTGAGGGAAGCCATTGATGAATGATGTACGAGAGAGAAGAAACTGTCAGTCTTGTTACAACGATAGAGTGAGTACTGCTTCAGAGTGAATACAATTTTTGCCGAAGTCCAATGAGATTGTTTTACATTGGGCACATTTACCTATGAAAGCTGTTTCTTCCTGTACCCCGAACTTTCTTTATGTATCCATATTTATCTAATATCTAAAATGATAATATTAGTTCTAATATAAATAAGTTGTAGAAAATTCATTCTAAAATTTTCTTAAATTGATTTTTTTTAAGTTTTTAAGAAAATATTCCAGAATTTTGTTTTTGGAAATATATTTTGATTCCATAACGTTTTTAAAAAGCTTTCAAAATAGTTAATTATGATTATCTGGAATGAGTTTAGGATTTTATTTTTTAAAAATATATTTTAAATTTAACAATATGAAAATAATACATTTATGAAAAATAAAAATTTAAACTAATTTTTAAATTGAAGAATCTAAAATATATTTTCAAAAAATACAATCCAAAAATAAATTTTAAATTATTAAAGATAGAATATATTTCAGGAGAATATAATCGAAAAATGACTTTTGGATTATCTTATCCATGTTGTATTTTATAGAAATATCTCGCATTCAATAATTCAGTAAGAATACTACAAATACAACTCAAATACATTTTTTTTTTTTTACAAAAATTTTAGATACACACTATTTATTTAAAGCATAAATTAATAACAAATTTCTAACCTTAAAAAGTGAAAACAACGAATGAAGGTGCTGATGATGATATAAAGAGAAGACGCGGAATAAGAAAATTAACCTCGTAATAATTTTTTACATTTTACATAGATTATAAGATGCAAAAGGAGTATAAGAGGAAAGAACCTAAAATATCCTTATTAGTGTTACATATATTCTCGTAATAATTTTTTACATTTTACATAGATTATAAGATGCAAAAGGAGTATAGGAGGAAAGAACCTAAAATATCCTTATTAGTGTTACATATATTCTCTAATCGTGATCAAATTTCGATTATGCAGTTAATAGCTCATGATTTCACTTAATTCATTAAATATAATTATTAATAACGAACTAAGATATATCAACAAAGTTAAAGTGAACAAGAGAGAGATGTCATCAGGATATAGAGAGATGGAAAGATGGAGGAACCTCGTTCTTCTTTTTCAGATTTTTAGACGATTACGGTGTAAGGGACATATGGAAAATTTTTACAGGATGGAGAAAGGTAATCAACATATTTATATCCCAAAAAAGAAACAAACTCGACCAGCGCTTTGGTTTTGTGAGATTCGTAAATGTGGGAAATGTCAAGCAAATGGAAAAAAACCTAGATGGTATTTGGATTGGAACAACAAAGATGCATGTTAACATACTTAGGTACAAAAGACACGAACTTCAGTCAAATTAGGCGAACATAGAATCAAATCGGGCGAATATAGAACCAAAAATTAAGCAGGTATGGAGGAGGAAAGTCGATCATTGGTCTTTTGCAAACGTTGTGAAAGGAAATGAGGAAATCACAGCAAGCGAGGAAGAGTGGAAGGGAAGAACAATGACAGTGGAGGAGAATGTGCAGAAATGGATGGAAGACAGCTTCATCGCTGAAGCAGCGAGAGGAATAAGTAAGTCAGAAATGGAAAGTAACTTGTTTCTGAACGGTATATACAATGTCCACGTGAAGGAAATGGGAGACAATCTATTTCTCATCAGCGGAAATTCGGTGGAGGAACTAACAGGAATAGTGGAAGCAAATTCTGAATGGCTCTCTAAGCTATTCACATCCATAATTAGATGGGACAAAAATATGGTGAGCGGAAATAAACAGGTATGGGCAAGATGCAGGGGTATCCCAATAGCTCTTTGGTCGGAAAAAACTTTCAAGAACGTGGTATCAGTACTGGGAACTTTGCTAGAGGTGGATGAGAAAACTAAAAAGTGACAACGCTTGGATTATGCAAGAATTAAAATCAAATTGCCAATTTCAACTCAAGCAACATTGGCTCAGAGGATAAAAATTAATGGCAGAGTACACATGGTAGTGATAGAAGAATAATGGACGGAAAAGGGATTCAGATGCGCTACATGTGAAGGCAAAGACAATGAAGAGGAGGAAGAGTCAAAGGAGGCGCTAGAGATCATTTCATCAAACTCGGAATGCTTTGTGGATGAAGACGGGATCGGAAAGCGAATTTTTCTGGCAAGGGATGCACAAAATTCCGATGGAGGGAATTCTGAACCCAGCATGCCGTTGAAACTCAACGGTAAGAAATCTGAGGAACATATTATCTCAGAGGCGAGCGCGTCAGATTGTACCTGCAAAAGCAGATAAGCTGAGGTAGAGACAATCAATGTTCATGCTAGCAGGAAAAATTTAATCTTGGGCCTCAACGAGAGGGAACGGGTTGGGATTTTACACGAAGAATATATGTTGGCCCATTATGTCCAAAATCTGGAGCCCACGTGCACAACCAAATTAGATTTGGCTAGTTTTGAAATCGGGCACGAGACTTGTCTATCCCACGCGGTGGAACCAAATTGGGAGGCCAAATCCCTAGAGAAGGGTGGTTTGGATCCTCCGCCCAAACTCTCGCTCGCATACATAGCCAACTATACAGAGGATAAGCAGGGGATGACTCTGGCAAAGGCTATCACCGTTGGAGAGGCATCAGAATCGAAACGAGATGGAGAACATAACCGAAAGGAAAAGGCGTCAGAAGTTCAAGATGTGGCTGGCTCTCACTCTCGATGTTCAAAATCAGAGGCAAACCGGTCCGACAAAGAGGTGGTCAGTGATTCACTCGCCCATGGTGCAGAGGAGGCGCTGGAAAAGGGAAAGGGCATGACTAAAGATTCAACTGAAGAAGACGGAGTCAAACGCATTTCAGTGGAAGGCGAATGGGTGGATCAAGCATGCGTTGCTCCTCAGAGAACAAATCAAGTTGGTCTTGCAATTAATAATTTGGTCAAGGGAAGTAAAGTAGATGCAGCCCGGAAAGGATCTAAGAGCTAGCGAGAAGGCGAGATGATCAGTGGAAGAGGGGAAGCGAGCAACTTCGGTCAGTCTAGATCAGTTGCCTCGGCCAAAAGCTTACGCAAGGAGAAGTGGTTAGATTTCTTCTCTGGTAATTATATTAATGATAGCAACATAGAAAATTGTAATAGGCTGTTCTGGATAAACAAAGGGTATTAGGAAGCGGTTATATTATGGGAGATAGGGAGAGAGATAGGGTTCACATACGAAAGGGATAACAATTTGGTCATAAATAAACTGAAGGAGATAGATGAAGAGGGGAGATACAGTGATCCATGAGGGTGTTGAGCTATTAGGAGCCCTGGGAAAATTAAATACATAAGGGAACTGATAAATAAGGAAGGGATAGAGATGGTATATATACAAGAGACAAAATTAACTAAACAGAATGAGAGTATATGTTACAACATATGGAACCATAATAATATTCAATGGGTATTTAAGCATGCAGAGAATGGGTCAGGAGGGATTTTAAGCACCTGGGATATGAATAAGTTTGAGTGTGAAAATATGGTTATAGGAGAAGGGCTAATAGCAGTAGCGGGAAAATATAAGAGAAAGAACATAAAATTGACAGTGGTAAACATTTACTTTTCTTATGTAATGAAGGAAAAATATAAATTGTGGGAAGACATACATCTGAGTGTCCAAAATCTGTCAAGCAAGGTTTATTGTGTGATAGGAGACTTCAACACAGTAAAAAAACCTGAAGAGAGAAAAGGAAGTAGTGAAAGAGGTAGAGTAACGAAAGAAATGAGAATATTTAATGAATTCATCCAGAAATTGGAGGCTCGGGATTTACCGATTGTTGGAAGGAAGTTTACATGGTACAGAATAGATGGCTCTTCAATGAGTAGGTTGGATAGAGCATTGGTATCTATGGAGTGGATTCGCGAGTGGAAAGGGAGTAAACAATACATCTTAGACAGAAGTATCTCAGATCACTGCGCGATAGTAATAAAAGAAAATAACATAGATTGGGGACCCAAACCCTTTAGATCTCTGGATGTATGGAATGAAGATAAGAGGTTTAGGGAGGAGGTAAAAGGGGTTTGGGAAGGTACGAAAACCATAGGTTGGGGAATTAAAAGTTGGTCCAAGAAGTTACAGATGCTTAAAAATCACCTAAAAAGATGGAATAGAGAGGCGTTTGGGAACTTGAATCTGGCAAGACAAAGTATAATAAACAATATTAGTGTGATGGACCATAAAGATGAACTAAACCAGTTATACGAAGAAGGAAAGAAGGAAAGAAGGATGTGTCAAATAGAATTGAGAAAAATAATTTTGAAGATTGCATCTATGGAAAAGCAAAAGATAAGAGATAGGTGGATAAATGAAGGGGACATAAACTCAAAGTTCTACCACTCTATGATTAGATGGAAAAGAAGGAAGGTGGAATTACCAAGGGTTATGGTTAGAGGGGTTTGGTGTCAAGAACCAGAAAGAGTAAAAGAAGAGGTCTTACAACAATTTAAAACTAGATTCAAACGAGAAACAAAAGTGGAATCAAACTAGATGGGATTTCGTTTAAAGGAATAACTGATATACAAAATGAGGCTCTGGTTAGAGAAATATCTGAGGAAGAAACAAAGAGGCAGTTTGGAGTTGCGAAGGTAGTAAAAGCCCAGGGCCTGATGGTTTCAATTTCAGCTTTATAAAGCATAATTGGTCTACATTGAAGACGGATATAATTAAATCAATTAAAGAATTTTAGAGGGAAGGAAATATACCAAAAGGATGCAATGCCTTGTTCATCGCACTCATCCCAAAAGTAGAAATCCCTATGGAATTGGATGAATATAGACCTATATCCCTTATAGGTAGCCTGCACAAGATTCTAGCAAAGGTTTTAGCAGGGCGCCTGAAAGAAGTGCTAAATAAGGTAATAAGCGAGTGTCAATCTGCTTTCTTGGAAGGTAGAGGTCTCTTGGATAGTGTTGTGACTGCAAACGAGGTAATACATGAGTATAAGAGCAAAAGGAAGAAATGATTGATACTCAAAATAGACTACGAAAAAGCCTACGATTCTGTAGATTGGGATTTTCTCTTCTATATGTTAGAAAAACTCGGGTTTAGCAGGAAGTGGGTGAGGTGGATTGAAGGCTGTTTAAAATCAGCTTCCATATCAGTACTGGTAAATGGAAGCCCAACAAAAGAGTTCCTTCCTCAAAAAGGATTAAGACAAGGAGATCCCTTGGCACCATTCCTTTTCTTAGTAGTAGTTGAAGGGTTAGCTGGGATGGTGAGGCAAGCAGTTGCAAAAGGGAAGCTACAAGGAGCCACGGTGGGGGAAAAGAAGCATCTAGTTAATATCCTACAGTATGCAGATGATACTCTATTTTTGAGTGATGCAAATCATAATAACATTATAGTAATTAAAGCAATTTTGAGATGCTTCCGGGTAGCATCGGGATTGAATGTCAATTTTAAGAAAGACAAAATTAGGAGGTATAGGGGTGGAGTCTGTATTAATGGAAAGATATGCAAGAGAATTAGGTTGTAAGACAATGAAACTACCTTTCAGATACTTGGGGTTGAAAGTTGGAGGAAACCATAGAAGGTACGAGTTTTTGGATGAAGTTATAAGCAAAGTAAAGAAAAAACTCTCTAGGTTGAGAGGTAGAATGTTCTCCTTCGCAGGGAGGATATGCCTGGTAAAATCAGTTCTTTCGACGGTACCATTATTTTACTTATCGATGTTCAAAATGCCCATAAGAGTGGTTAAAGAAGTAACAAAGATCCAAAGGAGTTTGTATGGGGGTGGGGTAAAGAAGGGAAAAAGATAGTGTGGGTTAAATGACAAAAAATATGTAGAAGAAAGGAGGATGGAGGGTTAGGGGTGAAGGATATTCAGAGGATGAACGAAGCCCTGCTAGCAAAATGGAAATGGAGGCTAGATGTGGAACCAAAAGGATTATGGAAGGAAGTAATAGAAGTCAAATATGGTTCTTGGAGAACATTAGATGAACCAGTAAACATTAAGAAGGACTCAAAATGGTGGCTAGATATAAAAAGAATACGTAAAGATAACACTGGCAGAACTTGGTTTGATAAATATGTAAAATGGAAGATAGGAAACGGGAAGAAAATTAGGTTCTGGGATGATGTCTAGGTTGGGGAACAAAGTTTAGATAGTTTGTTCCCACAGTTGAAACAAATAGGAGTGAATAAATATGGGGTGATATCAGAACAGGGGGAGTGGATTGAAAATAAATGGGAATGGAAAGTCAATTGGAGAAGACATAGGTTTGAATGGGAGAAGAAAATGGAGGAGGAATTACTAAGTATGATCCAGGGCATAACACTTTATAAGGATACAGAAGATACGTGGCGATAGGACCTGAACAATGATAAAGGATTTACCGTCAAAGAAGCGTATGAGCTTCTATCAAATGTAACTTGCGAGGAGAACGAAACGATCTTCAAATGGTACTGGAAAATTAAGGGGATCCCAAAGGCCATGGTCATAGGGTGGAGAATTCTTCAGGATAGGATTCCCACTAAGGTGAATCTAGTTAGGAGAGGAGTTGCTATATGTGATCTGAAATGCACTCTATGTGGAAGCAAGGACGAAACATCTAATCATCTCTTTTTTAAATGTAAAGTGACCAATGAGATTTGGGACAAGTGTTTTAGATGGGTGGGAATTAGTTATGTGTGCCATTGGGAGGCGAAAGCAAACCTAGAAAGTTTCGTAATAGGAGAACTGGGAGTGAAAGGAAATATGTTGTGGAAAATACTATGGATAGCAGTGGTATACGAGATCTGGTCTCAAAGGAACAAGTGCATTTTTAAAAATGAGAAATTCGATGCAGAAGTAGAATTCAATAAAGCAAGCGCAAAATTCATAGCATGGTGTGTTAGAGATTGGGATGGAGCGAGTATACCAAATTCAAACTGGTTTTATGAACCGATAAGGTGCATGAGACTAATAACTATGTAGATTCTCTCTAATATGTGATAGCTGATACATGTATTAGTAGGTTAAAGCATGAAACTCTAATATAAGGACGAGAATCCTCACAAGGTGACGGAGGGCGAGAGCATCCGGGGATTATTAGGTCCATATATTAGAATTGACAATATCTATGTTACTGATAGGAACATAGCATAAGTTAGTCTCATTTTATAATGTTCTTAAAGTACCCTGTTGTACTTTTATTAATTTTATTCTTTATTGCTGATAAAAAAAAATAACGAACTAATATATTACTAAGGTTATTCTATGGAAAATACTTTATTCCTATAGCATGGTGGAAAAAAAATACTCTTACAGAATTTCAAGAAACAATGTTGTTAACGTGAACTCGGAAAATCAATATAATGGTATTAGGTTAAATCCACGTTTTACGTAAGAGTTGGTCAAACTCGCCTTATGTTGTGAATAATGGCAGCGATGAGTCGATGTTATTGATAGATTATGTTGGAGGTTTCTTTTGAATAATTATTTGATTAGTGATGGTTTTGTTAGTTGTCAACTTCCATGGTGACCAATCAGTTTTTGTTTGTTGATTAAGGATTATTGAGATAATTTTATTTGAATGTTATCATTGATGTTAGTTTAAGGGGAGTTGGGAGATTAGGTGTTATTCTTTTATCAAAGTGGGAATTATATAATTAAATTATTTAGAATTCAAGTATAAATGCAGCTTCCACGTAAAGTATAAATAAAAAAATTGATTAATTTTAAAATAAGAAATACCCATAATATAATACTTAAAATTTTGAATTGAACTTATATTATATTCTCATTCATAATTATTTAATTAAAATAAAATTTAAAAAATATTTTTATTTTTTAGTTTTTTTTAATTAAAAAAATAAAAATTGATAAAAGGTATTTTATATTTTAATTTTTAAATATTTTTATCAAAAATTTTATAAAATTATTTATTTTCATCATCATAAAATATTAAAATTATTTTCTAAATTGTGTCCTGACTTAATTATATATATATATATATATATATATATATATATATATATATATATTCTCGTTTACAATCATTTTTAAAATTAATTTCTAAAATTATATTTAAAAACTAAAAAAATAAATAAAATAAAGCTATCAAAAGCAACTCATTAAAAATATTTTTCCTTTAAAAAGTAGAATGAAATATTTTAACCTTAAAAGAAAAATTAAAAAATCATAGAATGAAATATTTTTTAACTACTTTTCCGATTTTGATTCAATTCAATATCTTGATAATTTTTTCTTCTTTTTTTAAATAATGGACTGATTTTCAATTTGATTTTAAGTTGAACTAGTTTAACATACCATTCTGATCCAATTTAATACTTTTTATATTTTTTTGAGTGATGAAATTTGTAATGTTACAATTCATTAGCGTGACCTCATTTTTTGAACACCGTGTTATTCTTCTTTCCATGAAAGGTCACTCTCATGGTTTCAAAATCAATCCATGACAGTCACCAAGTTACTCCATCATCTCTCCTTTCTTAGGCTCTAATGAAAGTACATTTTAAGTTATAATACAATAAATGAAAAAATTCATTTAACATGAATTTATGAAAGTAAGACATTCAGAAAAAATATAATTATTTCAAAGTTTTTTTATATTATGTTATGAACTGACTTTATCCATAACAAATCTCATTTCAAAGTTTTTTTCTAATCTTTTGATATGTACATCGAATAATTATCTATTACATGTGATAGCAGAGTCAAGAAATGTATAAAATGGTGCGAGATACCCAACCAAGAGAAGAAAAATGCAAAAAAGTGTTTCAAAACAATTTATGTTGAACACTGAGAATATTCCTTTGACACAAGCACATTTCCAAGACTCATTCAACAATTTCTATCAAATGTTTGTACTTCCTAAGAAAAATGTTTGGCTTCAGGTGAATGGATGCGTAAGAACAAATAATGTATGAGAATAATTATAATTATTTCTCTGTTATGGACAAACATCTAC
Organism: Sphenostylis stenocarpa; assembly: GCA_963425845.1. Taxonomy (NCBI): domain Eukaryota; kingdom Viridiplantae; phylum Streptophyta; class Magnoliopsida; order Fabales; family Fabaceae; genus Sphenostylis; species Sphenostylis stenocarpa. The sequence continues at coordinate 41,582,077 of OY731401.1, forward strand.
CAGTTGGTATGAACATGTACTCATTCTAAAACACAAGTTATGGAAGAGTGTGAATTTGAGAGACTCAACAAACCTTCTCAATTATGTTCCTCGTGGCCTACTACACATAGGCATAGTGGTTGGATTAATTTATAGCTTACACTACATGGAGACATAAGACAAGTTTAAGATTTTAATCTTCCAGAAGTCATTTCTTAAACTGAAGTATCATCTAACACAGTTTATTCACAACCAAAGCATACCTTGCTTTAACTTCACTCCTACTCAAAAGCTTCTCAAGTCTCAACAATGTCACCATCATTCTGTTGTGCTATGTATTAGTTCATACTTTTTCTTACCATTTGGATACCTTTAAGCCTCTGTAACCCCCATTCCCATGATCCCTTCAGGTACAATGAAGCCTCCCAGAGTAAAGCTTCCTCTGCCCATCATTATCACCACAATCTGTGTTCTTCTCTTCATAGCAGTCTTGTATGCTGAGAGACTAAGTTTCCCTCACTCCAGCTCCATTTTCAAATTCAAAACATGTCCTCGAAAGCACACCAAATCAAAGTCTAGTAAGTTAGCTTCACAAATTCCATATAACTATACCCCATATGAACATTGCATGATTTGATTCTAACTCAACCATGTCTCATTATGTGATGCTTAACAGATGATAAAAAGAGTGAGGAAGTGTTTGCAAATGCCTCATGGACTGATGATAGGTTCGATTTTGACCCAGAAGAATGCAATGTTGCTAATGGAAAATGGGTATTTAACAGTTCATTGAAGCCTTTGTACTCAGACACAAGCTGTCCATACATAGATAGACAATTTTCATGTGTCAAGAATGGAAGGAATGATTCTGACTATCTCCATTGGGAGTGGCAGCCAGAAGACTGCACCTTGCCCCCGTAAGTCTCACACGACAACATTTTGATTTATGATTAAACTATTCATTTGATCCCTATAGTCATCTCTATTTTTTAAGTTTCAGACAAAAGTTGCACTGATATGAGCCACATTTGAACTTACAATAATTGGTAGGTTTAATCCAGAGCTGGCCCTCAAAAAGCTCCAAGGAAAGAGGCTATTGTTTGTAGGGGATTCACTACAAAGAAACCAGTGGGAATCTTTTGTATGTTTGGTGCAAGGTGTCATACCTGAAAAGAAAAAGTCAATGAAACGAGGGCGTGTGCATTCAGTCTTCAAAGCCAAGGTAATGACACAATGAGTACCAGTAGTCATCACGTTATATATTGTGTTATCTATGTAACATAAAATCATTCTGTGTATTCTCACCTCTTAGCTTCAGCTTTTAGCTAAATCATGACATAATAGAATCATGTAACTACAATAGAAGTTCAAAAGCGGCTCATAAAATTCTGTGTTTCATATAGGAATATAATGCTACCATAGAGTTCTATTGGGCACCATTTTTAGTGGAGTCCAACACTGACATCCATATCATAGGAGACCCAAAGAAGAGAATAATAAAAGTGGATGAAATCACGGAGCGTGCCAAAAACTGGACGGGAGTGGATATCCTTGTTTTCAATACCTATGTATGGTGGATGAGTGGCCTCAGAATAAAAGCACTGTAAGCTTTCACCTTTATGGTTCATGATCATTTTCATTTGTCAAAACTCAGTAACATTTGATGTTTAACTAAAAGCTTAATTACATGCAGATGGGGTTCATTTGCCAATGGAGAAGAAGGGTATGAAGAATTGGATACACCAGTTGCTTACAAATTTGGTCTGAGAACGTGGGCCAATTGGGTTGACTCAACTATTAATCCAAACAAAACTCGAGTCTTCTTCACAACTATGTCCCCAGCTCACACAAAGTTTGTTTCTCTCTCTCTCTCTCAAACTCCAAGCTTTGGCATTCCACAATCAATAGTTTGATTTTCTAAAAATAAGTGTAAAAGCTTTTATAATATCAGTTCATAAAAATTATTCTACGTTAATCTAACTATTATATAAAATACAATCACTTTAGCACGCGTAACTGTCATTACATCATATGTTAACATATTCCAAGTAAGTTTTAATCCATAAATATCCATGTTGGGATGCTAATAATAAATAATCGTGCTTGTTAATTAGATCTGAGAAACATAACATAACATAACCCTGAACTTGCGGTTCTAACAATTCAAATGTGATGTTTTCAGAAGCGCAGACTGGGGCAACAAGGATGGTATCAAATGTTTCAACGAGACAAAGCCAGTGAAGAAGAAGAACCACTGGGGAAGTGGGTCCAACAAGGATATGATGAGTGTGGTGGCCAAAGTGGTGAAGAGAATGAAAGTTCCTGTGAATGTGATCAACATAACCCAGATTTCAGAGTATAGGATTGATGCTCATTCTTCTGTTTACAGTGAAACTGGGGGCAAAATTTTGACCGAGGAGGAAAGGGCCAACCCTCGAAATGCAGATTGCATTCATTGGTGCTTGCCAGGAGTTCCAGATACTTGGAATCAAATATTTTTGGCAATGTTGTAACAACACATTTCCTTGTGTTTTTCTTGACATGAAGATGTCAATTATATAAACCAATGTTCTCACATTCATCCTTCCTTGGCATTTATGTCATATAAATATGAGAAGTCCAATATAAAAATTTTGAAGTTTTTATCGCTCGATCAAATTAGAGTTGCCAATGGGTCAAACAAACTTCAAGTGCTTTACAAAAATAAATAAAAAAACTATAATTCAACTCGATTTATATTTTAAAATATACCATAATTAACGTAAGATGATCTTATATTAGATAATGATAAGGTGTTAAATTTGTGATGAAAATTTAAAAAATACTATTAACATATTATATTAAAATAATTAATTAAAAATATTTAAATAAAATAATATGTTTTTAAAATTATATTATATTAATAAAATTAATTTTTATTTAAAATATAATTATTTAATATATAAATTATAAGAGGATGTATATATTTAATTTTAAAATAAAAGTTAAAAATTTATTCATAATTATTATTTTTATTTTTATTTTAATAATTTATTCATCTAAAATAATAATTAATTTTAATTATTAGATGTTAAATTTTAAAATAAGTAATTTTTTAAAAATTTAATCTTATATTTTCTCTTAAAATAAGTAAATTATTTATCAAATTAATTTATTTGATATTATATTTTTTTTATTTAAAAAATAATTATTATTTTATAAAATAAATCTATCATTAACTTGTATATTATCTTGATCTAAACTCATATAAATAATGAACTAAACAAACCAAAACAAAATAGGTTTTTTAAATTTAATGCACAAGTTTTCTTTATTTATTTAATTTGGTTTATTTTTTAAATCTTTCATATCCAATTATCAAATTAAACCTATTTTAATATTATGAGTAAAATAAAAAATAAACAATGAATAATTTAAAGTAGACCTAGTTAACCAACCGTTACAAATTATTTTTTATTATCATAATATGAGATTTTGAATCCCTTACCAAAAAGATATCCTAACATTCTAAAATAATTATTGTGAATAATTCATTAATAATAATAATTCAAAATTGTATTAGTTTAAAAAAATATAAAATAGAAAATGACTTGTACAGAAAAACAAATAAAAAAAATTTTTTTTTTAGTATTTCGAATTAACTAAATACATGCTTTAAATATTCAAAGGTCTTTATTTTACAATAAAATAAAATAAAAAAAAAAAAAAACACTTTTCCACTTACAATGGAATTTCTATCCATGCGGTCCACAATTTTATATATAAAAAAGGAAAATGATGAAAAATATTAAAAAAATATATTTTTTAAAATTGTTCATGTCTTATTTATCTTTAAAAATAAATATATGAATAATTTTATAATTTCTTAATTTGTATCTATTTGTTACTTTCATAATTACAACTTTAATTTATGTCACTTCTCTAATATATATATATATATATATATATATATATATATATATATATATATATTACTTTATTTTTTATTTATATTTTCTTTCCTTATCACTGAAATAAGAGTTCACGAATTGCTCAAGATGAACAAAATTAATTCGCACCTGCGTGTTTTTTTATTTCTTTTTTCTTCCATTCTCTTTTTACAATATTCAAGCTTACTTTTATAGTATGTTACGTGATTCAATTTATTTATTTTTTAAAACCTATTCCACTTTTGTACTCTCCTTAATTAATTTTCCTTCTACTCTTTCACTAATTCATTTAACACTCCATCCCAAATTGATTCTAATTTAGGTCACTCTTTTCTTCACTATTTTTATTATTCATCTCTCTTAACATATAAATAATGTTTTCTCTGCCACGGAAGTTTCAACTGGTGTAAGGATATCTGAGCAATCATCGAAAAGAAGAAAGAGCATTTTGATAAGTGAAAATTAAGACTCGTTACACTGTTAAAAAATTTAAATAAATATTTTTTTATTGGAATATATAAATATGTATTCTTTTGTGATATTTTAAGGTATTTTTGTATGGTTTAACATAAATTAATAATAATAATAATAATAATAATTTTAACTATATATAAAGCTTAATTATATAATTGTATGATAAATACATCATGAACTTTCCTGTAAAATTGGTCCATCTATCCGTTTTTCTTGTTTTATTTTTAGTTCATAAAAAAATAAGATAGGATAGATTGGCTTACCATAATCAAACAAACAGACTATAAATTTCAATAAACCAATGATTTTTTTTATATAAAACTTTTTTATATATTTTTCTAATATATTTTTAGTTATATCAATAATTTTTTAAATTTTACTTATTAGTTAATATTTTTATTAAATAAATTTTAAAAAATTATTATATTTATATTAAAATAATTAATTATAATCAATAATTTTAATTTAATTTATTAATTTTTATAATTTAAATTATAATATTATAATATATTTACATATTTCAATAACATAATATACAAAAATATAATATTTTTAATTATAATTTATTTTATTTTAATTTTAATATATAATTTAAAAAAAAAAAAGATTAGGTCAACCGAACTTTCTTATCCGTGACTTACCCACGGATTAACTAGACATGAAAAAAAAAAAAGAATTTATTGACTAAAACCACCAAATCTAACCATTTTTTTCTGGGAACAACTTAAGACTCATCCACAAAATAACTTAAAAGTTTAAGTTCTCTTCTATTATTCACGGCTTTTTCACCATTTTGGGTAATAAAAAAATTGATTTTATTGAAAGGGGTCAAAAATTTTAAATTTTCCCCAAATGGGTTATATCGTGTCAGATGAAATGATTTTGGGATGATAAAATTACACTGAATTCGTGTTTCTAAGCACGATTTTAGTGTTATTTTTTGTTCGAAACAAAAAACGTGCTTGTTCGCACAATTTCTCACAATTATAAAATATATATTATTTTCGTATTTATAAAATGGAATCATGGTATCCGCTCCAGCTCGTGGACGTATGGAAGAAATTGAGTGAGAAACATTTCTCATGGTTATGATGTTAACACTAGAGGCAGAATTTAACATGAATGACCAATTGTAAAAAGATAGAGGTTGAACGAAATATGAGAGTTGGAAAGGAAACAATAGAGAATGGGTTAAGTCTCCATTGAAGCGCAAACTCGTTTTGGTTAGAATTAGGGTATGATAACCTCTTCTTTCATTAATATTAGTGATTATGGTAGTTCACCCAATAGGTGAGGACATAATTGTTACCGCATTCTTTGGATTAGCATAGTCATCACGTAGGAACTGATATTGTTGTTGCACTAGAGGAAATGATAATGGTGATGAGTTGACATTGTTGTTAGCTCTCGCGTGATATTCAGTAGCAACTATTTTGATCTCTGTGGACTCTTGACCCATGTTTGAACTTTTACCTTGATGAAATTCTCCAAAAACATGACGAGAGAAACTCCATTTCTTGGGAAATCATTTTATCCAAAAAAAAAATCAAAATCGTGCTTGAACGCACAATTTTAATTAGAAGTGTGTTTCTAATTACGATTTCACTCTCAAAATCATCTCACCAGTCACGATTTAATTTAAAAAAATTTAAAATTTTCAACCCCTTCAGAAAAATCGAAATTTTATTGCCCCATAATAGTGAAAAAGCCACTATTCACTCATGTTTAGCACAAATCATATGGAGCAAGAGATGAGCGAGACTTAACAAGTCTTCCAATAAATTATAATTCTCAGACGTTTCACACAGGCAATAAAAAATATAAGAACGTGAAGAAATGCATAGCTTCCAGTTACAGGGAGAAAAGAAGAGAAGCACAAGATGAGTCACTCTTCAAGTAATTTATTTACCTCCACTATACTTCAACTAAGTTTACTTTTAACCAATGCCTATGATTCAACTTCACTCATACTCAAAAGACTATGAACAATTTCCTCCAAGGTATGTCCTCTGCATCAATTAAAACTTTTTCTTCCAACATTTAAGCTTCAATTCCCTCACCCCATCATCAGAATCACCTCAGGAATGACAATGAAGCCCCCCAGTGGAAAGTTTCCTGTCATCAAAATCTGTGTTCTACTATTCATTGTCATCTTGTATGCAGAAAGTTTCAACTTCTTTTCTTCTAGTTCCATTTTTAATCCCAAACCTTGTCCTAAAAATAGTACCAAGCCTGAATCCAGTAAGTCCTCTTATATTCTTTGCATGTATTGTTTCTTATTTATCATTCTTCTTCTACACACAGAACTTATGTTCATTACATTTTTATTATGAGTATTTGACTCTAATGAATATCAGTGATGTCTGATGTTGTGGTTTGTCCAAAAGATGATAAAAAGACACAAGAGATGGTTCCTATTCCTAATGCTGCATGGTTTAACGATGGATTTGTTTATGACCCTGAGGAGTGCGATTTTACCAATGGAAAATGGGTGTTTAACAGTTCAATAAAGCCTCTGTATTCAGACAAAAGTTGCCCTTATATAAGTAGGCCTTATTCTTGTGTCAAGAATGGGAGGGTAGATTCTGACTACCACTATTGGGAATGGCACCCAGAAGATTGCACCTTGCCCAAGTAGGTCTCAAAAACTTCATAACATGCCCACATATTATGATTGCAGAACTAGTCTTATTTACCGTTTTTAACTTTGAATCTCTCTCCTCTAAAAAACATTCATTACTAATAATAGATTATCATATATAGTTGAAAGTTTATATACTTTAAAATAATATATAGAGTAAATAGACCCATTATAACAAAATGTATACATATATAAAATAATGAAGATAAGAGTAAAATGTAAATTACTAATTTTCTTCTTTAAACTGCTTTAGTCACAAGGTTGGTTTTTTATCATTGAGATATGTATTTACCTTATACAACCCAGATAAAAAATGACAACATTTTATAGGTTTAATCCAGAGGTAGCTCTCAAGAAGCTTCAAGGAAGGAGGCTGCTATTTGTAGGGGATTCACTGCAAAAAAGCCAATGGGAATCCTTTGTGTGTATGGTTGAAGGGATCATACCCCAAAAGCACAAGTCAATGAAACGAGGGACTCATTCAGTTTTCAAAGCCAAGGTATTGATATCATGTAAATGCAAAATAAAATACAGAACTAATATTCCTTCTATTCAGTAAGAAACGAACAATGATTCTTAAATCTTCAACATCACTGTCTATATAGTTTATTCCTTCCTTTTATTCTTAAATATTTTTGTTATCTTTATAAAATATATTTATAGTTTCGATATTCCGTCTTGAAAATTCAAAACTAATTATCCTTATTTACTGCATCTATGAATGATATAGGAATACAATGCTACCATAGAATTCTATTGGGCACCAATGCTTGTGGAGTCCAACACTGAGTTCTTTAGCATAAGGGATCCCAAGAAGCAGATAGTGAAAGTTGATTCGATCATGGATCGTGCCAGAAACTGGACGGGAGTGGATATCCTTGTTTTCAATTCCTATGTATGGTGGATGAGTGATATTAAGGTTAAAGCACTGTAAGTCCTCTTTCATTTTAACCTAAAATGTATTATATAAAAGATCATCATTGTCTGTGTGTGTGTTATGCTGATAAAAAATGGACTTAAAAACGTACATTTTCTTTTTTCTCAATCAAGACTGATTTCTGGATGAACTTCACCTATAGATCAGATGGTTAATTTAATGAAAAGGAAAAAAAATGTTGTCTAATGATTGTAGATGGGGTTCATTTGGCAATGGAGAAGAAGGGTATGAAGAATTGGACAATCAAATTGCTTACAACTTAGGTCTAAGGACATGGGCCAACTGGGTTGACTCAACCATTGATCCAAACAAAACCCGGGTTTTCTTCACAACCATGTCCCCAACACACACAAGGTCTCTCTTAACTTCAAGCTTTATCTAAATTTCTTCAAGTTTTAACCTCCAAAACTGTACCTTGAAGCAATGTTTCAAACACAAACTGAAAACCTGTTCATTATTAATTAACCTTATTTTTTCATACCAATGAGTCATGTTTTCAGAAGTGCAGACTGGGGCAACAAAGATGGTGTCAAGTGTTTCAATGAGACAAAGCCAATAGGGAAAAAGAACCACTGGGGAAGTGGCTCCAACAAGGGCATGTTGAGGGTGGTGGAAAAAGTGGTGAAGAGAATGAAAGTGGCAGTGAAATTTATCAACATAACACAGATCTCAGAGTACAGGATTGATGCTCATTCCTCTGTTTACACTGAAACTGGGGGAAAATTACTGACTCAGGAGGAAAAGGCTAATCCAAGAAATGCTGATTGCATCCATTGGTGTTTGCCTGGAGTTCCAGATACTTGGAATCAAATATTTTTGACAATGTTGTAACAAAATATAAGTGCAAAAACTGCATGTTCTATCACACTGGAGCAACATCTGTAAATGTTCTTTAAGTTCAAAGGTTTTCTGTGCTTTTGGTTGAAACACAGAAAATTTAAATAAAGATTTAGTCTTTTAAATTTGCAAATAAATTTGTTTTTGGTTTTTATTTTAAAGATCTAAGTGTCACCGAATATATTTTTCCACAATCAAAATGATAATTTCACTTCTTTTGTTTTTTGCCATTTTTAAAATTTAAATAACAAGACATATGGCCAAGAATAAAGAAAAAGATGTCAACATACTTAATTGAGGAAGAGATCAACATGATTTAACAAAATTATTAATACAATAACTATTTTTATCCTTATAAAAATACTTTACTACTTAAATGCCACAAATATATTAAGAACTAATCAAATAAGGTTTGTTTCTTTAGGAATGCAAATAATACTTTACTCAAAAAGTTAAAAGAAAAAATATACATAAAAAAAATTAGTTTCTGGTTTGAAAGGAAAATTCAAAATTCTATATTTAATTTTTTGTGTGATTTTTATTAATAGAATTAAATTGTCATTCCCTCACAAATCTCATCCCTAACTAATGATAATTAATACTCTTTATACCTATTACTGGCTTGAAACAGATTTTTTCTTTTTTACTAAAACATAGTAATTAATTTTTTATCACTAAGAATTTTAACAAATATTATCTTGTAACTACACAATATTACCTAATAATATTTTTTAAAATTAAAAACTTATTTTATTGTTATCATTATTATTCATTTTTTATAGTATAATGATTAAAATAAATTATTGTTTTAAATAAATAAACTTAAAAAAGAAAAAATAAATATTTAACATTCAATTTGCTTAGTTAAATATTAAAATGTCACCAACGAATTTGTTTTATAAATATTAGCTTGTTATTATAATATTGATATTTTAGATTTCTCTTCATCAAATTAGCCGCAAATGAGTTATTGATTTATTTTATTTGTGTAACTTAATTCACGCTTAATTAAATAACCTAAATCGCCAATAATAAAAACAAAAAGTATTAACAATTCATATTTATCAATAAGAGAAAAATATTACACATCAGAAATAGTTGAAATATAAAAACCATGCTTTAATAAACAGACTATTTAAAGAAAAATATGTCTCATAAGCTGATAGATAGTTAACTCCTTAAATTGTATTTTTTTTTAAATTTAATTTCTAAGAATGTTTAGAAAAAAAATAATTATAACAAGAAAAATATTAGTTTCTAATTTTTTTTAACTATTTCTGTTTCTTCACTGAATTTATATTGGACCTGAATTCTGAAGGAAAATTAAGCCCATTAATATTCAACCTTTGGGCTTCTATACTCTTAAATTACGATTTTCGAGTTCTCCTATATATAACAAACCTTAACCCTTACTCCTCGTACTTTCCGGTTCAGGTTCTGGTTCTGTTCAGTTTCCTCTGTTCATGGTTGCCAGTTTCCTCCATTCTGGTTCTGTTCAGAATTTCTTCATCTTTGAATTTTGTTTACTAATTTGTTCGTCATTCAACTCCTACTATCTTCTATGTGTTTTTTTGAAATAAGAAAAACCATGGAAAATTGCAATTCACTGTGTTGTTTTACAAATCCGTGGTTTTTTTTTTCCTGAAATTGTTGCCGCTGCCAATGATGTCTGTCGTAGGCTTGTACTGATACGTGGGATGATTGGAAGGATTAACTTCCAAACTCTAGACACTGAGGCTTCATTAATTTTATCACTGATTGGTTTATAACATTGGTGATTGATCTTATTTCAACTATTAGGTTTAGGTTTTTAACAATATTTATTTTCTTCAAGCCTTTGAAGTTCGAAATTTGGTATTGTTTTAACGATTTGCTTTGTTCCAACCTTAAGATTTTAAAATGAGTATTATGGATATCCAATTTGGGTGTTTTATTGCTTTTGATTTGCTAATTAAAAGTATAGAAATTAATTTGCCGCATAACCTTTTCTAGGATTTCTGCTGTTAACATGTGCTTTTACAATATTTTGATAAAGAAATAATTTTTAATTTAAATTGAAAAATATCTAATTTAAATTAATTACAATCTTTGATTATAACTGTTTGACATGAACTTTAGACATCAATGGACTGAAATTAAAACATGAAAATAAAACATTATCACCTTGAAACATGGTCTTTTATTTTCTGACAAGACACTTCACGCCAACAATATCTTTTATAGTGTGAAAATCTAAGTGATTCTGTTTAAGTATGTATGATTTAAATTTCATTGTATGACGAGGTAAAAACTTAATTCTTAAAAGTAAGAAATTGTAAGGTTTTTTCTCTTATATTTAACACACTAATAATATTTTTAGAACCTTCTTCCATATTTACAACCCTTTTATAATAAAATACTAAAGACTCAATATTAAGAAATTATTATTATATTTTTGGAAGAAAATTTTGTATATGCAAAGAAAATTATGAAAATATCATTTTAAAAGAAAAAAATAATTATATTGTGACGATCTTTTTCATATGCAATTATCTCACAAACCAATAGTAATAAAAATATTTTATTATTATTATTATTATCAAATAACTAACAAATATTCTTGTTATTAAATAAGGAGTTAAATGGTTTTAAAATATTATTTTAAATTTAATATTTTTTCTATTCTTTAAATATATTTTCTCTTTTTCATATTGTTATTAATTTGTTAAAATAAATAAATCATAATAATTACTTTTCTTTAAAACACTTTTTTTATAATATCAAAAGATATGTAAAAAGGAATTCATTTATGTATAAATATAAATTATAAATAAAAATATTATATATATATATATATATATATATATATATATATATATATATATATTTATTGTTGATGTACGTTATATCAGTTTCTTCAACTAAAATTTATGTTCAAGTTTTATACTTGGAATAAACTTAGTTAGAATGATAATCTATTATCCGATATTGAGATTAGTTGTTATAAATCTGTTAGATTTTATACCAACAATACAATTACCTAAAAAAAATTACATTAGAAAAAACTTTTTATTATTTTGGTTTCTAAAAATTTTCAAATTTATTTTTTATCCCTAATCTAAATTTTGAATGATTAAACTTTATGACCTTCTTTTCTAATAACATTTCGTTTTTATTGTCAATAAAAAATTTAATCATTAATTATGTTGACAATTCAATTATTTGTCACATTATCAAGAAATAATTTTTACAATGTGATAAATTATTTTTTATTTCAAATATTAGATGTTATATATTGATTTAATAAAGATTAAAAATACAGTTTAAAAAAATAATACTCATAATTATCTTAAACTCTTTGATAATATGACAAATATGTCATCATGAATTATAGTTATTAGTCAATGGCAGAAATTATAATTAAGAGGGTAAAAGACGAAAAAGTTATGGAATTTCGATTGATCAAAACATAGATCAGGAATAAAAAAAAATAAAAAAATGGATAAAGTCCAAAAAATTATATAATAATTTTTCAATCACCAAGAAACATCTTATCACGGTAATTTATTTTGTAAAGTAATTCGGGAAAATTTATTTTTTAAGTTTAAGTAGTATATTTGTAATTTTTTTAATTACATAAGTCTATCATAAAATAACCAAATTAACATATTTAAATATATAAGATTACAAATAAAATAAAATAAATTCCAAATACTTAATAATGATTTTGTTATTGATCGGCAACAGCATAAATATGTATTTACAATATATTACACTTTCATTAAATATATAACTTCTTTTCAAAGTACAAAACTTAACTATGTGTTACATAACATAGAGAAATTAATCTACACGTACGCAAAATGATTCTGCAAGAACAACAACCAAAGAAAAAAAATGGTTGAATTTGCCATGGCAGCTTCATTGCATGGGAGCAAGAGAAACCCTAGAAACAAAAGCAAGAGTTTCACTATCCTCTCCATCTGATACGTGTCATGTGGAGAGTTATGCACGCGTGTCTTCTTTCTCCTTTAGCCGCGTCTGTGTCGCACGTGTCAATGCATGGCCACACCTTCTTTTCCACTTTAACCCGTTGTCACCTTCTGGTTTTTCCCTCTAATAATAATGCATGGACATTTGCTACGAGGCATTAACTATATCTCACATTTTGCACCCTATATAAACCCTCAACCCCCTCTCTTCTTCTCACATAGCTTCCAAAACAAATCTAGTTAACGTTACAATCGCATAGTCATCAAAAGGGTAGTGAGAAATCTGCAAGGAAACATGGCAAATCGTCAACAGAACAAGCAAGAGCTTGATGACAGAGCAAGGCAGGGAGAGACTGTTGTTCCTGGTGGCACTGGTGGCAAGAGCCTCGAGGCTCAGCAACACCTTGCTGAAGGTTTATAATCAAATCATTAAAACATTATGTTTCTTATACTTTAATTTTCTGCTAACTTACACTTGCTTTCATTTTCATTGAAATCTTTATTATCTATCGTATTTATAGACCATGTTGTGGTGAAAAAACTAAATCTTGACTTTCTCCTAACACTTCCTAACCCCCAAGTGTTATTGGTGAAGTTATTTTTCTGTTTGTTAGCTATTTTGGGTGAAAAAATTTGACTTTGGGGTTTGTTTCTTTTCATGACTGTTATATGAAAGGAAGGAGCAAAGGAGGCCAAACAAGGAAGGAACAACTGGGGACGGAAGGGTACCAAGAAATGGGACGCAAGGGTGGGTTGAGCACCATGGACAAATCAGGAGAACAACGTGCTCAAGAGGAAGGCATTGAAATTGATGAATCCAAGTTCAGAAATACTGCCAATAATTAAGAACACCATCATATAACACACACCAGCTTTGAGTGTGTTCTTATGCTAGCTTGAGTGAGTTTCAAGTGTTTTAACAACTATGAAAGAAAAGGTTATTAAGTGTTAGGTAGTAGTGAAAGTGTCATGTCCTGAAATAATTAGCTAGCATATATGATGTTTAGTGTTTTAGGTTGTTGTTGTTTAGTGTTTTAGGTCGTCTTTAGGTTTTCGTGTTTTCATGGCTCTATACGTATCTATGCAATGAAGTTTACTGTAGCGAGTATGAGCCTCTCTTTCTGTAATATGTAAGTGTGTGACGACGAAGTTCAATAGAATGTATATTATGTATCAGAAAGTTCTTGCTATTATTGTCTTTTCATTTGTAGAAATGATAATACTCATAATAAAATATTAATCGTTACATATTTAATATATTAAAATTTGTAATGGTTTACATTTCCCTCTTAACACCCACGGCAATGTGCATAATTTACCTTAACACCCACGGCAATGTGCATAATTTACCTCGCAAGATATTAGGGCAAAATTTTAGATAATACCTAACATTTTTCTTTTAAGGCTAAATTGACTTTATATATTTTTCAATAACTCTTACATTTAAGAACTATAACGAATTACTTATATTTTAAAATTTCAAAATTTAACTGTTTTAAAAAATGTTTTGTTTCAAAGTTAATTCAACTTTTTAAATTCTAAATTTTAGTTTCGAAACAATTTACTTTTTATATACATTTCTTAAATATATTTATGAACTTATATATTATTTTTTGCAATATATTGATATTTAATAATTTAAAAAATGTAAAACTTATTATTTTTATGAATTTTATGAGAAAGAAATGATAAATTAAAGATATAAATATTATTAAAAATAAAGATGAACAAAAGAACGGAGAAAAAGAAAAAATTAAGAGAGGAAGGGAAAACGTGGAAGAAATAAAGGGGAAACGTGGAAGAAATAAAATAGTGAAAAGAAAAAGTAAAAAAAAATTGTTGAATTTAAAATTCTATAATTTTAAATAATTAAGATATATATTTTAAAAAATTTTAATTCTGATTTTTCAAACAATATAATATTTGAGAAAATATTTTAGAAAGTATATTATTTTCATTATTTAAAAAAAAAATAACTGAACAAATATCACATTAATAGGTAACAGTGATTTTATAGTGTACAAGAAAATCTTCAGTTGCTTTACAACATCGGTTAGTTATTGATGTGATATTAAAAGTCTTCAACGGTTGTCAATTAACCGACATTGAAAATAGTGAAGTATCGACGTAAAAACTTTTATAATTCACTTTTATTAATATAATTTTATTAATATAATAATTTATAAAATGATTTAATAAAAATAAAGTAAAATTATTATTATTATTATTATTATTATTATTATTATTATTATTATTATTATTATTATTATTATTTGGGTTGTGGATCATTTTCCTTTACATAAACGCTATCACGTTTCTTTTTCATGTATTCATGAAATTATTCAAGGTTTTGTTTAATCATATTATTATATTTTAAAATATTTTATTTATAGATTATTAAATTTTATGGGTATTTTTTTCCTACCATATTGTTGTAAAATTTTTTAAATTTAATATTTAAGATTTCAAGAATTATTGATTAAAAAAACTCATTTTTATAATAATTTTTTTATTTTTTTATGTATTAAATATCTATTATTTACTAATTTTGAAATAAATTATTCAATCTAATAAAAAATATTAGTTTTAAATTGGATATACCTTTTAAACTTAAAAAACAACTTACAAAATACAATTGAGCTACTTATTATTCATCTTAATTAACTTACTTGTCATATATCTTTTATTAAAATAAATAATAATAAATTATTATGATTACAATACCTAAAGGAATTAAGATTATAATTTTTAGTTAATTCTAAACTTTATAAAAAAATAAAAATATTTCATGATAAAAATATTTTAGAAAATTATTATTTGACAAAATATTGTATTTATTAAAATTAATATATGATAAATCAATATCCAAATGGATTCATCTTCACAGTGTAGTTGAAATTAAAATGGAAGTTAATGTAATTTTAAAAAAATTAATAATAAAAATTAAAGTATTTTTATGAATTTTTACATTCTAATGAATAATTGGATATTATTAAATTATTGTCTTTATATTTATTAATTTTATTTTAATATTACTTTTGTTTATATTAAGCATAATACAATATTCAAGTTTGGAATATATTTTTAAAATTTGTATACATTTAAGTCAATAAATTTAAGTTGAAATTAATATTTAATTATTTAGATTAATTTCATTTTAGTTAAAATAATTTGTATGGTATTATTTTCTTTATATAACTCTTAATCAAGTTTAATCATAACTTAATTAGATAGAAAATAATTCATGTGAACTTCGAACCAAATTATTATTTGATTGCGAGAATCGTGAACTTAACTTATTTTTTATTATTTGAACTTGATTACGTGAGAAATGATTTAAACATTTTACTTTTTTAGCAGCTAGAGTTAAAATAATCTACCTTATAATTATTAACATTTGTGTTAGTCCTTTTGAATCTAATATTTTATTCTTTGTTAATTTAAGTCATTGAACCTAATATTCTATTCTTTGTTAATTTAAGTCAATAATAAGTGAAAAACCATATTTAGTAAAACTTTAGTAATTAGAAGAGTTTTGAAATTATATTGAGAAAGATTTTGAATAATTATAATGATATAATAAAATAAATTATATAAGTTGAATATTAATTTGTTGTAATTTCAGCCCAAGATTATAAAATTTCATTAAATCATTCTAGAATTTTGATTTATTGAAAAGTATTATTTCATCCAAAAACGAATAAATTCTCTAGACTAATGAGAAAAATATGAAAAATAAAAAAAATAATATAAAGAAGAGAAAAAAAATGGAAACACATCCATAATCCTTTTCGAGCCATTTTCATATACCTTCAATAAATCATATTCCACTTTACATATTCTTCTTAAGATATTCCTCTTTTTCCCTGCTTAGGTGTCGCCCAAACAACATTGTATCTTCATATTTTAATCTAAAACATATTTGGCCTTTTGGTATGCTATATATCTCCACAAGCTTATGAAGCTCTTGAACATCCTTTTCTATAGTTGTAAATAACTTCATTCTCCTTGATATAGCATTTTGATAATCCACTAATTGTGTTTGGAGTTGGATATTTTGACCTTTGAGTTTCAACTTAACTTTCTCCATTTCCAAAAGTGAATGATAATCATCCACCTAACAATCACCTCCACGAGTCTAAGCACCCAGCGATTCCAACAACCTTCGTTACTTAGCATCAAATGGAGGGGGAGATCACCCTTCAACTTTAACAATGTTGATAAGTCATCTTGAGATGTTGTAAAAAATTTAAATGATCCACTCAGTTGAGTGAACCATGCTTACTCCTAAAGCAAAATTAGTTTCCTTTGAAAAAGTCTCGGGTGAGTAAAAGTAAAAAATTGCAAGTCCATCTCCGAACTTTAACTTTAAAGAAACTACTTTTTTAAAAATTTAAATAAAATGGTCATCATATTGGGAACCATTTGATGATATCCAACCAACTTTTGTATCTCGCTCTAATTGATAAAAATATATAAACTTAGTAGCAATGAGAACAATGTGAAGAATATGACTCTGGATTTGGAAAACCTTTAAAAAAACACAATTATTTGGGTGAAACTAACTCGAGGTCACATTTAAAGCAAGCTTGAAAAAGAAAAGATAATATTATTAGGTAAACATTAAATGCATGTAGTTGAGAGGTAGTGGTTGAGAGGTAGTGGTTGTATTGAATATGTATGTAGTTGAGAGGTAGTTGTTGTATTAAATACATGTAGTTGAGAGACCATGTCCAAAGGCCTATAAATTGACCATGTATCACTCATTGCAAAAACATCAAGTGATAACACATAGAGTATTTTGTTTAGATACGTTTGTCAACAAATTGGCATTAGAGCTTGAGAGCCTGAGTGTCTGAGTGCATTAGAGAGAGTGTTTGAGAGTTAGAGAGTTTTTTGAGATGACCAACTTAGCTAACAGCATGCCCCTGCCAAAGTTATCGAAGAACGAAAGCTATGATAACTGGAGTCTGCAAATGAAGGATCTCTTTGGTTCCTAGTGAAAGCAATGAGGGGGAGATTGATGGAAATGTTCCTGCATTCCCAAGAGATGATTTTGATGATGATTCAAGTCAACTACATTCAAGTCAACACCATTCAAGATGAATTTAAGGACAAACTGAATTTATGACGTAGGTGATAAAGATGATGATTCAAGCAAGCACAAGATGATTCCTGAAGACTAGATAGAGTCTTAGAATACTAGATATGGAGGTACAAGTTGATGAAGTAATATTATGCATAAGCCTCAAAAACACAAGTGTGATAAAATTCATAACATGATATTTTTCACTATCATAATTAATTATGATGCACCAGAAATGGAAAAATGATTTTCTCTATCATAATTAATTATACTGGTAATATAATCAATTATGGCAATTCAAATTTGAAAAATATATCCATTTTAAAGAATAAATGTTTTTTAATACATCCTGATTTTCTCTATGATATTGTCCAACGACCATTTTCTGATGCATTTTTTCTATTTAATTAAGTTTTGATGAAAAAATAAAAATACACAATTACATAATTCGAAAATACAATTTACATTCAATCAGTTTTGAGAAAAGAATTCTGAACAAGGCAAGAGAGATATTTTACACATTTTGAGAAAACCATCTTCTCTACTGCCTTCTGTGCTTTCATTGTTAATCACACTTGTTCTTGGAGATTGGCATTCTACAGGCTTCTACAATTTGTTGTCTCCATTACCCAGGTGTGTCTGTTCTTATTTTATTACCTTCATCCTTTTTGCATTGGTGGAAAAGGAGGTGTTTTTCATCCCTAGTGTGATTCTAGGGAGTGGTTCATCCTTAGTGGGATTCTAAGGAGGTGTTTTTCATCCTTTGATTTGTTCAGAGGAGGTGTTCATCCCTAGTGGGATTCTAGGGAGGTGTTCATCCTTAGTGGGTTTCTAAGGAGGTGATTGTCTTTTTAATTAGTTTACTTTTTACTGGTTCTTCTGCTGAGTTGATTGTAATTTGTAAACTGAATTTGAAAGATAGTGAATGGGGAGTCACTCTTAATGTAAGAGTTGACTGGGAACTGGATGTAGGGTTGGCTATACTCGAACCAGTATAAATCTTTGTGTGCTCTTCTCTTTCCCTTATCTCTTTCTCTTTTCTTGATTATATTATTGCTTCCGCTTTAACAAATTATTGACTCACAAATAAATTTTTAATTTAACATCTATTTTAATTTGTGCATCTATTCACCCTCCCGCTCTAGATGTCATTTGGCTAACACCCAGGAAGTATGGGATGTGGTCGAAAATGGGCACCAAGAACCAGAGAATATTGAAGAGTAGAACATTGCCCAACTTGTTGCGTTGAAAGCAATCCGGGTAAAGGAAAAAACGACTTTGTACGTGTTGTACCGAGCTGTTGATGAGTCCGGTTTTGAGAAGATAGCAAATGTTAAATCTTCAAAAGAAGCGTGAGATATTTTGGAGAAGACATATAAAGGGGATAATCGTGTGAAGCAAGTCAGGCTTCAAACTCTGAGTGGCGAGCTTGAAAGAATGAGGATGAAAGAGGTCAAAGAGGTTGCCGAGTACGTCGTGTTGAGACCGTGGTAAATCAACTTCGAAGAAATGGAGAGATGTTGCCCACTTGCCGAGTGGTGGAGAAAATCTTAAGGTCGTTAACCGACGACTTTGAGAATATCATTTGTGCAATAGAGGAGTCCAAGGACTTGTCAGTGCTCTCGGTAGAATAGTGACTGAAATTAGTGACCGAAAAATTCAGTCACTGATAGTAACTGAATTAGTGACCGATTTACCTTTTTATATTTAGTGATTGATTTAGTAACTAACATTTCAGTCACAGAAATCGGTCATTGATTCGGTCACCGAATCGGTCATTGATTCAGTTACTATTAGAAAAATGGTTAATAGTGACCGAAATTAGTGATCGAAAAATTCGAGTCATTAATAGTAGCTCGAATCGATGAATCGATTTCTTTTTTTATATTTAGTGACTGATTTAGTGACTAAAATTTCAGTCACTAAACAAATAATCTCTAAATTAATGATTATTTTTCATTTATATAAATATTTTTAAAATTATTTTAATAATATATTAAATATAAATCTACTTAATAATTTAAAATAATTGATAACATTTTTAATAATATTATAAAAATTAAAAAAATAGTTTAGTAATTTATTAAATAATTTAGTAATTTAATTATTTTATTTTGTTTTTTAATTTAGCGTGTGAATAAAAAAAATTAAAATTGATTATTAAATTAGTCACCGAATCGGTCACTAATTCAATCATTAAATTAATTATTAATTTAGCCTCTTTATATATATATATATATATATATATATATATATATATATGTATTTCAATGTATTTATAAAAAAATTAAAATTATTTTAATTACTAAATTGATATTAATATCTTGGATAATTTAATAGTTGGATAAATATTTTAAGTTTATATTAATAATTTTTATATAAAAGGTAAATATTAAGTAAACTTATTTTAAAATTTAATTAAATATAATAATATAATATTAATCATAAATATGTGAAGATTTAGTTAGAAATTAATTTTATGTTTTATCGTTTTTTTTTTTAAATGGTTAAAATGGATACACTTACGCAGGAATTATCAATTTTTGTATTAATTACTTAAAATGTAATATGTATACTAGTTTCTTATCAATTTACGGATGAAGATTATATTATGTTTAATGCTATAAATATGCTAATGTTTTGTATATTTGAAATTATTGAGAATCACAAAACATAATTGTTCTGGCATTGCACCTTGTTTAATGAGTCTCATGTCATGATTTTACTGTTTTTGAATAAATTTTAATTAATAGCATATGTCTGACATGAGGTTGATACATAATTTTTAACAAGCATTTATCTTCCATTATAATTGGCTCATCTGGTGGTCAATTATGTATCTAATTACTCGTGGTAAATTATGTGACTAATTACACATTCGCTTGTTCTATGACGAAAACATTGGAAAGCCATGGTTATGTGCGGAGAAAAGTTTCTTTGATTCTCGAAGACAATAATGTAAACTTTATGCAGTTTTCCTACGTTCTTCATTCATTATAGAAAACTACTCTATAGGATCTTTAGATTATTGATTTTCACATTTGCATACATCAATACATGAATCTAATAAGAGAACTAACCTTGATCCATGAGAATCCTTCTTGATCCTTTCGTTCTCCAATCTCCTTTTCCCAATCTATCTCTTTGCCTTTCTTTCTCTTCACACGCTTCGCTTTCTTGATGGTTTACCGTGAAAAAGACCTTATTGCCGAGACGTAACCCTAATCCCTTTTATTAACCAACGTCCATCGAGTTGGTTACATTCAGTTAATATTTTATTTTATCTTTATTTTATTCTGACTTCACATAATAACCAATAGGTCCTTATAATTATTAAATCACATTTGGGCCCTTTATAATATTTCACATGAGTCACATAATGGAATGAATTAATTAAAAATTAATTCTAACATTCTCCCACTTGACCCATGTGATGTCATACGATTCTGTGATTTAATACTTAAGTCATAAAGCGCATTTAAGGACCTTACATAAATTGATTCTATCATTATTCATAATTAAAGATACAGACTATAACAAGAGTCATGGCGGTTACATATCATTCAATCGACAGGCTCCCTTCCATGTACCACTATATTATCTCTTTCTCCTTAATATGACTTTATAATGAGAAGTCCATAATGGGTTCAAACATAATATCATTTTAAAATAATAACATAATTTGTTTTCTTCATCATAATTTGCATGCATATAAATAAAGAAGAAAACACAAATTTCGTAAACTTATACATTAAAGATCTCGGAGTGTCATATAAACATTAATAATAACATTAACATTCAACATTCATTACTAGTAAACATAATGCCCATATTTACTATATGGCCAAGAAACAACTTGGGCGGTAATCCCTTTGTTAAAGGATCAAGCAATCATAAGATCAGTGCTAATATGTTCTATCGACACTCTCTGCTTCTCGAACTTCTTCTTTAACGGCAAAGTATTTCAATTCCATATGCTTAGCACCTTTGGAATACACTGTCGTTCTTAGAAAAGAAGACTCGCTGCGTAATTGTCACAATAAATTTTCAGCGGCTTGGCAATGTTGTCGACTACTCCAAGTCCTCGAAATAAAATTCCGCAACCAATTAGCTTGAACTCGTGGCCTCAAAGCATGCCACAAATTCAGACTTCCATGGTGGATGCAAGCAATGACAGATCGCTTCACACTTTTCCATGAAATCGCTCCTTCGGCTAAAAGATACACATAACCAAATGTTGACTTTCGTGTATCCTTACAACCAAAGAAATCTGAATCAGTATATCCAATCACCTCAAGGTGATCAACTTTCCTATAAGTAAGCATGTGATTCTTTGTTCCTTGTAAGTATCTCAAAACTTTCTTTGCAGCCTTCCAATGATCCAGTCCAGGATTACTCCGGTATCTACCAAGCATACCAACCGCAAAGCTAATATCCGGCCTCGTACATGTTTGAGCATACATCAAACTCCCAACAACAGATGCATAAGGGATATTTTCCATCTCGTTTCCGTTCCAAGTCATTCTTTGGACATTGCATAAGACTAAATTTGTCTCCTTTCGTATTGGAACTGGAGATGCCGAACACTTCTCCATTCCGAATCTCTCTAAAACTTTATTAATATATGCTTTCCGAGACAAACCTAACAAATCCTTGTGATCTATCACTGAATATTTCTATTCCTATCACATAGTATGCCTCACCCATATCTTTCATTTCAAAGTTGTTAGAGAGAAACTTCTTAGTCTCACTTAATAGACCAAGATCATTAGTCGCAAGCAAGATATCATCAACATACAGAATCGTAAATATAAACTTACTCCCACCGACCTTCGATATATACACCGATCAACAAGTGTTTTCCTTAAATCCAAAGGACAAAATAGTATCATTGAACTTAAGATACCATTGTCGAGAAGCTTGTTTAAGTCCATATATTGATTTCTTAAGTTTACACACCATATGTTCCTTTCCTTCTTCAATAAACCCCATCGGTTGATTCATATAAACATCCTCCTCTAAATCTCCATTCGAAAAGCAGCTTTAACATCCATTTGATGCAACTCAAGATCATAATGAGCTACTAATGCCATGATAATTCTAAAGGAATCTTTCTTAGAAACAGTGAAAATGTTTCCTTATAATCAATGCCATCTTTCTCGAGTAAAACCTTTGGCAACAAGTCTGGCCTTGTAACGTTCGATATTGCCATGAGAGTCACGCTTAGTCTTAAAGACCCATTTACACCCAACACTCTTACATCCTTCCTGGCAATTCCACAAGATCCCATACACCATTCTCGTGTCATTGATTTAAGCTCATCTTTCATAGCATCTAACCATTTATCGAATTATCATCATTAATGGCATCCGAAAATGAAACTGGGTCATTATCAATACTTAGGTCATTTTCTCGACTCTTGTAGATAAACCACGTAATCATTTGAAATAGCAGACTTTCTTTCTCTCGTGAGATCTTCTTAATACTATTTCCTGTGGTTGTTCTATTATCGGATCATTGTTTATCTCAGGATCATTAATTTGTTGTTCTTCTTGATTGTCGTGTGATTCTACAACATTTGGAACAACAACTCTTGAAGATGTACTAGTTATTGGAACTTGTACTCTAATTTCCTTAATCTCCACATTTCGTGAAGCTTCACTCCCACTCGGTTTCACCATTCTCAATGAACCGAGCATTTCCAGCTTCAACAATTCTTGTACTATGAGTAGGACAAGAAACATATACCCCTTTGATTTTTCTCGGATAACCAATGAAATATCCACCGATTGTTCTTGCATCCAGCTTTCTTTTCTTGCGATTATAAATTCTTACTTCGCCTCGACAACCCCAAACATGTAGGTGTCTTAAACTCGGGTTTCCTACTTGTCCATAACTCAAAAGGAGTCTTTTGAACCGCTTTACTAGGAACCCTGTTCAACAAATACATGGCAGCCTTCAAAGCATACATCCACAACGATACAGTAAACATGAATTACTCAACATACTCCTAACCATATCCATTAAGGTTCGATTACGCCTTTCGGACACACCATTTTGTTGCGGTGTGCCTGGCATTGTGTATTGAGCACAAATACCACGCTTCTCGAGGAACTTAGCAAACGGACCGTGGTGTTGTCCACTTTCATCATATCTTCCATAATACTCACCACCTCTATCCGACCTGACAATTTTCACCTTCTCGTCTAATTGCCTCTCCACTTCGTTTATATAACTTTCTAAGGCATTTATCGCTTGAGATTTCTCATATAGTAAATAGACATATCCATAACGCGAGAAATCGTCAATGAAAGTGATGAAATACTTCTCTTTATTAAAAGAATTTACGTCAAATGGACCACATATATCGCTGTGTATGATTTCAAGAAGTTGAGTGCTTCTTGTGGCTCCTTTCTTTGTGTGTTTTGTTTGTTTACCTTTAATACAATCCACACATACATTCAGATCAGTAAAATCTAAATCCGAAGGATTTCATTCTTTACTAATCTTTGCATTCTTTCTTTGGAAATATGTCCCAAACGCTTATGCCACAAATAAGCAGATCTTTCATCCACCAAACTACGTTTAGTGCCAACATTATGATGCAAGGTCATGAGAGTTTCAAAGATATAAATTATCCAAATTCAATTTATATAAACCATCATAAAGTGTACCAGCTTCCAATCATACATGTACGCTTAAATAAACCGAAACAACTATTCCCAAACTTAAAAGAGTATCCAAGCAACATCGAGCTTAGACAAAGAAACTAAATTTCTAGTGATACTAGGTACATAAAAAGTATCCATAAGGTCTAAGTGATATCCAAGGTCAAGGATTAAACGATAAGTCCCGACAGCCTTCCACTCGGAACCTTGACTTTATTCCCCATGAAGACGAACTTCTCATTTGGGTTTATGGTTCTGGTTGAAAGGAATCCCCGCATCACATTAGAAACATGAGTTGTACATCCGAATCAATCCACCAAGTATTATGGGGAACTTCAGCTAAATTTGATTCAAAACATACGTAAGCACTATGCTCACCTTTCTTTTCGAACCAAGCTTTACGCTTTAAGCGAATCCTTCCGAAAATGTCCAGACTTCCCGCGTAAATGACATTTGTCATTTTTCTTCCGAATGTTAGTAGATGACTCGTTAATCTTTAATGGTCCTTTACCCTTTCCATGTTTCTTAACAACTTTCTTTTTAGCTCCTTGATTTTTCACGTAATGAATAGAGTGGCTTCCTAGGTTCTTGAGTCCGGTCTCCTCCTGGACTAACATACCGTGCAATTCATGCACATTCCATTTGTCTTTCATGGTGTTATAGTTCATCCGAAACTGACCATACTCAAGCGGTAACGAGTTCAAAATGAATTGCACAAGGAAATTTTCTTCCACTCGCCATTCCTAGAGACTTCGAGTCTTGCCGCGATATTTGTCATTTCGATTACGTGTTCATGCATACTACGAGAACCATCAAACTTCATGGTGGTCAACGTACTCATCAATGTCCCAACGAGGGATTTGTCGAGCAGCTTGAGAGCGCTCTTCCACAAATTTCATGAACTCTTTCGCATTCTCGCTTTGGGAAGAGCAGTACTTAATATTGCTTGCTACACTCATTCGCATAAACATAAGGCTAAGCTCGGTTTGATCTTTCCCAAGCTCTATAATGAGTTTTCTCTTCATTACTACTAACATCGATGATAGTAGCTGCTTTTTCAACTTGGAAAGCCAAATCAAGATCCAACACACCTAAGTGAAATTGGACTTGTTCACTCCAAATCGGGAAATTTAACCCATTAAAGACTCGGAATGTACGAAGATAGCGAATGCAGAGCTATAGGAACGATACCGCAATTAACACATGCCTAACATTAATACTTTGAGTCATAAAATTAAGCATAAATACAGATTTAACCATAAATTACTATTCTCTCGCATACTAATGTTCTCCTTTGGGAGATCCACCAATACACAAACATAATTACGCTAATCATTTTATAACATTAATGATAATTAAAATATGCATCAACTAGAATCACCTAACACCTTTGGGTATATAAATAAAACTAGTGACGCATGTAAAATTATCTACTTTCATGTTCATTAATTATAATAACAATTAATCAACCTTTGGGTGATCCCGAAATGTCTTATAATAATGAACTTCAATTAACCCATAAATCAATTATTCATAATTTTAGCGCTCATACTATGGGTAATTGAAATAAAATCACTAATAATTTGAAATTAAAATAACCTTAAAATTTTGGCCACTTTGGTGACTAACAAAATTTATCATACTTAATTTCAAATAAAATAATAACTTTAATTGTTATTAATCATTTATAATATTTTCTATTATTATTTATTTATTTATTTAGCAATAACAAACCATAATTCATTCACGTATCCCATTTTAGCCTCCACATTAACATTTACGTTTTAAATTTATATTGCAATTTAAATTAATTGCAGCAGCCAATACTCATCATAAAACAAATGTCACTGAATTAAAATCAAATACATTTACCGCACCTAATATACAACTGCAACACGTTGCGCACGTTGGTGCACCTAATATGCGTCACTTTATGCAACTGGCCCATGTAATATGCACTCCCAACGTAATGAGCATCTAATTTTCATGCAGTGTAAGGAACTGGCCCACGTAATGCTTAGGTGCGCTTGTTGCAAACTGACCCATGTAACTTGCGCGCAGGTAAGGTACCCTTAGCATGTTTAATATGCAATTTGCGCAGTAACATCTTAATCAAATACATGAACTCCTTCAATTGCCCAGATCCCATCATTTTAATTGCATAATTAACTTAATTGCAATGGAGCATTATTAAAACTATTACGTGAGCCAAACAATGAAATGCGCCTACATTTTTCTTTTCAACTAAAATAATCATGGAAACACATAAATTATCAAATTGATTTCAATTTGAAATTAAATACAAACCTTATCTATAAATTAGTGGCTTATCTATTTATTCAATTTTGGGAAAAAATAAATTTGGGAATAATTAGGGTTCACATTAATCTGATAAAAATTCCTAAATTCATAATTAGGGTTTATCCTAATTTGAGAAAAACATAATTTAGGAAAAACTTTCATAAAAGGAAAATCATAAATCTAATAACCTAACATTGATCCATGAGAATCCTTCTTGATCCTTTCGTTCTCCAATCTCCTTTTCCCAATCTATCTCTTTGCCTTTCTTTCTCTTCACATCGCTTCGCTTTCTTGATGGTTTACACGTGAAAAAGACCTTATTGCTGCAGATGTAACCCTAATCCCTTTTATTAACCAACGTCCATCGAGTTGGTTACATTCAGTTAATATTTTATTTTATCTTTATTTTATTCTGACTTCACATAATAATCAATAGGTCCTTATAATTATTAAATCACATTTGGGCCCTTTATAATATTTCACATGAGTCACATAATGGAATGAATTAATTGAAAATTAATTCTAACAAATAAAATATAGGAAACTATAAAATTCGTGTACATTAACTTTGCCCTAGCTCCATTTCCAACCGACGCCTCCATTACTTTTCCTCATCATTACTCCCTTTCGCAGAAGCCACCCCCATCGCACCCATCACCTCACTCTTCATCCACCCTTACCTCAACACCCATAACCCATAGATCCCCGCGCCTCACCTCAGGACCCATGACCCATGTATCCCCATTGTAGCCCACACCCAGCACCACCATAGCCCTCACCGGTGCCAGCTAGCACTCAAATCTTCCTCCCTTTATTTTTTATGCTTCACCTGTAGTCACTGTGAACCGCTGCTCGGGGCCACTATGGTCGCACCACCACCGAGCCACCGTGCCTGACCCCTCACCGCTACTAACCCTACACCATCGAACCGGTCGCGACATGGCCAGCGCCTTGAGTTGCTGCGGTTTCGCCACCTCTCCCTAGCCACCACCGTGACACCCCAACCAAACCCGCTTCTCCCCTCACTGGAGTCGCAACCCCCAAATCACCCTACCGCGCCTTCGCCTTTTCCACCCTTCCTTCCTCTCCATTGCAAACTCCACTCTCACGGTCTCCACCCTTAACCCTAGCACCGCACGGTGCAACCCCCATCGCGACCCATACCCGTTAGCACCACCGTGAGCCACCACAAGCCAGATTCACGCCCAGTTGCGCCAAACACTCACTGGTCACCCTCAACGAAGTAGCGCACACCACCGCGGAGCCCTGGCCACGACTCGCCCCACGCCGACCACCGTAAATCATCCCAGTCTCGCTTTGTCGCACCACTATTGACTGAAAAGGGGATGGCCGAATGCCTCTCCCTATGAATGAGGAGTTGACAGGGATCTCAGGTGGAAATCGAAACCAGAGACATTATTGGGTACAAAGTTCATTTTCTTTTCTTTGTATTCTGTTGTTTGTGGTTTTACTTTTGTTTGATTGCTAGCATCTGTGGGGAAACCTGTTGTTGAGTTTATCGTTCTCGACTATTGATTGCTTTTGTCTGGGATTTGGACTGAGTTGGGGGTTATTTTTTTTCTTATGGGCCGTTTTGGACTGTTATTAAGGACTGTGGGTCCTATTCAGACTATGTTGTTGTGATGCCAAATTCTCATAAGTTGCGGCAAGATGCACTTATTCATACTTGAGTTTGTTTGTTCATTCTTTATTTTGTTATTTTGTCCTGTAAATGTTTTGGTTTCTAAATGTAGTGTAATTATGGGGGAAATTACAAGCTTTGCACTTATAGTTTCACTTTGGTTCAATGAAATGGCGATTAATAGGAGAATGTTTTTTATGCGTGTTGTAATATAGTGTTTTGTTTTTTTTAGAGATTGCTTGTTTATGTACTAATTGCTTTCTGTCACTCTGCTTTTTTGAATCTGAATTTTGTTTTATATGGGTAGGAATTGCTAGCTGGAGCATTTTTAGCTGAACTTAGGACACTATTTGCTTTAAAATGTCCATAGCTGGGAAGACAAAAAAGCTAACGTAACTGCTTGCAAGGTATAAAATAAGGAATTTCTATTACCATTCCCCTCCCCCATAGTTAGTATCATTGGACATGATGTATGATGGTCCATCTGTGTCTGCTTATTATTGGATACAAACTAAGCCTTTATACTTTTGTTCAGGATACATTCAGGGGAAGAGTTTTTGAGTGCCCTGTTGTGAACCTTGTTCAGTACAAGGATGATGGTTATATAATATGTGAAGGTTATTTTAGATGGCTATGAAAGCTAACGTAACTGCTTGTTCAGTACAAGGGTGATGGTTATTTTAGAATATAAAAAAAAATAATTTATTTTTTCTCATAAAACAAGATGGCTATGGAAGCCAAAGATTAAAACATTTCCTCTATGATTTGGAAATCATTCAATATGCAAATTTCATGATTAAGAAAATTTGTTTTATGTTATAAATTTGTACTTGAAATCCAAATATAAATGGTTGTTTACTGGTAAAATTTCTCTGTAAATAAGTAGAGCCTCTCCCCCTAAACAGTCTTATTTGTGGTCTAGATTGATTTACTTTGGCAAAAAAAAAATGCAAGGGAATGTGAATACGTGTTGAACGTTGTATGAGAATTAATATTACTTATATTTGTTAATCATTATGAGGGTAATGTTAACTTTAATAAGCACTGCCTTCGTAATGAAAAGATCTATTATTGTGTTAATTTCTTGTGAATAAAGACAATAGAGTGTTTGGTTGGTGTGGGATAACTTATACAAAAAACTTTTGGAAGATATAAAAGCCCCATTTCAGTATTGCTAAATTTGACTTATTCAAACCACTCATCTTTGTTTCACTTTGTGAAAAGCCTTGTATGTCAGTATTACCTATGGTTGCCCAGGAATAAATTAATATAGCATTCAAATACCTATAGATGGGTTAATGTATATTTTGATTGACCAAACTATTAAAAAAATCTTCTTTTACACGGTCCTAAGTCTTTGCACAGTCCATAATAAGAGGCAATTATTTTACTTCTGTATTCAGAAGTCATGTTCATTTTCATCATATTTCTGAGGTATAGGGTAAGCTAAAGAATAATTAGTAGTAGTTGTTGTTGTGATGAGATAATATGGTGTTGTGTTTGTGTGTGTTTTAGAGAAGTGGAAGTTAGTGTGCTAAATAGAAATAGACAATGAACACTGAAAGGGGCACACTTGATCTTCTTTTACAAAAAAATGGAAACCCCAGTTATTCTTATTTTTATCTCATTCTGTTTTCCCAATTTAATTTTAGTAAATATGAAACTGATACCAGTATTTGTGGAAATGCACTAACCACTGGCTGTTAACTCTATTTACCCCAAAACTGGTTAGCATAGTGATATCATCACCAAACCTTTTGCAGCAGGTTGACCAATAACTTCTACAGTTCTAAATTACTTTTTCTCAAACATTTATTTTTATAGTAGCTATGATTCTTCATGTTTTAGTTTCATTGGCTCATCATGATTGAATATCGGTTGATGGAAGCCAGAGCTGAATAAAATTTAGAAACAAATAAAGAAAGAAAACCAATTTGCATGATGAAAAGAAAGAGTAAAAAACTTAACGGCCACTCCCACCAATTACTCTTTTATCTTCAACTGCATCATCTAAACAAAACTACCCTCAAATCTATTTTCATTCATTTTTCACTCTTATTTCCTAAACCTAATACCTAATTATTTCATTAACTCTAGTTAACTATCATTTTTACTACCACCTCCAAATTCTAATCATATCATAACCTGCATTTTCTCAACTTCAAGGTAAGTTCCTAGCTAATTGCTTCTTTATTTTTCTCTATTAACAATTAACCGTTGCTGTATTTTATGAATATTTTCAATAAAAATATTTTTTTTACAATAATTAACCACCCAAAATAAAACTTTGGTTGTCAATTAGTCCTCTCAGCGTTAAACAATCATCATCTTATTTTAAATGAATGCCTTTTTATTTTATTTCATTTTTCTTTTATTGAATTTAAAGGAGTGAGATTAGCCTATTAAGATTGTATAATTTTATAAAGGTAAATTATGTTAATTACTATTATTACGAGCACATATTTAGATTCAAATTAAGTCCTATTCTAGTATGAGTTGTAACAAATCTCATTATATTTAAAATATAATTATTATAATGGTAATATTATTTTTAATTAAAAATCAAATAAAATTTTAATTATACATTAACTTGATTAATTGAAAAGAGCTTAATATGTATGCATTATTAGTGTAAAAAGTTTACATTGTACGTTAATTTATATTATTAATAACTTGTACAAATATCACTGGGATATGATACTCATGGTTTTTACACCATCATCATATATATACATAATTAAATTCACGATCTTAACGATTTTATATATCATGTATAAGGAAGAAGCCAAATGCAAATTGAGCTTCTGGACTTAGAATTTCACTCCATACTGGTGGCTCCATTAGCACTTCTCAACATAGAGAACATTTGGTAAAATTTGTTTTATACTCCTTTATGCATGTATTGGTCCTATATGTTGTACTTTTGAACCTATAAAGTATATGTGAATTATGGAACCTGGATTACATTTAGGTGTGGAAAGAATATAAAGTATATGTGAATTATGGAACCTGGATTACATTTAGGTGTGGAAAGAATGTACATTAGTTAGTTCAAATTGATTGTATGGTGTTGTTTATAATGGAAGAGAAAAATAATTATTACATTACCTATTGTCATGACTTGACAAACTTCTTTTCTTTTATGGTGGGTATTGCACTTCTAAGTTTGTGTTTTTAACCATATTTTAGATAAAGTTGAATGGAAAACCCCCTACCCCATCAAAGTTGTTTTGCAAAACACACAAACGAAAGGATAACACATGGGTGGATCAAAGATCAGCACATGTGGATGTAAGTTTCTTATTTTTCTTATGTTAATTTCTTAAACAATTGTATCCTTTTTTTATGTTTTTATCCAATTCACAACTATTCTATTTTAATGTTTATAGGCAAAGTTTAGTCGTGCATGGGAAGAAGCCTCCCAATCAGGATCTATTGCAGGAGGCTCTCCACCTGATGAATTACAGGTTTTGTGTAAAGTTGCTGGAATAAATAAAGGCAAAGTATATGGACTTGGATCTGAGTCAAGCAAAGCAATTGGGAGAAATATTTGTCACGACTCTACTTCATCATTTGTCCAGCTTATGAGAGAGAAGATTGAACAATTAAAACACAAGTTAGAGGAAGTTGAAACTGAAAGGGATAATCTCCGTGAAAGAATGTTAACTAATGAGAGACAAATTCAGAAAAATGATAAAATGTTACTCCTCTTGATGGAGAAGATGGATGTTCAACCTCCTGAATTGTGAACTGATTATATTTTGTATATTGTATTTGTTTTGTTAGTTTCTAACATTTCTAGAATTATGACTCTTATTTTAGTTTATTCTACTTACTTTTAGATTGAATTTTCAATATGTAAGAAAGTATTTAATTAATGAGTGATGAATTTATTTAGAACAAAATTAGTGCTATTATTTTGATGGTTATTTTAGGTAGTGAAATTTTCATATTATATATATATATATATATATATATATATATATATATTTTATATTCCTTAATCGAGTTTATCCTTATTTTACTAATAATAAAAAAATTAAAATAAAATTAGTGGCCGATATAGTGACTGATTTGGTCACTAAATCGATCACTAAATCGGTCATTAAATCGGTCACTGATTCGGTCACTAAATCGGTCACTCGATTCGGTCACTAAATCGATTCATCGATTCGGTCATCGAATCGATCACTAATTCGGTAACTAAATTGGTAACTAAATCGGTCACTAAAATAGTCACCAAGGAAATAGTGACCGATTCCAGTTGGTCACTATTTCAGTCACTATTTTAGTTAGTGACCGATTTTGATCATTTAGTGATCGAATTTTCGATCACTATTTAGTGTTTTTCTTGTAGTAATAATCTACCTTATAATTATTAACATTTGTGTTAGTCCTTTTGAACCTAATATTTTATTCTTTGTTAATTTAAGTCATTGAACCTAATATTCTATTCTTTGTTAATTTAAGTCAATAATAAGTGAAAAACCATATTTAGTAAAACTTTAGTAATTAGAAGAGTTTTGAAATTATATTGAGAATGATTTTGAATAATTATAATGATATAATAAAATAAATTATATAAGTTGAATATTAATTTGTTGTAATTTCGTCCAAGATTATAAAATTTCATTAAACTATTCTAGAATTTTGATTTATTGAAAAGTATTATTTCATCCAAAAACGAATAAATTCTCTTGAACAATGAGAAAAATATGAAAAATTAAAAAAAAAATATAAAGAAGAGAAAAAAAAAATGGAAACACATCCATAATCCTTTTCAAGCCATTTTCATATACCTTTAATAAATAATATTCCACTTTATGTATTCTTCTTAAGATATCCCTCTTTTTCCCTGCTTAGGTGTCGTCCAGACAACATTGTATCTTCATATTTTAATCTAAAACATATTTGGCCTTTTGGTATGCTATATATCTCCACAAGCTTATGAAGCTCTTGAACATCCTTTTCTATAGTTGTAAATAACTTCATTCTCCTTGATATAGCATTTTGAAAATCCACTAATTGTGTTTGGAGTTGGATATTTTGACCTTTGAGTTTCAACTTAACTTTCTCCATTTCCAAAAGTGAATGATAATCATGCACCTAACAATCACCTCCACGAGTCTAAGCACCCAACGATTCCAACAACCTTCGTTACTTAGCATCAAATGGAGGGGGAGATCACCCTTCAACTTTAACAATGTTGATAAGTCATCTTGAGATGCTGTAAAGAATTTAAATGATCCACTCAGTTGAGTGAACCATGCTTACTCCTAAAGCAAAATTAGTTTCCTTTGAAAAAGTCTCGGATGAGTAAATATAAAAAATTGCAAGTCCATCTCCGAACTTTAACTTTAAAGAAACTACTTTTTTAAAATTTTAAATAAAAAGGTCATCATATTGGGAACCATTTGATGATATCCAACCAACTTTTGTATCTCGCTCTAATTGATAAAAATATATAAACTTAGTAGCAATGAGAACAATGTGAAGAATATGACTCTGGATTTGGAAAACCTTTAAAAAAACACAATTATTTGGGTGAAACTAACTCGAGGTCACATTTAAAGCAAGCTTGAAAAAGAAAAGATAATATTATTAGGTAAACATTAAATGCATGTAGTTGAGAGGTAGTGATTGAGAGGTAGTGGTTGTATTGAATATGTATGTAGTTGAGAGGTAGTTGTTGTATTAAATACATGTAGTTGAGAGACCATGTCCAAAGACCTATAAATTGACCATGTACCACTCATTGCAAAAACATCAAGTGACAACACATAGAGTATTTTGTTTAGATACGTTTGTCAACAAATTGGCATTAGAGCTTGAGAGCCTGAGTGTCTGAATGCATTAGAGAGAGTGTTTGAGAGTTTTTCTAGATGGCCAACTTAGCTAACAGCATGCCCCTGCCAAAGTTATCGAAAAACGAAAGCTATGATAACTGGAGTCTGCAAATGAAGGATCTCCTTGGTTCCCAGTGAAAGCAATGAGGGGGAGATTGATGAAAATGTTCCTGCATTCCCAAGAGATGATTTTGATGATGATTCAAGTCAACTACATTCAAGTCAACACCATTCAAGATGAATTTAAGGACAAGCTGAATTTATGACGTAGGTGATAAAGATGATGATTCAAGCAAGTACAGGATGATTCTTGAAGACTAGATAGAGTCTTAGAATACTAGATATGGAGGTACAAGTTGATGAAGTAATATTATGCATAAGCCTCAAAAACACAAGTGTGATAAAATTCATAACATGATATTTTTCACTATCATAATTAATTATGATGCACCAGAAATGGAAAAATGATTTTCTCTATCATAATTAATTATACTGGTAATATAATCAATTATGACAATTCAAATTTGAAAAATATATCCGTTTTAAAGAATAAATGTTTTTTAATACATCCTGATTTTCTCTATGATATTGTCCAACGACCATTTTCTAATGCCTTTTTTCTATTTAATTAAGTTTTGATGAAAAAACAAAAATACACAATTACATAATTTGAAAATACAATTTACATTCAATCAGTTTTGAGAAAAGAATTTTGAACAAGGCAACAGAGATATTTTACACATTTTGAGTAACCCTCTTCTCTACTGCCTTCTGTGCTTTCATTGTTAATCACACTTGTTCTTGGAGATTGATATTCTACAGGCTTCTACAATTTGTTGTCTCCATTACCCAGGTGTGTCTGTTCTTATTTTTATTACCTTCATCCTTTTTGCATTGATGGAAAAGGAGGTGTTTTTCATCCCTAGTGTGATTCTAGGGAGGGGTTCATCCTTAGTGGGATTCTAAGGAGGTGTTTTTCATCCTTTGATTTGTTCAGAGGAGGTGTTCATCCCTAGTGGGATTCTAGGGAGGTGTTCATCCTTAGTGGGTTTCTAAGGAGGTGATTGTCTTTTTAAATAGTTTACTTTTTACTGGTTCTTCTGCTGAATTGATTGTAATTTGTAAACTGAATTTGAAAGATAGTGAATGGGGAGTCACTCTTAATGTAAGAGTTGACTGAGAACTAGATGTAGGGTTGTGACAACACTCGAATGGAAGGGAAACAATTTAGGGTTAGGTTTTAAGAGTTGATTTGATTAGAAATAGAAAACAGACAAACATAAAAGATACCGTAGGCGCCACAAATAAGAATATTTGATAAGCCAAGAAGGATCGCCACAAGAATCGAATAATTCTTGATAAGATCAAGTGATGCAAGGAAGAACCCTAGCAGAGCAACAACTCACAAAGTAATCTGAATATTACGTACGTCCATTCTGAATTCCCAAATGTTTAATACAACTTAAGTTTATGAGTTTGTCTCATTGCAGGAAATAAAGATAAATTAAAATCCTAATATCCCAAGCAAAGTTAAGTTATCCAGATGGTTTAGTGAAGGCATTATAAGCTTTGGGTCTTGGGTTCAAATCCCCACTGTAGCAAATAAAATAGTAATAATAATAAAAACTAAATCTTTTAGTTGGGCCTCCTAGCTCTCCAAATATTTTATGCATGTGATAGGTCTAGACTCCTCCATGTTTGGATCTTTTAATAGTTGGACCTTTAGCAAATTGGTCACTTTGTATTGCAATGCCTCTTGTGCTTTTCTGAGCCTGCCTCCTGTCATAGGTCCACCTAAGTCTTGGATTGGATCTTGGTCTTGATCCTTCTCGTTATGGGCTTGGGCATTTATGTCCACATCATTCCCTCCTTCTTGGGCAGCATTTGTCCTCAAATCTATGAATTCATCTCCTGCATCAAAAGGAGTCAAGTCAACAACATTAAAAGAAGAACTTACATTATATTCTTATGGTAGATCAATCTTATAAGCATTATCATTGATCTTCTCTAAGACTTGGAATGACCCATCTCCTCTAGGTTGAAGTTTAGACTTTCTTTGTTCAGGAAACCTTTCCTTTCTCATGTGTACCCAAACCCAATCACCAGGTTGGAACACCACCTTTTTCCTACCCTTGTTAGCTTGCCTCCCCTAACTCTCATTCTTCTTTTCAATTTGAGCTTTTACTTGCTCATGCAACTTCTTCACATATTCTGCTTTAGCCTGTGCTTCCTTATGTTTAAACATAGAAATGTTAGGCAAAGGCAACAAATCAAGAGGAGTCAAAGGATTAAATCCATACACAATCTCAAATGGTGAACAATTAGTGGTGCTATGGATAACCCTATTATAAGCAAACTCAACATGCGGTAAACATGCTTCCCAAGTCTTAAGATTTTTCTTTAAAATAGTCCTAAGCAATGTGCCCAAAGTCCTGTTGACTACCTCAGTTTGACCATCAGTTTGTGGGTGACAAGTAGTAGAAAATAATAATTTAGTACCAATCTTACCCCACAAGGTCCTCCAAAAGTGACTAAGGAATTTTGAATCCCTATCACTCACAATGCTCTTCGGGAGCCCATGTAGCCTTACTACTTCCTTGAAAAACAAATCAGCCACATGACAAGCATCATCTACCTTCTTGCAAGGTATGAAATGTGTCATCTTAGAAAACCTATAAACAACAACAAACACAGAATCTTTTCCATTCTTTGTTTTAGGCAGCCCTAAAATAAAGTCCATAGAAATGTCAGTCCAAGGATATTCAGGAACAGGTAAAGGAGTATACAACCCATGAGGCTTAACCTTAGATTTAGCCTTTTTACGCACAATGCAGTGATCACAAAACTTATTCACATCATGTTTCATATGAGGCCAAAAGAAATGCTCTTGCAAAATTTCTAAAGTCTTTTGAACCCCAAAATGACCCATCAAACCCCCTTCATGTGATTCACTCACAAGCAACTCTCTAATGGAACACTTAGGCACATACAATTTATTTGCTTTAAACAAGAATCCATTATGCCTAAAGTAACCATTTTTAGAAAACCTTTCACATGCAGCAAAAGTTTCAGCAAAATCCACATCATTCACATACATGTCTTTCAAAGATTCAAGACCAAACAATTTAGTTTTAAGCATAGAAAGTAATGCATATCTCCTAGAAAGTGCATCAGCTACTACATTCCCTTTTCCCTTTTTATGCTTGATGACATATGGAAATTGTTCTAAGAACTCAACCCATTTGACATGCCTCTTGTTTAACTTACCTTGTCCCTTTAAGTATTTCAAAGATTCATGATCACTATGAATTACAAACTCTTTTGGTAAAAGGTAATGCTGCCAAGTTTGTAAAGCACGTACTAAGGCATACAATTCCTTATCATAGGTGAGATAGTTTAGGGCACCCCCATTCAACTTCTCACTAAAATAAGCAATTGGATGACCTTCTTGTAGCAAAACAGCCCCAA
This sequence comes from Sphenostylis stenocarpa, assembly GCA_963425845.1. Taxonomy (NCBI): domain Eukaryota; kingdom Viridiplantae; phylum Streptophyta; class Magnoliopsida; order Fabales; family Fabaceae; genus Sphenostylis; species Sphenostylis stenocarpa. The sequence continues at coordinate 41,619,856 of OY731401.1, forward strand.
TACCCACATTAGATGCATCACATTCAATTTCAAAAGATTTTGCAAAATTTGGTAATGCAAGAATGGGGGCATTAGATAGTTTGTGCTTAAGTTCAGAAAATGCATTTTCTTGTTTTTCACCCCATTTAAACCCAACATGCTTTTTAACTATTTCATTAAGAGGTGCAGCCAAAGTACTAAAATCTTTAACAAACCTCCTATAGAAACTAGCTAACCCATGAAAGCTTCTCACTTCACTCACATTCTTAGGGGTAGGCCACTCTTGGATGGCTCTAATCTTTTCCTCATCAACTTGTACCCCGTTAGAACTCACAACAAATCCCAAGAACACAACATGATCAGTGCAAAAGATACATTTTTCAAGATTAGCAAATAATTTTTCCTTCCTAAGCACATTCATGACAGCACGCAAATGTTCAACATGCAAATCAAAGTTAGTGTTATATATCAGAATATCATCAAAATACACCACTACACATTTGCCTAAAAACTCTTTCAAGACATGGTTCATCAATCTCATAAAAGTGCTTGGAGCATTAGTTAACCCAAAGGGCATAACTAGCCACTCATACAACCCATATTTAGTTTTAAAAGTTGTTTTCCAATCATCTCCTTCTCTAATTCTGATTTGATGATATCCACTTTTCAAGTCAATTTTAGAGAAGATACAAGCACCATATAATTCATCCAACAAGTCATCTAACCTAGGAATGGGATGTCTATACTTTACCGTGATGTTATTGATAGCTCTACAATCTGTGCACATCCTCCAAGTTCCATTTTTCTTAGGGACTAGAATGACTGGGATTGCACATGGACTCAAGCTTTCTTTAACCCACCCCTTTTGCATTAAGTCTTCAACTTGCTTTTGAATCTCCTTGGTTTCTTGGGGATTGCTTCGATAGGCTGGTCTATTGGGCAATGAAGCTCCTGGAATAAGGTCAATTTGATGCTCAATACCCCTAAGAGGGGGTAGACCTATAGGCACTTCTTTGGGAAAAACATCTTCAAAATCCTGCAACAAAGAAGAAACCTCTTTTGGAAGAGAGTTAGTAAAACATGGACTGTTTGATTTACTTTCTTTACTCAAAAGTAAAAGTATTGGCTTTTTCAATTGCATAGCTCTTTTGACTTCTTTTTATTTTATAAATAGACTTGATTTTTTTCTCTCTTTCTCTTTTTCTTCCTCTTTTTCATTTTTCTTTTCACTCTCTTTTTCTTTTCTCTTTTCTCTCTCTTTTTCTTTTCTCTCTCTTTTTCTTTTCTTTCTTCTTTTCTTTTCTTTCTCATTTTCAGTTGATCCTCACTAACTTCTCTTGGAACCAAAGGTGCAAGAGTAGTTTTGCGGTCTTTATGCATAAAAGAGAACTTATTAGTGAAACCATCATGCATAACCCTCCTATCATACTGCCATGGTCTTCATATTTCCCTATGGAAAAACTCACTTCAACTTGCCTATTCACGGTCATCTCACCATCTTCACTAAGCCATTGAAGTTTGTAAGGTCGCGGGTGTGGCTTAGTCTCCAAATTCATTTTTGAAACCAACCGTGAACTAGCCACATTAGTGCAACTCCCACCATCAATGATCAAAGAACACAACTTCCCTTGAATGAGGCACCTTGCATGAAAAATATTTTCTCTTTGACAATCATCCAATTCAACTGATTGACTACCCAACATCCTTCTAATCATGAACAAATCTCCTTCTAACTCTCTTTCATCTTCATGCTCATTTTCATCACTAGATGGAGAATCTGAAGAAGATTCACTAATTATTTCTCCATCCTCCTTAAGTAACATAGTATTCTTAGTAGGACATTGAGAAGCTATGTGACCTCTTCCCAAACATTTGAAGCACTTAACCTCACTACTCCTTGTTTTCTTAAGTGCCTCATCAGACTTATTTTGATTTCTATGAGCTATAACATTGGAATTGCTTGTCGATGATCCACCCTCCTTCTTATTTTTGTCCTTCCAACTAGGAGAGTGAAAATTAGATGAACTCCTCCTCATGACACCCTTTCTCTTCAATTGTTGTTCCACCTTAGAATCTTGATGTACTAAATCCTCCAACTCAACATAATTTTGTAGCTCCACAACATCCCTTATATCACTATTTAGCCCATGTAGGAATCGGGCCACAGTAGCCTCCTGTGCCTCCATAACATTAGCCCTAATCATGGAAACCTCTATCTCTTTGTAATATTCATCAACACCTCTACTACCTTGTATGAGTCTTTGGAGCTTGTTGTGAAGATCTCTTTGATAATGAGAAGGAACAAATCTTTTTCTTATCAACCTCTTCATTTCTTCCCAACTTTCCACCAAGGGTTCTTCATATCTCACCCTTTCCCTTTGTAATTGGTTCCACCAAATGAGAGCATAATCAGTGAATTCCATGGCTGCCACCCTCACCTTTTTATCTTCTGTGTAATTATGGCATGCAAACAGTTGCTCAATTTTTATTTCCCACTCCAAATATGCTTCTGGATCACTCTTTCCTTGAAAAGAGGGTATGTTCAGCTTTACTCCTTCAATTCTGTTATCTCTAACATCACCTTCATTATTTCTCCTTCTCCTCCTTCTACCTCCACCATCATCATCATTTCCTTGATTTTCTAGTTGTTCAATTCTCCCATACAACTCCTCAGTATGTTCTGTCAAAATTCTTTGCATTTGGGCTGTAATGGCATCAACCAATAATCTATTGTCATCCCCTAGAGGAGGGGTACCACCACCTGTACCTGCCATCTTTCAAGTAAAAAAGAAAAAGAAAGGACCAAACAAATGAAGTAATAGGACCTCACCACTCTTTTCACGTGTTTGCACTCAAAGATGTACCACTCGTGTTTACTCTCAATTTGGCTTTTGTATAATATGCACTCTTGCCTTTTTCCACTCGTTCTCTGACTTATGGTTCTTACAAGAATCAAACAATCTATAGTTCAAGAATCACTTTCAACTGTAGCAATCACAAAGAATAAAACAGAATTATAGTACCAACAAAGGACAAGTAGCAAAGAACATTTTTACTACTAATAACAATTAAGACAAATCTAAACTGTATGGAAAAAACAAAGATTAGACAAAGACACTTGACTCTTAGAAATTTTATCAAATAGCTAATGTGCACTGAAATTTAAAAAAAAAAGAACAACTGCCACATATATATATAATTTTTTTTATGATTCTTTTCTTCTTTTGATTCCTTTCCTTTTTTTGATTCTTTTCTTCTTCTTTTTTATTCTTTTCCTTTTTTGATTCTTTTCTTCTTTTTTTCATTCTTTTCCTTTTTTGATTCTTTTCTGCAGAAAACTAATTTCAAACACAACTTTGATATATATCTAAATGAAATTCAATATCAAAATTGCATAAATAACAATTTTTTTTAACAGTACACGGAACAGTGATGAACAGTAAACGTGAACAGTGACAATGAACAGTAACGTGAACAGTGACAATGAACAGTACCCGTGAACAGTAACAATGAACAGTACCATGAATAGTGCAATGAACAGTACCACTTTTGAACCCTGCTCTGAATACCAAATGACGACACTCGAATGGAAGAGAAACAATTTAGGGTTAGGTTTTAAGAGTTGATTTGATTAGAAATAGAAAACAGACAAACATAAAAGATACCGTAGGCGCCACAAATAAGAATATTTGATAAGCCAAGAAAGATCGCCACAAGAATCGAATAATTCTTGATAAGATCAAGTGATGCAAGGAAGAACCCTAGCAGAGCAACAACTCACAAAGTAATCTGAATATTACGTACGTCCATTCTGAATTCCCAAATGTTTAATACAACTTAAGTTTATGAGTTTGTCTCATTGCAGGAAATAAAGATAAATTAAAATCCTAATATCCCAAGCAAAGTTAAGTTATCCAGATGGTTCAGTGAAGGCATTATAAGCTTTGGGTCTTGGGTTAAAATCCCTACTGTAGCAAATAAAATAGTAATAATAATAAAAACTAAATCTTTTAGTTGGGCCTCCTAGCTCTCCAAACATTCTATGCATGTGATAGGTCTAGACTCCTCCATATTTGGATCTTTTAATAGTTGGGCCTTTAGCAAATTGGTCACTTTGTATTGCAATGTCTCTTGTGCTTTTCTGAGCCTGTCTCTTGTCATAGGTCCACCTAAGTCTTGGATTGGATCTTGGTCTTGATCCTTCTCGTTATGGGCTTGGGCCTTTATGTCCACATCAGGTTGGCTATACCCGAACCAGTATAAATCTTTGTGTGCTCTTCTCTTTCCCTTATCTCTTTCTCTTTTCCTGATTATATTATTGCTTCCGCTTTAACAAATTATTGACTCACAAAGAAATTTTTAATTTGACATCTATTTTAATTTGTGCATCTATTCACCCTCCCACTCTAGATGTCATTTGGCTAACACCTAGGAAGTATGAGATGTGGTCGAAAATGGGCACCAAGAACCAGAGAATATTGAAGAGTAGAAGATTGCCCAACTTGTTGCGTTGAAAGCAATCAGGGTAAAGGACAAAATGGCTTTGTACGTGTTGTACCGAGCTGTTGATGAGTCCGATTTTGAGAAGATAGCAAATGTTAAATCTTCAAAAGAAGCGTGGGATATTTTGGAGAAGATATATAAAGGGGATAATCGTGTGAAGCAAGTCAGGCTTCAAACTCTGAGTGGCGAGCTTGAAAGAATGAGGATGAAAGAAGTCGAAGGGGTTGCCGAGTACGTCTCTCGTGTTGAGACCGTGGTAAATCAACTTCGAAGAAATGGAGAGATGTTGCCCACTTGCTGAGTGGTGGAGAAAATCTTAAGGTCGTTAACCGACGACTTTGAGAATATCATTTGTGCAATAGAGGAGTCCAAGGACTTGTCAGTGCTCTCGGTAGAAGAGCTTGCCGGGTCGCTTGAAGCGCATAAGCAACGGAGAAGGAACAAGAAAGAGGAGTCCATTGATCAAGCACTCTAAGCAAAGACAACCTTAAAGGAGAAGAAGGTTCCTTATGCTCAGAACACTCAAGGCCGAGGTGGTAGAGGCAGAGGAGAATATGAAAGAGGTAAGGAGCAAGTCAGTCAATAAAGCTGGCGTGGCCAAAGACAAGGTAGAGGTCGTGACGGTAGAAGCCGAGGTGATCAGTCAAGCAATTCCGGAGTTGAGTGCTTCAAATGTGGGAAGTACAGTCATTTTGTTAAGGACTGTTATTCAGGTATCAAATGTTATAATTGTGGGAAGGTTGAGCATTTCGCGAAGGACTATTGATCTGAGAGGAAGAAGGAAACAAATCTCCTCTCTGAGGACGCTGAGGAAGAAGGAGTATTGATGATATCGAGAAGTTCGGATTTCGAGCTAAGTCCGAGCTGTTTTTACAACTCGGTTCGGTATCTTGATACAGGAGCAAGTAACCACATGTGTGGGGACGAGAACCTTTTTAAGGAGCTCACTAAAGTTGAGGTCGGACACGTGTCTTTTGGAGATGCATTAAAGGTGGCAGTAAAAGGCTGAGGTACAATTTGGTACCTACAGAAGAGTAGTTGAGTTGGAGAAATTAGAGACGTGTACTATGTACCCAATCTCAAAAACAACATATTAAGCATGAGTCAGTTGATGGAGAAAGGCTACTCGGTTCTAATGAAAGACCAAGTACTATACTTGAAGGACAAGTCGGATCGTTTGATTACCCGAGTAGAAATGAAGAAGAACAGAATGTACAAGCTAGACTTGAAGATAGTCCAAGAGAGGTACTTGAAACTTGACGTGAAGGATGAAACAATGATGTGACACTTTCGGTTTGGCCACTTGCATTTTGGTGGGCTAACTGAGTTGGTAAAGAAAGAGATGGTGCGAGGACTCCCGTCTATGGAATTTGAAAAGAAATTTTGTGAAGAGTGTGTGCTAGGGAAGCATCCGAGGACCTCATTTCTGAGGAATGTCGAGTACCGTGCAAAGGAACAACTCGGATTGATTTACACAAATCTTTGTGGACCGATTACCCCAGAGTCTTTAAGTGGAGAAAGGTATTTCATTTCTTTTATAGATGATTTTTCAAGAAAAACCTGAGTATATTTTTTGAAGGAGAAATCTGAGGTATTTGAGGTGTTCAAGAGATTTAAAGCAATGGTTGAAAAAGAGACTGATATGTCTATCAAATTTGTCAGGTCTGATTGAGGAGGCGAGTTCATTTCATCCGAACTCATGAAGTATTATGAGGAGCAAGGGATAAGGAGATTTCTGACAGCACCATACTCACCTCAACAAAATGGAGTTACCGAGAGGAAGAATCGAACCATTCTTGACATGGTTCGAACAATGTTGAGAAGCAAGAACGTGCCAAAGGAATTATGGGCAGAAGCAGTGCAATGTGTCATCTATGTGCAAAATAGATGTCCACATGCTAAGCTAAATGAGAAGACACCGCAAAAATTCTGGAGTGGAAGAAAGTCGAGTGTGTCTCACCTTAAAGTGTTCGGCAGCATAGCTTATGGTCATGTTTCAGCTCAATAGAGGACCAAGCTCGAAGATAGAAGCAAAAAGTACTTGTTTATTGGGTATGATGAAAAAACCACGGTGTACAGGTTGTTTAACCCAATAACTAAGAAGGTCATTATGAGTCGAGATGTTCAAATTGATGAAGAGAGCGAGTGGAGTTGGAACAAACCGGAGAATGAGTCCATAGGAAGAAGAAGCTCAGAAGTTGATACATCACATACTGTGAGAGATCATGAGACTTCTGATGAAGAAGATGAACCTCTACAACCCAGAGCGCGAAGTTTACAAGATATATACAACTCCACTAACAAAGTGCATGTTGTATGTTTCTTAGCAGATTCAGAATACTTAAGTTTTGAAAAGGTCGTGTAGGAGAAAAGGTCCCAAAAGGAAATGGACGAGGAGATCGGAGCAATAGAATGCAACAACACGTGGGAGCTGACTGATTTGCCCAAAGGAGCACGACCTATCGGCATAAAATGGGTATACAAGAAGAAGACAAATGCTGAAGAAGAAGTTGAGCGATATAGAACTCCACTCGTAGTGAAGGGGTACAAACAGAAAGAAGGAATAGATTATGACGAAGTGTTCGCCCCAGTGACGAGAATGGAAACAATTAGACTGTTGATTTCCTTAGCAACTCAACACAGATGGACGTGAAGTCAGCATTTTTGAATGGAGTCTTGGCGGAGGAAGTATATGTTGAACAACCACTCAGATACATACGAAGAGGTGAAGGGAAGAAAGTGTTGAGATTGAAGAAGACACTTTATGGCTTGAAACAAGTTCCATGAGCATGGAAGAAAAGAATTGACACTTACTTCAAAAGGAATGGATATGAGCAATGCCCTTATGAACATGCTCTATACATAAAGAAAAAAGGAGAAGATGTGATGTTTGTTACCCTATATGTTGATGACCTTATCTTCATGGGGAATAATGTTGAGCTGATTGAAGAGTTTAAAGAAGTGATGAAGAAGGAGTTTGAGATGACTGACTTAGGTCTTATGAAGTATTTTCTTGGCTTAGAAGTTGTTCAGGGAAAGGATGACATCTTTGTGTCGCAGGAAAGGTATGTTGAGGAGGTCTTGAAGAAGTTTAAAATGACAAATTGCAACCCGGTTTTCACCCTTATGGAACCTGGTACAAAACTTTCTAAGTATGCAGATGGAGACCGAGTTTATGCGAGCAAATACCGAAGTTTGATTGGAAGTCTTAGGTATCTTACAAATACCAGACTAGATTTAACGCTAAGTGTTGGAATAACAAGTTGGTATATGGAGGAGCCAAGGTATACTCATTGGAAGGCACTAAAGATAATTCTAAGGTATGTGAGAGGAGCAGTGTCACTTGGCTTAATGTATACTAGGACGGATGATTATGGACTAGTAGGTTACTCGGATAGTGACTGGTGTGGAGATGTTGATGATCGAAAAAGCACGTCTGGATATGTATTCTTCACGGGAAACACAACGTTCACCTGGATTTCAGAAAAACAACCCATTGTAACGTTGTCCACTTGCGAAGCCGAATACGTTGTAGCATCTTGGAGTGTCTGTCATGCAGTTTGGCTTAGAAACCTTCTAAGCAAGCTGGAGTTGAAGCAAGAAAGAGGGATTGTGATTCGAGTTGATAACAAATAAGCCATTGAATTGGCAAAGAACCCGGTCAATCATGAGAGAAGCAAGCATATTGATGTTCGGTTTCACTTCATCCGAGAACAAGTGAAAGAAGGAAATGTGGAGTTAGAGCACGTCGGAACCCGAGTACAAGCTGCAGATATATTCACGAAGCTACTGTCAACCACTCTATTCGAGAACAGCAAGAAGACGCTTGGAATGAAGGACATGAAAAGCATTTAAGTTTATGGGGGGATTTTGTTAGGTAAACATTAAATGCATGTAGTTGAGAGGTAGTAGTTATAGAGATAATGGTTGAGAGGTAGTGGTTATATTGAATGTATGTAGTTAAGAGGTAGTGGTTATATTGAATGTATGTAGTTGAGAGGTAGTGGTTGTATTAAATACATGTAGTTAAGAGATCATGTCCAAAGGTCTATAAATTGATCATGTACCACCCATTGCAAAAAACATCAAGGGATAACACATAGAGTGTTTTGTTTAAATACAACAAATATCCAACTCTTTAAAAAAGAATTCATATTCAAAATTAGTATAACAAGAAACTTATCTTTGCTATTTATCCTTGTGATATTCAATCTTGTTTGCTTAGCACAATCTGTTGCTTTAACATTTTTACTCTTTATCAAAAGCTTTCTCTTACAAGGGTTATCTAAAATGAGAGATGGTTCATTTCTATAACAAGAGACGTGTCTATGATGACTAATCCAACCAAACTTATCACACCTTCTAAAGCATGATTATGAATAGAGTCATCATGACTCTCTTCTATGGTAACACCCATTTTAACGAGTCTAATTTCTCTATTTAAGATGTTAGTCTCACCAAAAGACGAATCGAATAAAATATTACAAATAAAACAAATCAAAGCAAATGTTTCTATTAAAAAGAAAAGAGAACATAGGAATAAACAAAGATCATTCAAATATGAATACTGGAAAAATAAAGACGTAAAAACTTGACTCAAAGATATAAATATTAAAAATAATAGTCCCAAGTTTCTTCTATACCAGTAATTCCGAACTACGTTTGTCAAACCTAAAATTATACAATGAGAAACCAAGCATATGCTTATTTTCAATTTTCACATTCAAATCTATTCATTTTTAAACAAATTATTAATTCATCAATTAATAATACTCTTCAATTTTAATTTATTAAAACCAGTTCATCTTACAAAAATATTAATTGATCAATTAATATTAAGCAGATTCTGAATGAGGACGGCTTATATATATCCACCCAGTCAGAAATAGTCAACCTAAGAAAGAGATATTAATGCCAATTGAAGTTTATATTTGTTCGACCGTGATCTAAATATATCCAATTTGTTATCTAAATATACACGAGAGATTGCATTAACATATGCATTCTATTATTCTTATACTTATATTCAAGATTTTAGCTTAAGAATCGAAAAAGTATCTTGGGTGAATTCTGCTTCCCTTACTTTCTCTTCAATTCGGCACCAGCTCAGAACGTCATCCAGAACCGCGTAAGAAAAAATATGAATGCTCCATCAAAAAATTCACTAATTTTTTTTTTATCAACTTCTGTAGTTTTTCAATTTTCCAGTATCCATATACAAGCATACCAACCCTTGGTGTTATCAAAAGGAACTCTTATCTAGGACTTACCAACTCTTTCAAAAGATTTAAACCAAAAAACCTCAAACTCACTCGTAGATTAGAACCACGACGAATTCGACCAAGACAAAATACTATATATATACACATATGAAAAACTCAAGCACAATCATGGATTTTAATTTTGCTTGCTGAGCACGACCCTTAAATTAAATGTAGATCTGCCATGGCAATTGTATATAATTAATTATATATTACGATAAAAGGAATAGGGCAGCCGTCTTTCAAGTTTGGAGTGGAGTGCACTATATATGGGTAAACACTGCGAATCAAAATTTTGGGAGATGAATATCCCCCCTTCCAAGGCTCATTATAATATAGCTTACATTCTGACACCACCAGGCATCATTTTGCTTGAAGCATGCATTTATTACTAACCCTAATCATATATTAACCCTAACCCACAATCATACAAGGAAAATACTTCCCCGGGTCCGTCCACTTGTAGCTGTAAAAACCTTGCTCCATGTTCAAGCTCAGCCATCTTGTTGATTCTCTATATATTATGTATCTGGTTCGCGTATCATTCGACCAGTATTATAATGTCTTCGGCCTTGGTATATCTCTGATGCAACCTTGGGTTTGAGTTGATTACTCTATACCACAAACGAGCACATAAAAAGTTAACTTGGGAACAAGTCAGGAATTGCAAAATTCCAATACGTAAACAAGAAACTAAACCAAGCACACTACAAAAGAACAACAAAAAGGAAATACAACATAATTAAAACCTCAATTGCCCATGTATGACAGGATGCCTGGCGTCTTATTTCTCAACTTCTTCAGGAATGATTGCTTTGCCCAGATAAACCTGTTGCATCTCCTCCTTCCAAATCTGTAAAACAGCACTCGTACCGTGTGATTCTCCTTCAACAGACATATTCAGGAAAAACATTTATCTTTTGAAATATACTTTTTTCCTAACAATTTGGTGCTTTGTTTTCACTCCTTTTTTGTCCCTATAGAAGAGTATATCAACACCATGCTTATCGATTTTATTCTTTAAAATTTCTATTAAACATAACTAGTCCACATTTTCCAATAAATATTGGCCACATACTTGTGCAGGTAATGAGCCATGAGAGAGCAAAACCTTAAATAGTACTATGAAACTACAAGGACCAATATCCAAGGAAAAAATAATTACAATATTTTTTCAGGCCAAGCAATTTAAAAAATTTCAAGGATTAAAACACAATATAGAGAAAATTGTAGGAAACAAATTATTTTAGACTTGCAAAAGGTCTTGTTAAAAAGAACTAAGAGCCATGTAGAGAAATCAGAGATAGAAAATTAAAAATAGATGCAGGATAATCTCCTTCAAGTAATTAACACAATAAAAAGTAATTAATATTTATATCCCATTCTTAACAACCTGAATTTGTTCTAATATAGTCTAGTTCAAGAATACATAAAAAGAATTAGAGTAATTTTTAAATTAAAAAGTGAAAGATTAACAGCCATATATAAATAAGATAACCATAAATAAGTTCATACCGTATCACGGAATTCCAACCGAATGTGAGGAACATTTGTTCTCTGAATATCATTTCCATTTGGCCCTCTCTTGTAGTACTCCTTACCAATCCAATGTGACTGAAACAAGATATATCAGTTATAAAACACTAATTTATAGTACAACGTATGTATTTGTATGTATAACCATGTTGTTCCTCAATCAACATTACGCTATTTCTTATTATCCTAACACGCTTAAAGGAAGTATATGAATGATTGATTTATGTAATAACCCAATTTGGTTCTGACACTATCATGTTATTTTCCTAATATAAATGAGAATGCTAGCTTTCAATTGCAAGATATGGGGTTTTGAATCCAACACTAAAAGTTTGAGATTTTTATTATGGGATTTATAAGGTCTTGGGTTCTCCAACTACAACAACCTATTTTTGTGGTGTGATTCTTCCTAAGTTCTTATTAATTTGTATCATTGTATAAAGCTTTCCCATTTTGTTTATCAAGCTAAAAAAAGGGGGCCCATGTGATGACACCCACATTGTTTTTAGGCAAGGACAAGTCAAAATGGCCAGTCAACCAAACAGAGCATGATGTTCGGATTTAATTGCAAGGATATACCTTGAGTCCCAAACTAGAAGTAAGGATTCTAATGAACGGTTTATAAGGCCTTAGGCTCCAACTACAACAATTAGCTCTTGTGGTGCTATATTCTCTCAAAGTTCTATCAGAAAAGAAGTCCTGTTAACCCTCTTCAACTTCAAACAATATGTAATTCAATCCCTCCGCTTTCTAAAACATGCACTCTAATTCTTGACACTTTTTAAGAAAAGAAGAAAATTATATCCAAAGCACTCCAGATTTGAGCATACAATATATGTTCGCAGATTATAAATAAAATTATTCCCATGAAGAAATTAGATAAACAAATGGTGACATGATTTGATCACAGCAATGTCCATTATGTTTAGTAGAAAATTTTACAGAGACATACAAAATGGTTTAAGTTTGTGGCCAAAGTGATTAAATTGGTGTTTTCCCCATAAAAAAATAACTATTTTCATTCAAAATATCTGGCAGCCAATATTGTTGGGGTTATTCATGCGTAAGGGTAAAATAAACCCAAATTCAATGCAACACAATCAAATTCATTGTTCTGAGTAGGATTTTGGGTTTTGGTGTTGAACCTATGAACCCAACCCAATCCATCAATACAATATATTATTAACTTTAATTATTATGTTTTTTAAAAAATAAAGATTGAGAAAAATCATACACATTAAACAACATTTACACAAATCAAGTCTCAACCTCATTGCTTTCCTTTCCATCTAGGGCTTATTTTTCTTTTTTTACTTGCCCAATTCTCCTTACTATAAAGCATATTCCTTGTGTTCCAAAATCACAAGTTGGATATGATAGTAGCACTAGGATTAATCACCGTTTCTGAGACATTGTTTATTTTAGAATCTAGTCACAATTTTGTCCCTTAAAGAACAAGTTGGTGGATTAAAGAAAGGAAGTTTATAGACTACCTTAATTTTAACTCTTAAACAATGTGAAACTCTATGACATACTAAAACAAGCTCCAATCAAGTACTAATGGTTTATTTTTCCCACAAAAAGCATCAATGTTCTAATATCAAGTCCACTATGATAATGTCGTTAAGATTAATAACCACGTATGAGATATTGTACACTTTGGAATTCGAGTTCCATGTTGTCACAATTTTACAATTTTATCCTTAATAAGTGTCTCAATAAATTTAGGAAAAATAGTATTTTAAAGATTATTATTAGTCTTAAATCCTAAATAATATGAGACTTGTGAACATATCAGAATATGTTTATTTTGTGCAAACACATTATTTAATCAAAATCTAATGTCCAACCCAACCTACTATTGATCTGATTGGTTCAATTTGGATTTGGTAGATAAATGATAATCCAACCAAAAATTATTTTCATTGGATTGGTTAACAAGTTTAGATGAAACCTAACCCAACCCATTAAAACCCTACGTAGGGTGCTCACTGATCAACATTCTACCCTGGATTTAAATAAATAATTTACATGAGGTTGTAGAATGTATCTATATTTTCAACAAAACATGTGTCTAAATTATATGAATAAAAAATAGAAACTAATTAATACTGAAAAATAATGGAGTACAGATCATCATAAGGGGTTTTCTTGAAAATATGTGAGGCTAAGAATAAAAAAATATGCCTTTAAGGGTGTAGAGAATTTTATTCACGATCATTCAGATAAGCGTACCTTTAAAGCATGTGAGAAACCAGATTGATATACTGAATTCCGGGCTATCTCACATAAATCACATGAGCTCAACTTCCACACCTGTAAGTATTATATCCTGCTGTAAGCATTGTCTGTTTATATGCTGTGCAGAGAGAGAATGAGAGAAAGAGCTTACAGAAGCAGCAATACTATATTCTTCAACCAATGGTTCCTTGGTTAAGTGAATTTGGAGAGGATCATCAGTAGAAAGTGACACATTCAGACCCCGTAAGAAGAACATGGGAAAAGGATTTCGATGGTAGTCCAAGAATAGGGAGTTATTGCTCAAAGGAGACATTGCCAGCCCAATCTAACAAAAAATATTCAACTAAAATTAGCAGCTGCAAATATCAAAACCAAGTAATCAATTTTAAAATAGGATCACACCTGGGCTAAATAATATAAATATTGAAGCACAGGAGATTTTTTCAAATTGATTCCATGTGCAATGTTGTGAGCCGTGAGAAAGGTTGCTGCAAGATGGTCAATATCACCAGCCTAAAGACATTATGAAGCATTAGATCTCCTCAAAACATTTATGAAATAGACAAAATATTTTCAAATATATACCTCTCCAGAATGTGGACGGAATTTGATTGTTGTCATTCCCTTTGATTCACGAAGCTGGGAAATACTTGTATTAGGTTAACTTTGTTGTGTAAAAAAACCAAAAAATGTAAATACATATCATGGAGAAGTTGCACAAAATTCTTGGAATACATATTCAAGGTAATCTACAGCAACTTTAAAAATGAGATTATATGAAGAAACAAAACAGAGCAACTGGTGTAATTCATATTATTTGAGAAATATATAGTGTCAGTATTATTGGATCGAATTGACCTGATTAGCTACATAATGCAAAACAAATTAATTAAATTGGTCAAAAGTAGCTTGGTTAATTGTTTTTACGTCAAACCTAAACCAAATCAATTGATCAATTCAAATCTTCAATTTATTTCTAAACCCAAACTAACCTATTTGCCCAATTAACCTTTTCTTTCAAACAATGAAATTATACAAAACTTTAATTATAGATCTCTCATCTACATTTATAGTTTTCATTCGCTTTGACCTTATTTTTTGTGATCAAGTTTATTTGGCCATGTCTACATTCCAACTCATTTACCATACCCAGGATAGAGGTAGGTACTTTAAATTGTAGTATGAGATACATACTAATTACATCTAAGAACATCACATGAAATTATTTAAACTATTGATCAAAACTATTAAGAAATAGACAACTTTTTAGTTAGTAATATAAAAAATGTTCTATAAAAAAGAAGATAATGTGAAGACAACTTTTTATCTGTTAACCTGAAAACTCGAACCAAACCAATCTCAACTGGATTTGTGTGGTTTGAAGTGGCCACAAAGCTTTTTAAAAGAGGATGAGACCAACCTATTTCAATTTAGTAGATTTTGAATTTAATTATATCTTAATCCTACCCATATACATACACCTTTACAAATATGCAACATAGCTTATGTTGTATATTTATTAGAGATTAAGAAGAGAACCATCCATATTTTGTTCCGTTTTTAATTAAAAGAAACTTGCTTTTGTCTAGAAAGATTGAAGAGCTATGCACCCAAACTGATACATATTCTGAACATAAGTTGCATACCTTGTTTAAGGTGTAAAGATTTGCATAACAGTAATAGACATAATATGAAAATGCTGGATTGAACACATTAGTCCATTGATCAGGTGTAGGCATGTGTTTTGTTGGCCGTCTTTCAGGTTTGCTTTCATCATCCACCAAATCCAACCCAACAACCTAAAAGAAGCCAAGAGAATTAATACCATGTACTGGAACAAGCACATGTTTGGTTCATCAGCTTATTTTTAGAGAAATAATCACTTATTTCTTTGAGCTTTGTGAGAGCTTTTGAGAACCAAGCAACTATTTCTCTAGGTTTAAGTTGAACCAAGCATTCTATACAGCAAAATCAACTTCTGCAAGAAGCCAACGCCAGTTACTAACTAAATCAGCATAAATTCTGCAATTTTTAAAGTAGAGTTAAAGCCAATTTCATTCCTCCAAAACTAGTGTCATCAGATTGGGCCACCAATAATGAATACATCAAAATATCAAATTGGTTCCTTTCAAGGAAAACTTGATCTAAAGAATGAATGAAGGACCTTTCTGAAATATTTATGAAGACCAATGATCTTCAAAATTGTGTTTACTCAAAAGTTAATGTAGATGAGCAACACACCTGTTTCAAGAAAACATGCAGTTGAGGATGTGAATCTGGGTCGACAGTAACCTCAAAAAGGGGAATAAAAATATTGTCAAGCATGTTCTGGAATGATGTAACAATTCCCATTTCTTTGTACACATTGTACAACCGCGGAAGCTGCAAGACATTTATAAAAACTAATATTAATTGCTACCACTACAAAAGCCCAGCAAATTAAGCCATAAATGGGAAGCAGGGAAAGCTACCCCAAATTCTACTAGCCATTTGGCACTCCAAAGACAATAATTTGTACATGAAGAACATTGCTCAGCTTCTTATAATATGATGGTAAAAATGTTAAATTGACAACTGTGAGTAAACTAATTTCCACAGCAAAACTAGAGAAATAATAAATCATTACCATATAATATGAAAATTAAACCAATCTGTGTTCTAGACAAATAAATAAAGCTTACCTGAATCAACCAAACAACATTCTCACTGTACAAATCATTATTAACTATCCAACTAGCTAATTGGTCCCACTCACTTTGCTTCCGACCATATATTGATATTCTATATTCAGCCATCTGTGAATAATTAGGCACAGAAAGATAAGTTAACAGACATCTAGATGGAAATAAGCATATAAAAACTACAGTTAAAAATGGTCAATGATTGTCAACAAATCCAAACACATTGGCCAACAAAGGGTCTCATACATATAAACATTATTGAACCATTGGGTAGTGGGAATTGAAAAACATAAAGTATATGTGCAGTGTAGGGATTCGTCTAAATGTCATTGTTTATGTTATGGTGAGCAATCGTGCAAATCTTCACCCAACATCCAGGGCTAATGCAGTCAAACCCAATATAGAATAATCACCCATATTGGAACTGTTACAACACTTGTCTGCTGATTAATATATGTCCTATTTGTAATGTGGAGGATCTAAGAACTTACACTGGCAGCCAATTTCAGCTGCCATTGTTATCTCCGTTTGTTTCAAATCTCTAAGCTTCTCAAGTTCCCAAAGTTGCTAGTGCCCCTCAATCATTCAATGAAATTCTGGATTACTAGTAACAACTCACCCACTCCTTTACGTTATTAATACCTTGGATGCATAGGACCTACCCCACTGCAAATGCTATACTGACAGAGGAAGATGTTTTCCTTCATTAGTCAGTTTATGCCCTATTGGATCTTTCCATCTTTTGACTCTCTGAATGAAAGATCTTCCCATTTGAGGGAAATGATGCAGATTTAAAATACAACATTGCTAATTGAATTAGGTTTTAAAATTTGGTCATCAAAGTTTTCAATATGACTTTGTTGCATTGTGTTATTTAGCTATTATATTCTATTATAGTCTTATTCCAACATAGGATGTTGGGCTGTTTTACAGCCAACATTTCGTAAAAAAATTTGGGACAGTATTGCTTATTTAGAGTAAGATATTGAATTCCAACAATCAAACGGTACATTATAGAAAGAAGATGTATATATGAGTATATACAGGAATATACAAGGAATCAGGAAAGCACCTGATATTTACTGGCAGCAAGATCCGAAAACACTTGCTTAGTCACCTCACCAAGAAAACGACCTAGTCAATACAAGTAAAGATGCTTAGATATTGAAGGCAACTAACAAATCATAAACACTAAAAAACTGATAATGATCTGAAGTAATTCATTTTAAATCTTTTCCATCTTCATTAACCCACAGGTGAAATTAGCAATTGCTTTTTTATTAACATTGCAGGTATAAGTTGTCTTAAATTCCAAACTTCTGTATTCAATAATCAAAATAATGCCAATGACAATAGAAGATTGTGTAGACAATGATCAATAAAATAGATTCCTTAGATTGAAGAAAATCATTGAACTAGAGACCATCCCACCATGTGTTCAAATTTTTTTCGAGTGCCTATATCAATAAATGTACAGCCACCAAAAGAGCATATAGCATTGTCTAAAAAAGTGCAACCCACGATTTCACAATATTGATATAGGCATCCAGAAACCCCTCCAAATTCAGCTTGTATGCAAAAATACCTTACTACACCAACAAAACTTCTGCACTTAATCACAATGCCCAAACCAGTGTATATTGAACCACTTGGCTTGTGCAGAAACCTCCCTACATACAATATATGAATGCTTTGGGTGTGTTCAGGGACTCACTCAAAACTTTGAACTAGATTCTATAAAGCAAAAAGACTGCACATAGCCATAGGATATTTATTCCAGTTTGAATGTGATTACAAGTAAAAACATAGGTGTCATACGATCATTACACCCAAAATATGTTACCTTGAATGAGATTATCCTGCTTTAGAAATATCTCCCTGAGCCTACTTTGACCACAAGGATTGTATTTAAGATTGAACTTATCAAAGCGATGAAAAGTGCTCTTGTCTGCATGAACGTCCAAAAGGTCAACATTGAGATCATATCTGTTAAAACGAGATCAAAACAAGATTAAACCCTGAAACATACAGAAGTCCAATTATAATTATAATAGCTACAAAAGCTCATTACCCAGTTAAGTCCAAACTCTCGAAAACCTCTTTCAAGGTTAGATATGTCCCATCTCGAAATATTACAACCTGAGAAAGTTTAGAGTATACATAATGAGAGTATGCAGTGCATGTCAGCTTCATAAAATATAATTTACATATACAATAAGTAAAAAAAAAATATATATTGCATCATGATATATACTGCAGTAAGTGATGACAATAAGCCAATCATTTCAAACATATGAGTACCATTTCCTAATCCATTCATAGGCAATAATAGGTTGTAGTATTATACTATATCTATAATAATAATGATATATTGTTACATTAAATACTCACTAAATTTACATGTTTACATGCTTAAAAAAAAGTTAATTTGTGATCTATGTCTTCTGCATTACAGTTCAATGATAAGATCTGAGATGGAAAAAATGGCTGCTACAATTATGTTACATCATAGCAACAAGGATCCTAATTATCACCTCATCAGGCTCTTTTCTCAGCTTTGACTTTATGAATCTTAAAAGATGTTTCTGATTCATGCATGCTGAATGGTGGACATGAGTATCAACTTTCCTGACATTATAGAAGTCTCGATGTGGAGCACTTTTCTGAGCAAGAAATTCTCTATCCGCATTTAGCATCAAATGAAGATTGAATTTCTGAAAACCCACAGAAACTGTCAAACAACCATTGCTTCTTGTATGGAATTCAAATACAAGCATAGGCTGCAGTTTGTTACTCATTCAATAAATTATAGATTTACCTGTTCTAGAAGATTGAGCCTATGATGGCATAAAGTTCTTATATTCCCTGCCGCTATGACTCGAAGTATGTGATGAAGATCAGTGAAAAATGTAGTCGCATCAGCAACAGGAAAAAGCTCTTCTTTTGCTGTAAGTAATAGGCAAAGCATGCGTAAGATCCCACCTTGAGTGGTGATAGAATTACCAAGTTTGTCAATAACAAATTCTTTTCTTACTTACCTTCTCTATCTGGATATACATGAATAACCCCATCCCGCATTTCGAAGTAATGCTGTAGTATAAAAGAAATACAAGTAATTTAATCACAGCATATAAAATAGGGGGATCCAAGTTTTCAAAGATGAGGAAAACACATACATCAGATTTTCCTTCAGGAGTGTATAAAAATGGATCTGGGTTAGGCTTGGGTGTACTGGGGTCAGATATAACTTCTTTGTCCCAAGGAGCAATGGCTTCTCTAAAAATATATCTTTTTCTTATTTCAAGGCATTCTTGAAGAACCACATAGGCTTCAACTTCATCAGGTGACGGAGCCTCTAAACAAAAAATATAACAATTACACTTTACTACATGACATTCCAGATATGCAAATATACTCATCCCAAAAGTGTTTGATCCCCGAGAGAAACCATGCAAAGCAATTTTATTTGCACTCAAGAGAATGAGAATCAGAAATGTCACAGTTCATACCAATAGGAGTAATTTTCAATTTTGCAAAAGTTTCATGCTCTGGCTCTTTCCTCAGAATGTCAGCTGCTATTGGGTCAGGCTGCACACCATGCAGGTCACCAGAAACACTATGAGAACGGATCATACTTGGAGCAATTGCCATCTGCTCTCCATTAGCATTAGGTAAAGTCTCAAATGGGATTTTACCTTCTGGACCCTGCATATAAGTGATTTCAACTTAAACTCGAAGATCATTCATTTTTCTTAATTTAGTATATACAACACTGCATCATGCAATAATCAATCATAAAAGAAGAGTAGTAAGGCTAGATGAATTCCAAGCCAGGGTTAGAGGTCGAGGGGAAGGAGGCATTTAGAAAGTAGGGAGACAGAAACAGAGAAAGCTGCTTGGCATGTCAACAGTAAACCTCCTTTTCCATATAGAATGTAATGAACGATAGAATCAATTTAACAAGTGCATGACACACTTACAACATTGCCATTTGCGTGCAGATACTCAGACTCCAATTTATCTTTCTCTGTCATGTTATCTTCATCATCTGATCCCTCTACACTTTCAAAGGCACTAGCACTTGCAACAGGGGACTTGGGAGATGTTGGTCTTAATAGGCTTCTCTTGAAGGAACCAGATTGTGCAGATTTTCCTGTCAGAAACATATCTTAGTAATGGAAAATTTTGAGATTAAGATGAACAGTTTCAAGCAGACTTTGCGTGTACATATGCAGGTAGTGCATGAGAAGGATGTAAAGCATAATGCAACATATGCCATAAAACCTCTCCATATATTAAAAATCGGAATGAATGAATGCCTGTACATGTAGAGGCAGTGGCATCAGATAGATATATAGTATAATGCAACATTTCCGATAAAAGCTTTCCAGGGATTAAGTTGGAATGAATTCAAAGTAATCTTAATTATGGGGACAATACAAAGATATATCAGTAACAATTGAAGAAAACAAATGAACACAACTTTCTAAAACACAAGAATGATCATCCAATACTGTATAGTTGAATTCCTAGCTAGTTTAGCAGAGGGAGATGGGTCCAAGAAGACTGATTCACTAAGAGAAATTATTCAAAGGGGATAAACTTTTTCAGTGTTTAGTCATTCCAGTCCTTCTGTTTATTTCCCTCACACGTTGTTCTCACATTAACTTTCACTTCCATCTGAAGTTATGTGATCTCCGTTTTGATCATTGGAACCCGCTAGACCTAATACTTTACTTACCTTATAGTGAACAATTATAAGTTCAGCCGTTAAATCATATCATATCTATTGATCGATGTCAACTCCAACATTCCAAGAGACAAAAGAAATGGACTGAAACTAACAAAATTCATCGAAATGTAAATTCCTGACAATAAAAGGTGAAAATAGGTAAAGAAGTTCAGGTTCTTAAACTCCAGATTCCTGAATTCTTATGATGAGACTCGTCTAAGTCCAGAAATATCCTGACTTATTCGTCCTATTTTCTTCCCAACTAATTCTGTTTTACGCATCAACTTATACATGAATTCAAACTGATGATTTATAATCATTTCCTGTCATGTGAAATTTTTCTGTAAGTCATATATCACAGAACCGAAACAAACCAAAAACTAGTATCAATTATAAAACACACTGCCAACAAAGAAACACCGGAATCAATTCCTTCCAATCCATTTCAAATTGACTCAATTTCCCCAATTCACCGCAAATAGGAAAGATTCGCACACTCCTTACTTAGAAAGTTCTCCACAATATGCACGACCAACCAAAATCCAACACCAAATAACTATCATATCACAGCTCAACTCACTAATCTCGCAAAAAGCAATCCCAACAAACATCAAAAACCACAAAATCACAAATAAGCATCGATTAAACCCGAAAAGTTTCACCGCAGCCATACCTTCACGGAGCGTGTGCAGCCTAGGCAGCCCCGGCGGAATCCCCTCAACGTGAACCGTTCCGTTCCGCTTCTCGTCCCCGTCGAACCCGCTGGAGATCAAGGTGACGTCAGGCAACGACGCCGAGCCGAGCCGGTACGCTCCGTTGCCCCGTCTCCTCGTGGCGCCGCGGCGCTTCTTCAAATGCACCGGCGGTGATTCCCCGTCTGAACCGCCGCCACCCTCAGCCTCGCGCTCGACCGTGCGCGCGAACTCCAGCAACTGCGCAAGCGTCTTGCGGTGCATGTAATACGCGGACACGGCCACGACGGAGGCTCCGACGAGCGCCGCCAAGGCCAAATGCACCGCGTGTGCGTCCATGATCAATCTCTCCCTCTCTTCGCCGTGTTTCTCTCTCTATAACCGAAAACGAGAATATCAGAACGTGGTGAAGAGAGAAGAAGATAAAAAAGGGGATAATTCTAAACCCTACTGTGAACAGTGACTGAAACTGTGATACCACTGCACAAGCTCTGGGTTAAATGGAAGCAAGTATTGGCTCGCTCTCTGCTATTTATACACAAACGACGCGAGCGAGAGGACGTGGATGGATGGATACCCTCTTTCTCTCTCTTTCTCTTTCTCTTCGTATATTTAATAGGGAAAGAGAAAGTATAATTATTAGGAGTAATTTTATAAACTTAAGCGCTTTCCATTTTTTTCTTCCCAAATTTCACTTTCAGCGTTCCCAAAACATAACCTAGGAGCAACTTTCACACCATAATTTTTAATTTTTATTTAATTATTATTATTTTTTTCTTCAGTTTATCTAATAGCAAGCAAATAGCGGTTAAAAATAATGAATATGAATCTACAACTAAACATTATGGCTTTATACTGTTTTCTTAATTCATTTGAAAGCTACTCTGCAGAGATTGTTCTTTGGGATATTCGTGGAACAAATTTTAAAAAGTATTTGGTGAATGTAAAAGTTACGTATATTTTATTAGTAACTAAGCGATCCTTCGTTCCGTAGAATATTCGTAGAACAAATTTCAAAATATTTACTTAATGCATTTAATAATATAAAATTTGTTATTATTTATTTTATGATTAATTAACGGC
Source organism: Sphenostylis stenocarpa (assembly GCA_963425845.1). Taxonomy (NCBI): domain Eukaryota; kingdom Viridiplantae; phylum Streptophyta; class Magnoliopsida; order Fabales; family Fabaceae; genus Sphenostylis; species Sphenostylis stenocarpa. The sequence continues at coordinate 41,642,564 of OY731401.1, forward strand.
ATCAAGAAATTAATTAATAACATCGCTATTTCAATGTTTTTCTAAATGGTTTTACCCAAAATAGAAATTGATTTTTATGTTAAGAGTGCAAAAGAACTTTCACGCCATCGTTTTAATAATTACATTTTAAGTAATACTAGCAATGTTTTATAAACTTATTTTAAAATTGTATCTTTTTTACTTTAAACCGTGTTTGTTCTTCTTTTTTTATTCAGCTAAGACTGGGCTTAAAATAGACAGGGACAGTTTAATATTTTTCCTTATCAATTTTGAGAATTTGAATTCATCCTAATAATGTGTTATTGTGGTATAAAATAATTATGTAAATTTTGTTAGTTTAAAAAAAACCAGAAAAATTAATTTCTAAAAAACAATTGATTATATTAAAAATTATTTCATATAATTAGTTACTATAATCAGATATATATTTCTATCTAACAGCCCAAAATAAAATTTACAATAAATAATATATATATATATATATATATATATCTTTAAATAAAAACTAACAAAATAATTTATATTTTTTTTATTTATGTAATCATTATAATTTAAATATCAGAATAAAAACTGATAAAAGTTAATAATTATAAATAAACATTTAATTTTATAAGATTTGAATATATTTTCATTTTCACATATTTCATCATTATACTATTCAAATAAAAAATAAATATTTTATGTTACACTTGTATAAACTCATTATTATATCACATAAATATAAATAAATTCTAGATAACTAAATATTAGATTAAAAATTTTAACTTATCAAATTACAATTATCAAATTACAATTTTCACAAGTGATTAACATAAGAGTATTTAAATTGATAAATACATTATATTAAGGTAAATTTATATAATATATTAAGATATAATTCTTTTTTATATACTACATCTTAAATTATAAAAATCACATTTAACTCTCTTCCCTCTATCTCTTTATTTATGTTATTTTATTATTAGTAGAGTCAAAATATTTCATTTTATATACACTATATCAACACATATCTTCCATTCTCAAACATATCATGCATAGTTTCTCAAAATAACGTTTTTCATATTACCGCATCCAATCAAATATATATATATATATATATATATATATATATATATATATATATATATATATATATATATATATATATATATATATACACTTCGTAACTATATAATTTAATTCAATATAATTCATAATAGATATTATTTTAAAAATATCATCTAAATATTTAACTTAATATTTTAAATACGAAGATATATATCAATTCAATTTTTTATTTAATTAAAAGACATTTTTTAAAGACGTCAAAAAGGAAAACTATTTTTTTATGAAAATGAATGAGGAAAATTGGAAAGTGCTATGTAAGGAATATCCAATAATAATAACTTTTTTAATTAGTTGATAGTGAAACTTGAGCTATTTTATTAAATTTTGGACATACTCTTTATTAGGAGGAACTAATATAAAAAATCTTGTGTTTTTTCTTCTTTTTATATCTCTTTAATTTATGTTGCTAACCTAAATTATGACTTAAATATTTGTGAAAATCTCAATTTTCTAAACCATTGTATGTTAATTGTTTCATCCTTTATTCTTTAATCAAACCTTGAATTTGATAACTTATGTCCATTTGAAAAATATACAAGATATCCTCAATTTTATGAAAAAGTTTTTAAAAATCTTTTAAAAAATAATTCAATTCTCTTTTTGTGTTTACTTTATTTGACAACTTCTAAGACAAATTCTTTTTCTTTATTATATTCAATAATAAGTAATTTTGTCTTGTTCTTGGTTACATGTCCATAGTCATTTTACTTGTTTCTAAAATTTCATTTTATTTCAATAAGTTGAATTTATTCTAGAAAGTTGCAAAACTCCATATCTTGAAATAATTAATCTAATTTTGCATGACCAAAAACTAATGTTGATCCAATTTCTTCCTCTTGATTGTAATGGGACACAAAAGATACATGCAAAATTATTTGAGATTACTATGTTGGAAAAACAATAATAATAATAATTTTGATTTTAATTCTAACGATCAAACATAAACATAATCACATACTGATAAACATGTTGTAAACTGAATGCGAAAGCGTACCTGAATTAGTCATAATGATGATGTCTTTGTAGAGCACTATATTGATCTTATGATCTTCCACCTGAAGAGCACCTGTATTTCCCTCTTGATTTTCTCTTTTGATGGGGATAGAAAGAAAGGAACGAGACTGATACTTACGTTCTGTGTGTGTGCTCCCAGAAGGGGACCACGACCCATTAAAATAACCAGAATTAAGTTAATCACTTAAGTTTTAGTATTTCCAATTTGGCCCCTCATCAAATTAGAAATTGCTCAATGGTCTCTACACAATTTTATTTTCATGACATATGCCTTTAGCAAAAACTTTAATTTAGTCAGATAACTTTATTATTTGGCTTAATAAATAATGACCCTAACACATTTAAATTATGTATCATATATATACATGACCCAAATTTTGCCAACAATCTCCCACTGGTCACAAATATATATGTCCTTACAACCTTACAAATGTGTTAGACTTTATGAGCTCAAAATTGCCATTATATTCCTTTAGCATACTCCAAAAGTCCTGTCCATTAATCATATCAGGATATAGAACCAAACCAGCTTTTCATTGCATCATCGCAATTAAAACCAACAATGATTACTCATCCTAACATAACCAAATGACATGGATTCATCATGAAATGTGTAGCATGAAAAATTACGTGAAGGTGATTTGTACACGTCTATTTTCAACTGGTCCAAATTTTAACTTATCGAGATCGATATAATATCCTTAATGTACAAAGTGTAATGAATGAACGAAAAAACTGCATATCTATAGATAACCATATGTCCAAAAATCATTGTATACATATATGAAATTAAACATAGAATATAAAATATATGAAAGTGACTAACTCCCACTAAACCACAAATTCCTCAAACTGTAAAACACCCATGTGAGCAACATGCTCATGAAAGACCTTGGGCGGAAGTCCTTTAGTTAGAGGATATGTTATCATGGAGTTTGTCCTTAAGTGTTCTATGGAAATCTATCCACTTTGTACTCTTTCCTTAACAATACAGGTGATTTATTGTCACAATATAACTTAAGTGGTCTTTCAATGCCTTTCACAATTTGCGACCTCGTGACAAAATTTCTCGACCATATTCCATGATTTGATGCCTCATAGCATGTTACAAATTCTTGACATCCTACAAAATCTGAGTCAGAAAACCCAGCGATCTCCAACTGGTTTGACCTCCTATATGTGAGCATATAATCTTTTGTTCTCTTTAAATATCTTATGACCCTTTTTGCTGTTTTTCAATGGTCTATTCCTGGATTGCTTAAATATCTGCCTAGAACCCCAACTATATATGTTATGTCTGGATGCGTACATATTTGGGCATAGATCAAACTCCCTACAATTGATGTATAGGGAATCTTTTGCATTTCCTCAATTTCCAAATTCCCTTTGGGCACTGATTGAGACTAAACTTGTCTCCCTTTAAACTTGTGATACATACAATCATCAACAATATTCATCTTGAAGCCAAATGAGTTTCATACCTTCTGGTAATGGGACAAGTTCCCAATAACCTTATTGTCTTGCATGGACTTATACTTATCTTATTGCTTCAATCCACTTTTGAGAGTTAGAACCTTGTATAGCTTGACGGAAGTTAACTGGGTCATCTTCCATTATATCATTATTTTCCTCATGTTCCTGAAGAAATACCATGTAATCATCCGAAATAACACTTCTTCTTTCTCTAGTGGATCTCTGCAAAGTTATTAGCTCATGATGCACAGGTTCTTGAGGATCTTGAGTTTGTTCTTCATGAACAACCAAATCATCTTGAGTAAGGGGTTCATCAACAATGCCTTGTGGAGGTTCCGAACTTACTTTATCAAAAGTAACTATTTGAATCGGTTCTGAAATTGTTACCGATTCTTCCTCCAAGATGAAGTTCTTAATCTTATTCTTCCCCCCAAACTCAATATCCTCAAAGAACGTAGCAGTTCCCAGTCTCAAAATTGTCTTTAATGTGGGATCATAAAATTTATATCCCCTGGATCTTTCAGACATAACCAATAATATAACCACTTACTGTTCGGGAGTCCAATTTCTTTTCATTTGACTTATAAGGTCTTGCCTCAGCTAGACAATCTCACACATGGAAATGCTTCAGACTAAGTTGTCGCCCAATCCAAAGCTCATAAGGTGTTTTGGTAGCTGCTTTAGTTGGTACTCTGTTTAGAATATAAGTTGTCGTATTTAGTGTCTCTCCCCAAAGTGATTCCAGTAAGGTGGAATGACAAATCATACTCTCTACCATATCTTTAAGAGTGTAACACAAGTTCAAACGTCACGATTTGATTGTGACCTGAGCACTTGTCGCATAATGCACCTGAATGAGTATTTTCAATTTTACGTTTAGTACCACGTGATTTTGTATTAAGGGTTTCATTATAGGTGGCCACAATATCAAGTAAATATTGATTATCATAAATCAAAAGTGAACCAGTTCCAACAATATCTGGATTAAAAGACAAACTGAACTTATTGTTTCCAAATGAACACAAATAACATAATTTGTCCAAATAAGAAACTGAAACCAAATTCCGTCTAAATGATGGCACAACAAAAGTGTCTTTCAAATCCAAATAAAAAATTAGTACTCAATAAAAATTTAAAATGTCTTATAGCTTCCACCTCTACCGATTTACCATCTCCAACATAAATCCATCTTTCAGAATCAATTGGCTTCCGGTAGTTTAAGCAACCCTTTCTTTTCACGCCAAGCATGATATTTATCACATTTCTTCTTTATGTGTCCAGTCTTATTGCAAAAGAAACATTTGTTTTCTTGAGTTTATTTCTTTTGTTCTGGACCCTTAGCAGCTTCTTTCTCGAGATCCTCTTATCTCTTTCTTTTGCCCTTAGCCTTGGAGGTGCTTGCAAAATGAGCACTTTCTGTCTTGTCTTGCTTTAGTCTTTCCTCTTCTTGTACGCAATGTGAAATGAGCTCATTAAGAGACCGTTTATCCTTCTGACAGTTGTAAGATACCTTAAATTGATTAAACGTTGCAGGAAGAGAAATTAACACCAAATGAATGAACAAGTCTTCTGAGAGTTCAAGCTTTAGTGCCTTGAGTTTAAAAACAATATTAGAGATGCTCATAATGTACTCCCTGATATTTTCTTTGGCTTGATATTTCATGGAGATCAAGTTCTGAAGAAGAGTGCTTGCCTCCGCCTTATCGCTTTTTGCAAAGCGCTGCTCAATTTCAGCAAGAAATTCTTTGGCACTTGTGATGTTTTCAGAAACAGTGCCCCTAAACACCTCCGGGATGCCGCGCTTAATGATCATTATTAGACTCATGCGATTTGAGCGATCCCACTTCTCATAATCTCTTTTCTGTTCAGAAGTACTTGAATCCGTAGGAGTAAGGGGTTGCTCAATCCTTAACGTAAGATCCATATCCATGCAACCAAGAACAATATCAATGTTCTCTTTCCAGTCCTTAAAATTTGTTCCATTGAGGACCGAACGGAATTTAAATTGGCGGATACTGAAGCAATTGTAGCTGAATTTAGAACACGAGAAATAAACTAATTATGCTCACATTATATAAAAAATAAATAATATATATTCAAATAGTGGTTTAACCCATCTCAAGACACCCAATGCACCATCAATATCAAGTCTTTGGACGAGTAATATTAACTGCTAGAGGTATCTTGTTGTAATAATCAAACATTGACAATAAAGCACGTCCAACAACAAACCGAGTCTTTGGATTGATTTATCATCGACAAAGCAAATCCTTATAATTATCACATGTTTATCATTACAAGTGTGTATGCAATTCGGCCAAATATTAATCTTCCTTTGAGGTGACTAATAGTCGCATGAATATACACAAACACTAACATTCAATATTTTTCATGAACTGCCCAATTCAAAAGAAGTTACTTTGGTGACTTCATGACTCAATTTGCTCACAAAAAATATTAAACTACCAAAAATTGAATATTTTATTTATATAATAAAACCAAATATTTAATATTTTCAAACTAATTCAAAAGAGAATCACCTCATTAGAATTCTACTAAGGATGAACACCTCCCTAAAATCTCATTAGGGATGAACACCTCATTTGAATAAATCAAAGGATGAAAAAATGTCTCATTTTCCACCAATACATAAAGGATGAACATCTCCCTAAAATCACACTAGGGATGAAACAGAGATAGTTCTGAGTCTCTTTAGCATACTGCTCTAAACCCTAAAAGGGAATTAAACAGTAATCACTCAAACCCTAATTTAATATCAAATTTTCCTTAAATTCCTAGGGGATAGAGGCAATAAAATAATAACAACCACACATGTGGAAACATTCACCAGTTGCCTAAGATCCTCTATGTTGGGAATTCCCCAAACACCACTCCCAATTCCAAACCCATAAAATTAAATAAAAACAAAAGATTCAAAAAAGAACAGAGAACCCAATACAAAAAAAAATTGAAATTTGAAACACTGTTTCTTTCTCAGTAAAACTTGAAACTTAAACTGAAACAAAAGGAAAAAACGAAGAAGAAGAATCCATAGCTTACTCCATGGTTCCATCCGCAAGCAGAATCAGATTGGGGATGTTACCCCCAAATTTAAATTTTAGGGTTCACAAAAATTAAAGACTATCCTCCACTTATGGTTCATAAAATTGGGTAATTTGAATTGTTTAAAACAAAATTAATCCTAATTTTCATAATTAGGGTTCTATAAATTAAACAGACATGAATCAAATATGGGCGGCTCTGATACCAATTGTTGGAAAAACAATAATAATAATAATAATCTTGATTTTGATTCTAACGATCAAACATAAACATAATCCCATACTGATAAACATGCTGTAAACTGAATGCGAAAGCGTACCTGAATTAGTCATAATGATGATGTCTTTGCAGAGCACTATATTGATCTTATGGTCTTCCACCTGAAGAGCACTTATATTTCCCTCTTGATTTTCTCTCTTGATGGGGATAGAAAGAAAGGAACGAGACGTTCTGTGTGTGTGCTCCCAGAAGGGGACCACGACCCATTAAAATAACCAGAATTAGGTTAATTACTTAAGTTTTAGTATTTCCAATTTGACCCCTCATCAAATTAGAAATTGCTCAATGGTGTCTACACAATTTTATTTTCATGACATATGCCTTTAGCCAAAACTTTAATTTAGTCAGATCACTTTATTATTTGGCTTAATAAATACTGACCCTAACACATTTAAATTATGTATCATATATATACATGACCCAAATTTTGCCAACATACTAAATATAAAAACTCCCTTAGATTGAAGTTGTTATTAAAATATCAAAAGTTACTTAAGAATTGCGAAATTGTATCAACAATTTTCTTTTCAAAATTAAAATTTTGAGGTTCACTTTCTTAAATTAAGTCAACACTTATTTCATCATCTGGGTTTTTCTTATGATTTATACATTCATAAAAAAAAATAACATGAATAAACTATTCAATAGTTAATGATTTTTTTTAAATTTCATATGTTTTATTAGATTATACATGTCTTAAGAATGTTGTTTCATTTGTCTTTAAATCAAATTTGTGAAAGTTATCATTTCTATTATTGTTAGGGTCAATCTTGAATTACCTTAATATTAATTTTTTTAAAATAAAAATAAATAATATATAATAATCTTAAGTAAAAACAATAGATTGAAGATCATTTGTTCATATATTATAAATATCATATATGTTGAGTAGTTGCATGTATCTTAAGTAGTTTGTTATTAAGTAGTTTTTTATGTTTGATAAGATATAAGACTTATCATACTCATGATTTGTAAGTACATATGTTGTTGCAATGTTTAATTAATGTTAAGAATATAAAGTTATTTTATATATTTATTCTTTTAGATAAGGAATGTCTTTAAAAAGACCAAAAACATCACTAAGATCTTTAAAAGTATTTCACAAAGAAAAGCATGAAAAGACATACTCTATAAAAGCAACATAAATGTAAAACTATAAAAAGCTTGTTGTGATAATGAAACCTATTGAAAAAGAACTACTCAATTCAAAAATACAATGAATTTAAGTATTAAAAACTTGATTACAAACAAGATAATCTAATTTTTATTGGTCAATCACTAGACAATATATTGTTGGATTAACTGTATGGACAAATAATATAGACAACATTCAAGGTACAAGCATTGTGTGAACAATTATAAGTGTAATAATCAATATGAATATAATGTATAAGCGCAAGATAAAAAAAATTATACACAACATAGTTATATTTGTTCATTCTTTAGTCGAAAACTACAATTAATTGTCTAGTCACACAAACTTGACAGTTCATTAATTTTCGCAAAATGTACAAGAAATCTACCTTATAATCCAAGAAGCAACCTATAACAAGAAATCTTGAACACTACAAAATTTTCAAACCACACATAAAACACTATCATGAGGTTCAATCTTGACCATATCAATCAAAAACAAGTCCAACCACATCATCTATATCCAATATAGATTGTACACACTACTAAATCATAGTGTCTTTCATGCAACTAAGTCTTAACCATATCCAAGAATTAGTTTAGTCACTTCACACCAGTTAAACACATCCCAGTCTTGCACACAATTAGACCATATAGTCATTGCAAAAAAGTCACTGCATGATCAATTTCAACAATAATATCAAGAATAACACAGTCTTCACTATTCTCGCTAAAAACACAGTTCAACCACACACAACTAAATTAAACACAAAACAAGAAATAAGATGTTTATATAAAAACACAATATAGTAGACTTAGATAGACTTAGTGTAATCAACATTTCTCATAAGAGATTTAAACATTAATAATATAGATATAATGTCACAATATTTAAAATATTATTGATTAACTTAAGTAATATAATTATTTAAAAAAAAAATTTTCAAAAATATGATACTTAATCATAAAAACAATAAAAAAGTTAAGAAAATTATTTAAGTGATCGACAATCCATATATACACTCCCTAAATATACATAAAACCAGGTTTAATTCCAAAATTTAAATTCATTTCATCCATAATCATCAATGAGACCATTTAGAGACAAGCATCATTATTTAAATCGTGATTAACTCTTCAAATGAAATTTTTACATAATTATAAGGATTGGAGAGAAAAATTACGATAGCAGCTAATGCTCAAGCATAGTTCATTACAAAATATTTATAGTTAAGTAGTCATAAACTATGAATGAGATAAATTTATAATTTTCTAGGTACAAGTTAACGTAAGTAAAAAATGTCTAATAGACACCTTATCATTATAAAAAAAATGAACCGCGATATAAAAACTGTCACTAAAAAGTGCTCACTTGTAGTTTTGTGGTTTAAAAAAAAACTTGTATTTTTTTTTTTCAAAAACTCATATATATGGTCTGGTCTAGCCTTAACACACCTTATGTTTAAGTCTTAAAACATATGCATTAATTTGATTCTCATAACAAATAAATAACTATCATTTAGTTTACCATTATCAAATATATACGTATGTTGATAATTTTTTATTTCAAAATATTTAATGAAAAATACTCTGTTCAGATAAAATATAACAATTCAATAAAGACGAGAATATTAATATATTATGTAGAAATATAGAAATAAATTAAAAGAAACAAAATTCTATTCGTAATTTCTACGTTTTGAAGCTAAATTTCGTGACTTTATACTGTAACAAATTTTCTATTTCTGATTTAAAAAAACAGAAAACACTTTTACCGTTGAACCATTTAAGCCTAACTATTGCTCCATTTGTATTAGGTCATTGAAAAAAAATAGCCAAATTTATAAGAAATTTATGTTTGTTTTAGATGATCCTTACATTAAATGTAAGAGCTGTTGACAATGACCAATAATGATTTTTTTGTTCTTTTCTCAATAAAGAAAAATTTGCCTTGAAGTCAAAATCTAATGTTTTGTCCATAATGTCATTTACCATTTTGTCCAAAAATAACACTCACAAGTTATTCACAATACAAATAACAATCATTTTACTATTTTTAATTGTTACACCATCCATTATATAATTTTGAATATCTATTTATTATATACACAAAAATAATATATAAATATAAAAATATTATAGTCATGTAAAAATTAATTATCATTTTTATTTTTTTATATAACACTCGTGTGTTAAACATCACTTTAAACTAAGTAGATTAACTCATCATCTCATCAATTATATGTTCATAACATAAAATAAATTTTACTAAAAAAATAAAATACTATATCAAAATTCATTTACAAATTAAACTATAAGTTTATATTTAGGTGGAGAGTATTTATTTAAAAAAAAACATAATTTTAAAATTTTTATTCTTTTATAATTTCTATTAACATATCTAAATAAAAGTCTTGAAAATAAAGAAGTGATCCTCCTAAAATTTTATAATTTACATAATTTTGACTCCTAATTTTTTATTTTTATATTTTATATTTGTTTACTTTTTTATATTTATTTATTATTTATTAATAATATATTATTTAAATTATTAATAAAGATGTGGCACTAAATAAAGGTAAATAACATGGTATGTTTATTGAACAATAGAAAATACGTAATTTAAAAATGTTTATTGGGAAGAGGGTGAAGTGAGTAGTGAGTGGCATATAGCCAGAAAGGTTGTTTGGTGGGGTTGGTGTAAGACAAACACGAAAGGGTGTGTCATTTTCATTATCCATACAATTCCAAAACATGCCAAAATGACGCCACAGTGCACACCACATGTTCGATTCGAGGACGGATTTTCTCATTTTCCACTCATCCAATAGCCATGCCAAAATGGGACCATTGAATGCTCAGTACGGCCACTGATCCAACACCAGACACATCCATCCGCACAACACTGATTCTTCGTCTATTTCTTCATGCTTTCAAGTGTCACCTTCCATTTATAATACTCATTATTTTACTTTGCATATTCCACAACATTTATTTAACATCCTTCTTGCGTACTCGGTTATATTTTTATGTCATCGTGAGTGATGACTTGGAATTGGTTAAGTGGTAATCAATTATATGATCCAACTTGTTGCATATAAAAACGAATGTTGTTCCCACATCGAGAATCTCTCACAAAATAGTAACACCTGGGCTTTTTACGCTCCTTCTTATTATTGTGGGTAAATATACAATATTAATTTAGTTAAAAGATATTGATATAAAAAATATACCTAATTTCATAAATTTTTTCATTTTCATTTATTTATAACAATTTAATTAAATATTGATTTAATTGATATATTTAAAAGTGTATATTCTATTATGTTCACGAAACACACATAATTTAATAATCGATTGAAATTTTTTTTAAAATAAAATGATGACAAACAAAAAATTTAAAAATATAAAATAAATTATAATTAACCTTAATAATATTATTATATAAGGTAATTATTTAATTAAATAAGTGTATATAAAATAAATTATTTAATTATCATTTTATTATAAATTAGTTATTTATTAAAATATATGAAAAAAGATGAATACTGGAGTTATTAAAGCAATGGAGTAAATAATATATATTAAAGCATTTCCTGAAATCTATTTATCTAAAATTTTCTTCATGGATAAAATTTAAACTTGAATCTATATTAAAGGAAGGAAATAGAAGTGAGATGCATTGTACCAAATATTTATAGGTTTCATAATTCAAGTTCATCAGAAAGGGTCAGCAAATTGATTTGAAATGTCGAAACCATCTGTGAATGTTTTCGTTGGATTCCATTTCATGGTGGTGGGGTTCACAAGTTTATCATCGATATTTGACTAAAACCATCTACACGTGTCAAAGGTTATGAAAAAAGAGATTTAAAGAAGCATCGTATTTTTTTTATTTTTTATTTTTAAGTTTTAGAATGGTTTCGGTACGCTAAAATAAATTATATAATTTAGAGTCAAAATTAATATAAAAATAAATTGAAATAAAATTTAATAGGTAGATTTATATATTTAGATTTGTTAATGTTTGACGATAAGCCTCTTACTCTTTAAAATTGAGATTAAAAATAAGTTATATTTTTTTCTTTTTTTAATATAATTTTTAAAGATAAAATTATTACGAATTTCAGTTTTAAAATACACAATATATAATACATCTTACCAATATTATTTTATATTCCTCAATAAAAAATATTTATATAAAAAATTATATATAATTAAAATAATAATAAAAAATCGTATAAGTAGATTTGCAAATCTTGTATAAACCAAAATTATAAAGTATTTTCAAAATTTATATTTTAACAAGATTTTTACAAAAGAAGGATTTTAATATTATCTTCATCATCACCTGTTTTCATATAAATAAACAATCATCTTAAGTTTAAAAACCAAACATCAAACAAACACTCAGTAAACCAACTGAATTTTAAATTTGTTAAAATAAATTCTTAAAGATATTAAGCATAGAAATAATTTAAACGCCAAATTAATTACTTAAACGTTCTTATTATAGACTAAAGACACCAGAGAACTCATCAAATAATCATATAAATTAGACGATTTTCGAAACATTAATTTTGACTCAAATATTATATATATATATATATATATATATATATATATATATATATTAAAAATATACCATCTTTGATCATAAATCATCATTTATAATAAAGTTTTCATTTTGGTATAAAAAATAAATTAAAAGTTATACTAATAATAAATTTAAATTAGTTTATAATTTAAACTTTAGTTATTTATTTTATTTATTAGTTTTGGTTTTTTTTAAGTTTAAGATGAGAAAAATTAGTAATAAAATTATTGATTATGTGGGATGTGGAATAGATTTTGGATGAAGAGTTGATCTTGAATTATACAATTATTTGGAGAAGTTACTATTTAGTAATAAGGAAAGGGAAATTAATTATTTAAGTAGTAAAGTATATGTGTGATTGATAAAAATGCATGTTTAAGTTATTTTAACATTATAATATATGATTTACGTAGGATTGTGGTATAAATGATTGAATTGTTAGGTATTAAAATGAAAATTTTTATTAGAACGTGTACAAAACTCTAAGTGTGACATGAGAAACTACTTTCACTTATATAAAATTATTTTCGTTAAATTGTTTTTACTAAAAAGAAGTTTTATGAGAAGAAAATTGAGACGATCAAATTCTCACCTAAGTAAGAGAGTCTAGATATTGAAACTGTTTTTTTTTTTATTTTAACTTAAGTAAGAATTTCTAACTCAAATAATAATTTCTAGCTCATATGAGATTTTAGCTCAAGTGAGAATTATGTCACAAAATATAGTTAAGTAAGAAACCTATGTATGATGGTCTATATGATAATATGGAGGTATTATATATTTTTTAGACTAAAATATATTTAATTGAGATCAATTTAAGCTAAAAGAAATTTTTAATAAACTAAAAGAGATCGAGTTGAATTAAGGATGTGATCCATAATTGATTAAAACATGTATAATTGTAAGTACATCGACACATACTATGTGATATTAGTATGATAACTATGGTTACAAATTATAATGATATTGTAAGTTTTATTGATAGTTTCAATTATTTTAGACTAAGTTATTTATATGTGAAGTCAATAGGAAGATTATTGATGATTCAAGAGATATGTATAAGATGGGTAGCAATATCGGTTAGTTCGACTTTAGGAGTAAGAAAACAAAAATAATGTTCATAGTAAAATAATATATGATGCAATACCAATTTTAAAGTCACCCACAAATATCAATCTCTAAGTTTAGAACATATAAAGTTGATTTTTTGAAAAATGTGATTGAGTTAATTATATAATGTGATAAAATGAAGAAAGATGTGAAAGATAAGATGAAATATATATAAGTGTATCAATGCAAATGCATGTTATAGTTTGAAATGATAGATATCATTTAAATAATTAACTTAATTTTTTTATGTTTGACCAAAATGCTAGCTATCAATGAAAGTAAACATTATTATAAGATAATCATACATAAGAAAAACTTAGTATGTTTATTTATTAATATTTTATAATATCATTTATATTAAATACTTTATCATATACTATTTATTTATACATAATCAAAGCAAGTTTAATTTTTAGCTCACTATATTATAATAGTAGTAGTGATTTTTAGAATCATTATATGTGACAAATAAAAATTATAAAATATAAGATATTAAAATTATTAAAAAGAATATATATATATATATATATATTAAATATTTATTGATTATTGAATAATTTTAATTTTAATTAATTAATTATGCATGTTAGATTTATATATATATATATATATATATATATATATATATATATATAATAACCAAAATCTCATCACTTCATACACTTTTTATGAATAGCAAGGGTTTGATTTGTTTTAAATTAGCCATTGTGTATAAAATAGTAAAAAGTCTTAATTTACAAGTTGTTAAGTGATTGTTAGCATTAAAAAACATAATTTTTTTCACTATTTTTGTTAAGTGGTAAAAAGTTGATATAATTATGCTTTGAATTGTTATGAAATCACTTAACTTATGTTAATTCTAATATATTTTTCTCCCAATGTAGGATGAATTTGATAATACCTTGATACAAGATTAAGGAGCATAATTGTCAGCATAATTGGAGCAAAATTGAAAGAAAGAATAAGATTTTCAGCATGGAAGTCGCTCGAGCGAGATGAACTCTCACTTAAGCGAATATAAGTTATTCTTCTCTAGAAGTCAGTCGCTCAAGCGTCAGTAAATTCACTTGAGCGAATATCAGTTATTCTTCTCTGGAAGTCAGTCGCTCAAGCGCAAGTAAATTCGTTTGAGTGAAGCGCCAGTAAATTCACTTGAGCGAATATCAGTTATTCTTCTCTGGAAGTCAATCGCTCAAGCGCAAGTAAATTCGTTTGAGCAAATATTAGTTATTCTTCCCTGGAGCTCACTCGCTCAAGCAAACAAATTGTCGCTTGAGCGAAAATAAGAAAATTTCGCTTGAGCGAGCATTGTCGCTTGAGCGAAAGACGCGAGACCCAATTTTTCCTATAAAAAGATAAAATGTGTTTTGAGAAAAGTAAATGGTTTTGGGGAGAAGAGGCGCAACTACTGCTAGGGTTTCGTCCAATCTTCATCAATTCTTCACTTCTTCCACATTTGGAGCACTGTAATGACCAACATGAGTGGCTAACTTCATTCTCTTGGAATTTGGTGCACTTCCTTTGAACTCTTTTGTATCATGGTGATATTTTGAGATATTAATATATGTTTTGATGTTGTTATTCTTATCTTTTGTGCTTTGAAATGATTTATTCTTGATGTTTGGGGTATTATTGAAAAATATATCTTGAACCCTAGATCACCGTAAGAATATTTGTTATGTTAATTGTCAGGAATGTAATAAATGTATCAATTGCTTAACACCCTAAACCTAATATTGGAAAATCTCTTACTTGTGTGTGAAATCAACATTTATTAGGTTTTCTTATGAATTTCATGTGTGAGAAATCAAAATGGATGATTTGAGTAGGTGACATCAACATTATTAGGTTAATTAATGACATAACCATTGCAAAAGAGGGATAAGGAATGAAGTCAATCCTAAGTGCATTTAATTGATCTTTTCTCAACAATTTACAGTTCTTTGTCATTTAATTTCAATTCAACTCTTTATGCAAAATCTATTTTGTTTTAATCCACTTAGTAAGCGTATAATTGGAAATTTTTATTGAAACCATTTCTCGTGGGATCGACTTTTATTTAATCGAAATACAATACTGTGAATGATAAAATTAGTACGCTTGCCAATAATTCAACAAGTATTTATGGCGCCATTGTCGGGGAACGGTGTTTCTTAGGAATTCTTTGTTTAACTTATTAAGTATTTTATTTTATTTCTATTTTGTTTTATTTTTTAGTTTTATTTTGCTTAATTATTATCCTGTGCTAATCTTTATTTGAGTTATTCTTTGATTTATGCGTTTAAGAGGATAGGTATCTTCGGAGCGAGTTAGAATTTAATCCGGAGATTGAAAAAACTGCTCGGAGGAACCGGGGTAGAAGAAGAAGAGAAATTCAAGAACAAGCAATAGAAGAATTTGTTAACCCTTCTCCTATACTCAATTTACCAGACCCAATCATAGAAGACATGACGGAGGAATGAGCAAATCCAAATCCAAATCCACCAAGAATAACACTTAGAGATTATGTTATTCAGCAAGGTCTGAGACACTTCTCTAGCATTGCAATACCGGACAACCAAACATTGGAGATGAAGCCAGCTTTTTTAAGCTTGATTAATGCTCATCAATTCACTGGATTGGATCATGAAGACCCTTATATTCACTTGTCTACTTTTTATGAGTTGATTGGTACTATGAGGTTTAGAGCAACAGATATTGAATCTGCATACTTGAGATTATTTCCTTTTTCTTTGGCAGGTAGGGGAAATGAGTGGTTGAAGGCACATCCTAATCAGAGTTTGACTGACTAACTGGAGTAATGTAAAAGAGAAGTTCCTGAACAGATTTTTTCCACCATCCCACTACATCAAGGCAAAATCCGACATCTCTACTTTCAGACAAGGAGCAGATGAATTGTTTTGTGAAGCATGAGAGAAATTTAAATCACTGTTGAGAAGATTCCCAAATCATGGATTTGAAGACATTGCTCAATTGAATATTTTCTATACTGGCCTGCGACCTGATACAAAGATGCTATTAGATGTTGCAGCAGGAGGATCTATGCTAGATGCATAAGTCGAACATGCCACAAGAATTATTGATGCACTAGCCTTTACAGACCAACAGACCCAACATGATAGACATCCAGTTCAAAAGAAAGGAATGTTGGAGCTTAACACTTCAGATGCTATGTTAGCTCAGAATAAAATTCTGACTAAACTTATGGAAGCATTGACTCAACAAATAGTAAGGCTACCTCAACAAATACATCCTGGTAAAAAATTCTTGAAATGCGACTTGTGTGGAGGTGATAATCCAAATTAATAATGCTTTTGCCAAGGCAACTCACAACAAGAAGAAGTTAATTATATGAGTGCTCAAGGTAATAATAGTCAAGGCAGACAAGGTAATTTTCCTAATCTCAACAATTACCAGAATAATTTTGCACAAGGATGGAGAGGAAATCAGAATTAGAATCAAAATCAAAATCAAAATTTTGGGTGGAAATAAGGTGCTAACTCATCTAATAGACAACATATAATTCAACAACAGTCATATCAACAACCTCCATATCAACAACAGCAGCAATATTATCCTTCAATATCTAACAGAATGAGCAAATTGGAGGACACTTTAGAAAAATTCATACAAGCTACTATGTCCAGTCAGAAAAATATTAAGGCTTCATTTAGAAATTTAGAGACCCAGGTGGCCAATTGGCTAAACAGTTATCTGAGTAACAAGGAGGACAGTTTTCAGCTAACACACAAATCAATCCAAAGGAGCAATATAAGTCAATAACTACAAGGAGTGGTAAAATTATAGGAGAAGAGATTGGTGACAACCTGGCTGTAGAGCAGGAAGTTTTACAAGGAAAAGATGATGAAAAGAAAAAAATGAGTGTAAATGAGAAAAAGAGAAAAATAAAAATGAGAGTATAGAAAAAGAAAAAAATACTGAGAAAGAAGAAAAAAAATAAAAATAGTGAGAAAAAGAGGGAGAAAGATGAGAACCAAATACCGCAACTAAAGAACTTACCATATCCTCTTCATCCCTCCAAGAAAGACAAAGAAAGACAATTTGCACGATTCATGGATATTTTTAAGAAATTACAAATTAATATTCCATTTGTGGAAGCTATGGAGCATATGACAACTTATGCAAAATTCATGAAAGAGTTGTTAACTAAGAAAAGGAGATTTACTACAAAAACAATGGAGTTAGAAGCAGGATGCAGCGCTATAATTCAGAAATCATTACCTCAAAAGTCCAAGAACCATGGAAGTTTCACTATACCAGTCAAAATTGGGACATTACGAGTAGGTAAGACATTACTTGATTTGGGTGCTAGTATAAATCTAATGTCTTTGTCTATGCTTAAAAGAATAGGAGACTTAGAAGTAAAACTTACAAGAATGACACTTCAACTAGCTGACAGGTCTCTAAAATTTCCTTATGGTGTGGCGGAGGACGATTTGGTCAGAGTTGATAAATTTATATTTTCAATTGATTTTATTATGATGGATATGGAAGAAGACACTGAAGTTCCTCTCATACTAGGAAGACCTTTTATGAAGACAACTAAAGTCATTATTGATGTGGATGATGGAAAATTAAAGGTTAGAGTAGAAGATGAGGAAGTTAATTTTAATGTATTTGAAGCATTACGGCATCCCACAGATAAACAACACTGTCTTAGGATGAATGTGGTAGATGATACTGTTCAAACAACAAGAAAACAACTAACCAAAGCAAACCCGTTAGAAAAAACTTTGATAGGTGTTGATGATGAATTTGATAAAAAAGATGAAGAAGAAATTGAGAAATATTTAAAACATCTTGATTCAGCACAAGAGGTTACTTCAAAAGAATAACAATCTGAGAAATTGCAACAAGAACAGGAAACTGAGAAAGCTGGAGTTAAAGGTATTACCTCCTCACTTAAAATATGTTTTTCTTGTAGATGGAGGCAACAAACCAGTGGTGATTAGTAATACTTTAACAAATTCTGAAGAAGAAAAGTTGATATCAGTTCTGAAAGATAATGAGAAGGTCATAGGGTGGACTTTATCTGATCTCAAAGGAATCAGTCCATCTTATTGTATGCATAAGATTCACGTGGGGAATGATTTCAAGCCTGTTGCACAACCTCAAAGACATCTTAAT
Source organism: Sphenostylis stenocarpa (assembly GCA_963425845.1). Taxonomy (NCBI): domain Eukaryota; kingdom Viridiplantae; phylum Streptophyta; class Magnoliopsida; order Fabales; family Fabaceae; genus Sphenostylis; species Sphenostylis stenocarpa. Next base: position 41,661,489 of record OY731401.1, read on the forward strand.
CCACCCATGAAAGAGGTGGTAAAGAAAGAAGTACTAAAATTGTTAGATGCTGGTATGATCTATCCTATCTTTGACAGTGCTTGGGTTAACCCAGTTCAGGTAGTCCTGAAAAAAGGAGGTATGACTGTAATTTATAATGATAAAAATGAATTAATACCTACTAGGACTGTCACAGGTTGGAAAATGTGTATAGATTATAGGAAATTGAATCAGACAACTAGAAAAGATCATTTTCCTTTACCTTTCATGGATCAAATGTTAGAAAGATTAGCAGGACAAACTTTTTATTGTTTTTTGGATGGTTATTCAGGGTATAATAAAATAGCAGTAGATCCAGAGGATCAAGAAAAACTGCTTTCACTTATCCTTTTGGTATGTTTGCTTACAGGAAAATGTCATTCGGATTGTGCAATGCCCCAACGACCTTTCAAAGATGCATGTTAACAATCTTCTCAGATTTGGTGGAACAATGCATATAAGTTTTCATGGATGATTTTTCAGTATTTGGTACATCATTTGACCAGTGTTTAAGGAACCTAAATATTGTACTGAAGCGGTGTGTTGATACCAATTTAATTTTAAATCGGGAAAATGCCATTTTATGGTAACTGAAGGTGTGGTGTTAGGTCATAAAATTTCTGCAAGAGGTATTGAAGTTGATAAGGCAAAAGTAGAAAGCATTGAGAAATTGCCACCACCAACAAATGTGAAGGGCATCAGAAGCTTTCTAGGACATGTTGGATTCTATAGAAGATTTATAAAAGACTTCTCAAAGATTGCAAAGCCACTCAGCAACTTGCTCAATAAGGATATTTCTTTTAATTTTAATGTTGAATGTTTGCATGCGTTTGAATTGTTAAAAAAAAAAATTAATTTCAGCCCTTCTGATAATTTCACCTGATTGGAATTTAGATTTTGAATTAATGACTGATGCAAGTGATTATGCTATAGGAGCAGTATTAGGCCAAAGAAAATCTAAGATTTTTCATGCTATACATTATGCTAACAAAGTTCTTAATGCAACCCAAATTAATTATGCAACTATTGAAAAGGAATTATTAGCTATAGTATATGCATTGGAAAAATTCAGAGCATATTTGATTGGTTCATCTATTACTGTATATACTAATCATGCAGCAATTAAATATCTATTAACCAAATTAGATTTTAAACTCAGGCTAATTAGATGAATTTTATTGTTGCAAGAATTTAATTTGGTTATCAAGGACAAAAAGGGCTGTGAAAATTTGATAGCTGATCATTTGTCCAGATTAGTCAATACTGAAGTGACTAATAATCAATTAGAAGTGCAGGAGGAATTTCCAGATGAAAACCTGATGATGATACAAGAAAGATCTTGGTTTGCTGACATGTCAAATTTTAAAGCTGCAAAAGTTGTCCCAGAAGATTATACTTGGCATCAAAGGAAGAAATTATTTAAGGATGCACATTATTTTGTATGGGATGATCCTTATCTTTTCAAAATAGGAAGTGATAACTTGTTGAGAATATGTGTGACAAGCAAAGAAGCCAAAAGTATTCTCTAGCATTACCACAGTTCTCCTTATGGTGGACATTTTAATGGAGTAAGGACTGTTGCAAAAGTTCTCCAATCTGGTTTTTTCTGGCTTACTTTGTTTAAAGATGCGCACAACTTTGCACAACAATGTAGTAATTGTCAGAAGACAGGAGGAATAACAAGAAGGCAGGAAATTTCCCTGAATATCATGTTGGAAGTAGAAATATTTGACTGTTGGAGAATTGATTTTGCAGGACCTTTTCCATCCTCATTCTCTAAAGAATACATCTTGGTAGCAGTGAATATGTGTCAAAGTGGGTGAAGCAATGACTACTGTAAAAGTTGATGCCAAAATGGTGATAAAAATTTTAAAGAATAATATAACTTGTAGATTTGGCACTCCCTGAGTCTTAATTAGTGATGGAGAGTGTAACACCCTACCTTATAAACCCTCTATCGGAAGAATTAATAATTTTTAGCGGAATATTTTTTTTAACTGATAATAATCTTTCCCTCATACATAATATTAATATATTAAACCAATGCATTAATAGTAAAAATAAACTTTAACAATTTTCAATAACTCATTCCTACATTTCATCATTTTAGAAAGTACTAAAAGTAAATATTCATAATTACATATAGATAAAATACTAGTACAAGTCCTTCATAATATTGAGGGCAACATTGGGAATAACTTCCTACAGAGCAGTAAACTATACAAAAGAGTGACTACTACCGAGTACCATGTAGGTCTATGTACTACAAAAGACTGTCTATAAAAGTTTAGATATGTTTTATCCCAATACATGTTGTTATCATTGTGGCTCTCAGCTAATGAGTATGAGTATCATATTCATCGGGTGTGGAATCTGTGTCAACTCCCCTCTCTTCAAACAATGACCGATCAGGTCCAACGAGTACCGCAAGTACAAAGGAAATAAAGAAAACAGAAAGACAAGAGGGTGAGCAACCGTTCATACATCATTTTAAAATCAACATCATAAACATTCACAAGTCAATCAAATTCCAAATGATTGATGTTAATGATGCATGATCCTAATATGTTTTCTAAAATGTTTATGCATGCGGGCCCGAATCATTTCTCAAATCAGTACTGGGGTAGCCAGGAGTTGACACTACTAGGCATGGAAAATCCACCCACGGGATTGTTGAGACTCATGCTCAAATATAAACCCAGTAGCTCACTGACCATTGATATACGGTAAGAGCACAGTCAGATACAGGAGAGTTTGTACAGTGGGATCCCCGACAACAGGTAGCAAGCCTGGGTCTTTTGGGGCCTCCAACCACTACCCTTCATATCCTCAAGTCCTCCCTCAGGGTCTCCTTATCGTATTCTCAGAGTTCATAATCTTTGATTCCCCAGATTTCACAAATCACCATTTTCAGATGAGTAATGTATGAGTCCCTAAGTAGTTTTTCTTATAAATTCACATTTTTCCAAAAATTTTGACAGAGTTTCCCCTGTAATACGGACTTCCTAAAAATTTCCAATCACCTGTTACAAGCAAAAAACTTCCAATATAGTTCAAAAAGGGTTCACAACTCATCATCAAATTCTTTCAATTTAATTTTCAATGAACTTTCTCATGAAAAACCACCATGCATATAAATGCTCACTCAAAGACCATACGTATCATAATAGAGTATCAAACATGTATTTTACATCATCATACACATAACCAATTCATTCTCACTTTCACAACCAAGCATATAATGAAATCAAAATTTTCAATCATAAAAAATTTAGATAACTTCAACAAATAAGGTCAAACAAGTTTATAATGTAATCCTTACTATATAGCCCACCCCTTACCTGATACATCCACACTTATTCCTTTCAAAGCTTGATGTTGTGTTTCAGCAAAATCTATATACGTAATAAAATACTAGTTAGAAATTTATATTTCTATGTTTCTATCTCATAGGAATTTAAATTCACTTTGTGTTGTTAATCCATTTCTAATAATATTTTAAGCTTACATTCAACTTACAATTATCTTAGAAAATTATCCTATTTTGTATACACTTAGAGTAGGAAAAATCCTAATAGCAAACATGAACAAGGTTCAGTATTTCTAAATTTTCTAGAGTTATATAAGCTGTTTTGGCATGAGATTTGAGCCAAAATTTCAATAACTTAATTACCCACAATATTGATGAAGGAAATAAATTAAAATACCCTATAGAATAGATGCAGTTTTCAGTTTTCAATGGTTCTTTCCAACTAAGCTCAACTACAATAACACTCTGAACATGCCTTGGTAATTTGACTATAACTCATGCTACACATAAGCTATTGACATGAAACCAATTTCTAAATTTCGGGAATATAATTTCCTACAACTTTTATGAAGGAATTAAGTCCTAATTTCACACGTATCAATCTCAGTAATTCAAAAACCGAGGCAGTTGAAACAGGGTTACCTCTTAACGTCACAGCTAGAACACATGATAGTAAAATGGGTATAACTTGAGCTACAAATATCCGTTTAATGTGAAACCAGTTTCTAAATTTCGAAAACTTAAAGAACTACAACTTTCATGAAGATACTAATTTCTAATTCTGTTCACATAAGTCTCAGAAATTCAATGAACAGTACCTACGAATTCGGGTTCTTAAAGTTTTTAGCTTAACCACTTCTAATCCTTAATTTTAAGCATTATTCTAGTATTCTAGGTGTAAAACCTACAATAACACTTTTTCTACACTCATTCAAGCTCATTCAAGTGAGGATAAAAATAGAAAATGCACCGTTTTGAAAAATAAAACGGTAGAAATGTAGATGAGATTGAGATAAACCAACTTACCTCTTGGAGCTCCTCAAGAAAACTAAGATTTCTCCCTCAAAATCAAGCTTGAAGGCAAGGAAAGTTTTGAGAGAAAGAGAGAAATGAGGAAGGTACGAGAAAAACCGCATGTAATAAGATTTCAAACCACAATCCGCTCAGCGGATTAGATTACCAAAAATTTATCCATTATTTGTTTTTTTTTTTTCACTCTAGTTAGGATTTGAACCCACAACCTCTATGACTCAAACATCACTCCAAACCATATCAATCATCATAGGTTTCTTATCAACTTATACACATAATAAACTTTTATTGTACCCACACTTAATGCATAAAAGAAAACAATAATTTTTAAATGTGACAATTAAAATTGTTAAGTCCATGCTCATTCAATTTCAACCCTAAATCATATAATTACTATCAAGCGTCCAGTTGCCCACGAAACGGATCAATTTTAAGTATTTTCTAAAAATTCCAGAAAATCATAAATAATCTAATAAACATAAAACTCTACATTCACTTTACCCAATTCTTTATAATTTAATTATTAAAATTTTGACAAAGATTTTGTCAAAATTTAACAAACCAGGGGTATTGAGAATCAGGATGTTACAGAGGGTCACACTTCTGTAATATTCAACTTCAAAAATGTATAGAGCATTATGGGGTCAGACATAAAGTCACATCACCTTGTCATCCACAAACTAATGGGCAAGTAGAGAGAAATCAAAAGAATATTAGAAAAGATTGTTTCATTTTCAAGAAAAGATTGGTCAATAAAGCTAGATGATGCACTTTGGGCTTATAGGACTACATATAAATCTCCCACTGAGTTATCTCTCTTTCAACTTGTCTATGGTAAGTCATGTCATCTCCTAATGGAAATGGAGCATAAAGCGTATTGGGCTTTAAAATTTCTAAATTTTGATCCAAAAGTTTCAGCAGAAAAAAGAAAAATTCAGATGCATGAATTAGAAGAAATGAGACATAATGCATATGAATCATCTAAGCTATACAAGGAGAAAATTAAGGCATATCATGATAAGAAAATTATGAAAAGAGAATTTCATCCATGCTAGTCTGTGTTGCTGTTTAATTCAAGATTAAGACTTTTCCTTGGGAAACTAAAATCCAAATGGTCAGGGTCGTTCGTGATAAAATCTGTTAAACCCTACGGTGTTGTGGAATTGGAAGATCCAGCAACAGGAAGCACATGGACGGTTAATGGGCAAAGAATTAAAGCATATTTAGGAGATGCAGTGGACCAGCTTCACTTCATCACATACTTGGATGAACCATAAAGCAAATAGGCGTCGAGCTGAAGACGTTAAACAAGCGCTCCTGGGAGGCAACCCAATGTTTTACCTTTATTTTCTTTACTTTTTGCAAATAATTTTTTTTATTTGCATTATAATTTAAGCATGAACAAATTTGAATAATGCTGAACTTGATTCATGTGGAAACTCTTTGAGTTGTTAATTTCTCATTGAATTGCATTTGAGTATCATGTTGGCAGCAAAAAATTCTTTGAAATTCGCTCAAGCGACAGATGATTCGTTCAAGCGAATTTATGTTGTTTTCTCTGTTTCTCTTTGCTCAAACGAAAAATTTTGCTCAGACACATTCGCTAAAGAGACAGATTTTTCGTTCAAGCGAATGTACGTTATTTCTCTCCGTCTTTAGGTCGCTCAAGCGAATCTTAACTACTAATTTTCACTTGAGCGAAAGTGCCTAGATGTGGTTTTTAAAAATCGCGAGATTAGGTCAGTTTTCCATACTTCTCAAAAACCTATTTCGAACCCACTCTTCCTCAACTAATCTCTTCTCTGAATTAAGCCTAAATCTTTCAAATTTCGGCTCCCAATTCATCATTCCAAGTATTGTAGAGTATTTGAGCAGCATTCCACCAATTGAAATCCTCAAAATTTTCAAATTGAATCACTATTCACGTCTACTTCTGCATTTGTGATTTTTTTTCCAAAAATCTGCAAGTAAGGTAAGAATTGACCCCTTTTTGCTTGTCATTATCTTATTCTTGAATGAGGTAGTATGTTTGTGGTTGGATTGATGGGCTAGAATGCATATTTATGAGATAAAAATTCTGCTACATATAAATTGTTCGATAAAATGCCTCAAAGTGATTTACTTTGTTTTCAGGTGATATAGATTATGTAATTACTCATGATTTGCTTAATTGTTTAATTGGGAAAGGATACTTGCTAGAAAATTGAGTCATAGGAGTTCCATTATTAAATGCATATCAAGTGTTTGATGAAATGTTGCAATAGGAGCTATGAGATGTTATGATCAGAATGATCTCTTAGAATAATCAAAATGCATGAACATAATCCAAAATTTTCTTTCTATGTTATGGTAATCATATATCCATCAACTAATTATGAGTATCATGATGTTTTCAGATGGGTCCAAGAAGAGAATCGCATGGTGCTTCATCATCTAGAGTTGCTAGGAATAGGCCCAGAGTTGAGTCTGGAGGCACTCAAGTAGATAGAAACAGATTTAGGGATGCTGAGAGGCAGGCGAGATTTGAGAGAATTCGCAACTGGAGTTTTATTCCGGAAAGGAGAGTGGAATTAAACAAAGGAGAATTTCTAGAGTTCAACAATGAAATAACTCGCAGGAACTGGAGACAATTGGCGCTACCAATGCTAAAGTACGATCTGAAGATAGTAAAGGAATTCTACGCCAATGTCTGCCTAGTTGAAGGAGAGTCATTCCGGTCACGTTCAAAAGTGAGGGGTCGTTGGGTTCCTTATGATCGTAATGCGATCAACGATCTGCTGGGAAATCCTCTCTTTTTTGGGGAAGGTCATATTTGTGACTTCCAAGTCATCCGAAACAGTAGGAGGCTAACTGAAATGCATTTTAGAGATGATGACACAACAAGGGCCCTATGCTTACTTGGGAGAACTTTTGAGGCAAATCATGCTGGCAAGACCTTAAGAATACTGAGGGCCAACGTGACCACCCTAACTCAGATATGGACTTCATTTCTGCTAGCCAACATAGTCCCCATCAAGCATAGTTCGGATTTGAATATGCCAAGGTGTCACATTATCAAGTGCATACTTGATGAGACTGTGATTGATGTCGCCGCAATGATCTCTAAGGAGATTTATCAGTTTGTAGTAATAGAGAGCGACGAGTAGAACAAGCTAAGGCTCTTGGATTTTTTGCCCTCATAACAGCTTTATGTGCAGCTCATGGTGTGGATGTAAACTCGTTAGTGAACATTAGGCCGCCCATCAACGGAAGATTTATAGAGCGGAATTGTGTGAATCCTGCAGAAAGGGCACCACCACCACCATTGGCACAAGCACCACACCAACCACGGCGAGCTCGACAACCACCTCCACCATCTTAGCAGCCAGATTTCCAAAGAATGATGCAGTATATGGAGCATCTATCATTGTAACAGTCAGTGACCCATAGGGGTCAATATAGTATTAACTCAAATTTTTCTAATTTGTCATTGTAAATTGCTCCAAGTATGCAGTGGACATCTCCACAGGAATTCGATGCTCTACTTCAATGGCCTAGGGATAGTCCCAATTTTCAAGAAGAGGATGAAGGTGCAGCTGAAGCACAACAAGAAGATGAGGAAAATTCAGAAGAAGAAAAATAAGCAGTAAGTGAAGAAGAAGAATAAGAGGGAGGATTTTTTTTTTTATGTGTTTAAGTGATTTTTGTTAATTTGATGTGTTTAAGTGATTTTTGTTAAATTGATGTTTTAAGTTTTTTGTTTTTAATTTGTTTTGTTTTGAATAATTGAATTGACACTTAATGTGGTGAATGTTTTAAATTGATGTGATTAAATTACTGTCCCATACAATTTGGATTAGAGCAAATTATGAAATTATTGCTTATTGTCTAATTCAAATCTGGAACTTGAAGAAAACAATTTTGATTGTTCTAATAACAAGTGAATTTGGGATGATGAGTATGATAGTGAAAAAGGAATTGACGGGAAGAATTAGGAATTAACTGAATTAGAAAAGCTAGCCAAAACCCAAGCGAGGAGTGAACCAAAAACAGATAAATTGAGTATCAACACTTTATGATGATAACTGATATTGATTGATTCTTTGATGTGATTACATGTTAGTGAGACTTGAAAATGATAAATGCATTTTTTCTTGTGTAGTAGATATAACCCAGAGCTAAATAGTCAACCCTGCATTAATTATAGGACATCCATTTGAACCCCATCGGAGCCAAAAACAATATTGTTTCTTAAAGAGAACCCCTGAGCCTAAATAATATTTATCCACCTTCATATATTTGAGAAAGGAAATGATTATGAATGTTATTATTATTCCTATTGTTGGGTATTGCTATTGTTGTCCTACGGGCATTGTTGGGTTGTTATTCTAAAAAAAAATTATTTGCATAAAAATTGTGGCTAAGCCAAAATGATAAATGCAAAGCATGAGAAAAGAAAAAAGAAAGTCAAGGGGGGGGGGGGTGAATGATAACCTGTGAGATTATTAACTCACTATCATTGTGTAGGAGAAAAAACATGAAGTTTGAAACCCGACTTGAGGAAATGTTAAACAGGAATCATTCAAATGATTTGAATTTCTCAAATACTTTTGAATATCCAAGAAAAATCAATGATTTTTCTTGGCCTAGCCCCATTACAAGCCTCAAAAGACCTTTTGATTTAAGCCTTGTTTAACAAATGTTGATTGCTTGAAGATGACTATCAATATTGGATTGTTTAAATGAAGTGATTGAATGAGTTAAACACTTACCCTTGAGAGTTAGAGATGACTATTTATCACTCTATGTGAGAGATCATGCTTCTCTGAGGACAGTTGATGATAGATTTTCCTTTGTTAGTTTTTATAACTTGAATGCTTATGTATTCTATTTTTATTTGGAGTTGTGAGCATCGCATCTAAAAAACTATTTTTATGTTGTGGTTCTGGAAAAGAAAGTGATAATAAGTGATGATTTTGTTTCGTAAAAATTACTTTGCTTGGGACAAGCAAGATTTTAGGTTAGGGGGAGTTGTTAAGTGGTAAAAAGTTGATATAATTATGCTTTGAATTATTATGAAATAACTTAACTTATGTTAATTCTAATTTATTTTTCTCCCAATGTAGGATGAATTCAAGAATACCTTGATACAAGAGTAAGGAGCATAATTGTCAGCATAATTGGAGCAAAATTGGAAGAAGGAAGAAGATTTTCAGCATGGAAGTCGCTCGAGCGAGATGGACTCTCGCTTGAGCGAATATCAGTTATTCTTCTCTAGAAGTCAGTCGCTCAAGGGCCAGTAAATTCGCTTAAGCAAATATCAATTATTCTTCTCTGGAAGTCATTCGCTCCAGCGCAAGTAAATTCGCTTGAGCGAATATTAGTTATTCTTCTCTAGAGCTCACTCGCTCAAGCAAGCAAATTGTCGCTTGAGCGAAAATAGGGAATTTTTGCTTGAGCGAGTGTTGTCGCTTGAGCGAAAGACGCGAGACTCAATTTTTCCTATAAAAAGATAAGATGTGTTTTGAGAAAAGTAAGCGGTTTTGGAGAGAAGAGGCGCGACTACTGCTAGGGTTTCATCCAATCTTCGTCAATTCTTCACTTCTTCCACATTTGGAGCACTGTAATGACCAACATGTGTGACTAACTTCATTCTCTTGGGATTTAGTGCACTTTCTTTGAACTCTTTTGTATCATGGTGATATTTTGAGATATTAATCTATGTTTTGATGTTGTTATTCTTATCTTTTGTGCTTTGGAATGATTTATTCTTGATGTTTAAAGTATGATTGAAAAATATATCTTGAACCCTAGATCACGGTAAGAATATTTGTTACGTTAATTTTCAGGAATGAAATGAATGTGTCAATTGCTTAACACCCTAAATCTAATGTTGGAAAATCTCTTACTTGTGTGAGAAATCAACATTTATTAGGTTTTCTTATGACTTTCATGTGTGAAAAATCAACATGAATGATTTGAGTAGGTGGTATCAGCATTATTAGGTTAATTGATGTGTTTAATTGACATAGTCATTGCAAAAGAGGGATAAGGAACTAAGTCAATCCTAAGTGTCTTTAATTGATATTTTCTCAACAATTTACAGTTCTTTGTCATTGAATTTCAATTCAACTCTTTATGCAAAACTCATTTTGTTTTAATCCAATTAGTAAGTGTATAATTGGGAATTTCCATTGAAACCGTTCCTCATGGGATCGACTTTTATTTAATCGAAATACTATACTGCAATTGATAAAATTAGTACGCTTGACAATAATTCAACAATTTTACACATGTAAAATTAACACATATAAACCATAAAAGAAGATATACCATCGAAATGACATAGATTTACTTCTTATCAAAAACCATTGTTGCTTTTTTAATTCAATGAGTAAGATTAAGTGCTATTATATATTAAAATTTAATAAAAATAATCTTATGGTTATTTTAAAATCAATTCTCACTCGAGATATAAGACTATTAAAATTAAATCAAATAAATTACATAATCCCTTAAAAATTATTTTTGTGGGAAAAATCTAATGTTGGAGTAAAAGTTTTTATCGTGTACGTGAGTGTACATAGTTTTATTAATTCTAAATCATCATTAAGAAGCTAAAAATCAATTGTATTTTTTAAAGGTGTGAAATTTGATAGTATTAATACATCTTATTGTTATTTTTAAAAGAATAAATAAATATTTGGTATTCCTATAATTTTTAATCACGACTTTAGTTCTTTTATTATTATTTTTCCCCCAAACATAGTTTTAAAATTTTATAAAATCATAATTATTCTAAAAATATTTTTTGCATCTTAAAATTTAAGAAATAAAATTATACCCGAAAGAATATTTGATAAAAGTAGAAGTCTTATATAACAAAATTACATACTAGATTACCTAGTCAATGTTATTATAAATACAAGCAAATCCAACAAGGACAAGATAATGAATTTATTTTGATAAAATATATTATAGATCCTCGCTATTTCCTATAACTAACTTGAGCGTTGATAAATCAGCTAACTTTTACCTTAAAATCTTTCGGACCCAATAAGTATCAAAGAGCAAGAAGAAATTTAGAAACTACACCTCATAAAAAATAAAATCAATATCGCAAATAAAAACAAAACAAGATCAAAAGATTATACTTACTAGCTAGTAGTAATTTGCATAATATAGATTTTCTATTTAAAACAATGCCATAACTCAAATGATTAAGCCAATAACGTAACTAACTTAAATAGATCACGAATCATGAGCAGAAAAGGTGAAGGAAAAGTTCAAATTGAAGTGGGAATTTTCAACAACTTAAAGTGATAAGACGTATGTGGAAAGCCATAGGTTGGTGAAGATTTGGAATATGAAGTGGAAGATGCTGATAGTTTCTAGCTATATTGTATTCCCAAAAGCCAACCACAAACAAAGAATATCCATTAAGTGTTACCCTTGTGTGATTTTAAACCCTAAACAAATTTGACATTGGGGAATATAATACTTATCCATGGTAACATGTGGTAATAATTAATAACTCATTAAACCAAAAGTTATTGCATTTTAGTTTTAACGTGAGCCAAGTTATTCTTAGATTCACTTGTGCACTTTCATATTTACAAAATTGTGTATGCACGTGTGCAAAGATGGGCACAATATTTCTATGAATCACTTTATGCTAATTACATTTTGAGAATAAAGGAAAAAGAGGAAGGACGTGATATGTTATTCTATTCATGGTATGATTTGTGTTTGATCCGAGATTCATGCGAGAGAACCATCATTAATGAAAAACAAGTTTAATCCGGATTAATATTATTCTCTATCAAAAACCTTAATCATTGAATTATGAATATTCTTATTCAACTTCCTCATTTTTTTTACTCAATGTTAGACTTAGACTTGTATTTAGATTATCCAATATATTTGTTGTTAAGATAATTAGATATTAGAAATCTAAACTTGTAAATTATTATAATTAGTTTAGGTAGAAGTGTTGGATTAAGGAATTGTTTGACTTATTTATTTTTGAGTTTTTAAAAATAGTTTTAAGATTTATTTTGAAAATAAGTTGGACAAAAGAAAACTTGTTTGATAATTCTATTTTTAAAAATTATTTTAAGTAAAGAGAATAATGGGTTTGAAATAAACAATTATCAAATATTTTTTAAATTTTGGGAAAGTGGTAAGAAACTTAAAAAAAAAAAGGAAACAAAAGTTATAGTTTGGAAAAAATAACTCTTGGAGCGTACGTGTGGAAGAGGGGAACATAAATAGGAGAGTTCTAAGACTATTTGTTTTATTAGAAGATAGAGAGCTCACCTCATAATGTAATTTTTTTTTTTACTTTTTCTTTTTTATAATTTATTTCTATAACATAGAAAATATCAATTTATTAATGAATTTTAAAATCGTTATAGAAGTTCTACATTAATTATTTTTTAATGTGTTTAGAGAGGTGAAGAAGTGTTTAGCATGAGATGAACATGTATGTTGATTTAAAAGTTAAAAAAATATTATATTTATACATGTTTATTGCATTCAGGGAATTGATATAATTGTTAATTAAAAGTGATATAAAATTATATGAATTATTGTAGCATACTCTTTCTTTCTTTTTGTGTTTGATTTTGAGATTAAATGGTGATATAATATATATGAGATTAAACAATATTTTAGAGGTTAATTATTAATTTGAGAGGTGAGGGCGCACAAATATCTGAATCTTTTGTTGTGTCTGGCACAGCCAGAAATAGGAACAACATGTGCTCACCTTGTTTTGTGCTTTTCTCAAACACTCATACATCATAACTGTTTCAGATGGGGATCCACGTAAGCAAATAATTGATATTTTAATTTTTTTAAACAAATTTTAATACGGAAAAGACAAATTATTAAAATTATTTTAATTCTTTATCTTTTTAGATTCACTTTAATAATTTATCTTTTAGATTTGAATCAGTTTCATATTTTTAAAATAGCGATGGTATTATTTAAGGACATGGCATGTCATAAATCAATATAAAATTGGTTTTAAGTTATGTCTCGGAAAAAAAAACGATCACTCTTTTGAAAAAGAAAAATTAACCTAAATTTTTAAAGGTAATAAATCAAAATGATTATGTTACAATAAACATTTAAAATAAAAAGGAAAACATATGATCTTAATTTTTGCATTTTTTTTTAACTTATCTTTGACTATTGTATTTTTAAATTGATAAATTCAACACTATAATTTTAAGATTTTATTCTTTTATACTTAAATTTATAGTTGATAATAAATTTTGACGGTTACAAAATCAATAAAAAGTCTACAATTTAACTCATTTTATATCTAAATTTAAATTTAGTAAGAATTACGTGATAAAATGAATAGATGTACTAAATTTAAATTTAAAATATAAGAAGTAAAATTAAATTAAAAAAATATATAGAGAAAAAACATTTAATTTCAATATAAAAATAAAAATCATAATTCAGTGAAAAGAAAATTACACGCAATTTATAATTGAATATATTTAATTTAAAATTATAATTTAGTAAAAATAAAATTAAATATAACTTATAATTAATAAATACACAGTTCAAATTTAATAATTTGTCCTAAACAGTATCATTTCTGATAAGAACCACTGATTTTCAAATGACACAGTCCTTATCTATACAGTGATCTTCCATTACAGAATTCTTCTTACATGTGAGTTTTGGTTAGTGATAGAGACATCATATTATATATATATATATATATATATATATATATATATATATATATATATATATATATATATATATATATATATATATATATATATATATGTGTGTGTGTGTGTGTGTGTGTGTGTGTGACAGGTTACCAACTACAACTAATATAAACAAGTAGTTTTGATAAAAAGGATTAAAGGTTCATCTTTATTATTATATTCATCATATTGCATAATCTGATATATCTTACTAGCCCTTGTAGACTTTAGTTGAATTATTCAACATGTTCACTATTTTTTTAACCTAATGAAACATGAAAATGTGACATTAAATTTTGTTTGTTATGAAAAAAAAAATGATTTAGTAGGCATAAACTACTAAAGGGATAACCATACGAAATTATGATTTGTTGTTTTAATTCCCTCGTGTCTTTGTTGGGATGGAATAATGGTACTAGTTGAACGGCACATGTGATAAAACATGACAAAAGTCCAAGATTTTTAGGTTATTTTTTCTTGGCAAAGATTTGAAGCATTTGTTTCATGGGTTAAATTACATTTTTTAGAATGATATATTCTTGTAAGGACTATGGAAAAGGTTATTCTCTTTAGAGATTCTTGATAAATATTTTTAATGTATTATATATATTTGATTATATCTTTAATTTTTGAAATATAGAATGAATTTTGTTTCATTAGAAAATATATGTTTTGTTTGAAAATACTAAATTCAAGGGACTAAAGAATTTTTTTCAAATATCATCACTCCTATTTTTTTTTTTAAGGAGTTGAAATTAAAGATAATGTAGTACATCTTTTTATTATTATTATTATCGAACAAAAATTCTAAAACAGACAATATTTTATGATAAAATTTAAAGATATAAAAAATGAAAAAAAAAATTCCTATAATAAATAATATACAAAATGTTCTTTCTTCTACCACCAAATTCACATTCGCAGTATATTTAAAACAACCACCACATTCTTGTATAATCTATTATTCCTTTATAAAAGGGGCTTATTGCAGAATCTGACTTAGGTGAGTGGTATTCTTTTACAAATTTCAGTGACCATCAGTTCGTTGAAATTAAGCTTGAAAAAGTTGCTATGGAAGTGAGATGAAAAGTGAAAGATGTAGTTAAAAAAGAAAGAACAGGCAACAGTTGTTGGTAGTGGAGTGAGGAATCACATTCTCTTGAATGATAGCAATACAAATTTGGTATAACATAGAAAAAGAAAAAGAAAAAACTGGGTCAGGGTATTTTACAAGAACATTGGAGCTTTATTCTTCATTTGCAGGGACATGATTACAATTTACGTACTATGAATTAATATCTTCACCAACAAAAGTTTGTTCACTATTTCACTACAGTAGTTAATTGGAAGGTGTAAATAATTCGTTTAACGCTTTTAAAAACAGTTAATTGAATAGGTAAAAATCAAAATTTAAAAATTTAATTGAATCAATTAAATTTTAATAAAATAATATTTTTATAATAAATTTATTAGTAAAAATATTTTTTTATAAAAAGTTAGAACAAAAATTATCATCATAATTACTGTAAATTATAATAAATATATTAAAAAACATAATTATTAAAATAAATTAAAAATATTATTATTTAAAGTTGACGTAAATAATACAAAATAAAAAATAAAATAAAATATATTATATCTTTTATAAAAATATATATTAAAAATTTTTTATCTTATATTTTCTTTTATTAAAATAGATTCAATTCCAAAATTCAGTTAGTTTTTTTTATAGTATTGATGATGTTATTTAGTTTTTTTTTTGGTAACTTTAATTAGAAGCATATATGTATACGATGGAATTGATTATTAAATTAGTTGAAAATTATAGTGATATAAAAGGACATGATCATCTGATTTTAATTATTTAACTTTGTAATATATATTTCAATTATTTATTTATTTTGTGTAAATTTTAAATATTTAATTAAAATATTCAAAAGTAATATTATAATTAAACAAATATTTAGGCTGTTTTTAATTTATTTAATTATATTTTTTTAAACACACTTGCAATTATAAAAAATATTAAACGAGGAATTCTATTAAATTTTGAGCACAAAATGGGTAATAATATATTTATAATTTTTTGTTTCGTAAAGTTAAAATGTATTTTTTTATAAGTTTGAGGTCAGGTAATAATATAATGGAGACATTTTATATGGGATATTTTAATAAATTAATATAAATATAATTTATATAAAAAGCGAGATTTCTGATGAAAAAAAAATTATGTTAGTTGGAGGATACAATTTTCACCTCCATATGAACTTAGAGAATACAACTTCCATATACAAGAACTAATTCCTTAGGATAAATGTATGGAAGTTACATGAGAAATATATTTATGTGACACAAATAAAAAAATAAATAATTAATTTTCTATTACAAGTAGTCATGCAGTGATACTTGAATTAGATTTTATCTCAAATCTTAAAAATATGGATAAATAGATAAAACTTATATAATTCAAGTACACATAATGGAAGAGGTGAAATCTAACTCATAACAATCAAAAAGATGCATCAACAGCAAAAAAGTAGCTTTTTTTTCTGGGACAACCTTGTTGAATTGAAAGAAAAGGAATGATGTTAGAAAAAAAACCAAACTTACAGTGTAGGAATCAGAACAATGGCTTATAAAGTATTTTCAGAAGTCAACACTATTTTAGTAAAATTCTTAAAATGTATTTATAAACAGTGAATTATGTTTCAATTTGAAATAAAATTTATTATTTTTAACATATATCAGCACATGATTTTACTTCTGCAAAACCTTCACTATAAATATAATCAAATTATTGATATATTACACAATATTAAACAAATTTGACAAAATAACTTTTTTTAGTTATAAGTTATTGATAAATTTAATTTTTTATTCAGAGGAGAAAATAAAGTCCAAAATAAAAAATTTCATTTGTGTATTTAATATTCAATTTTAAGCTTAACACCAACTCACTTTGTTTAATTAAGTTACATCCCATTCTTTAAACAACCCAATTGAACTTTATTAACCTCTAAATACAAAATTAAATTAAGTTAATTAAACAAGTGCAATGCCTCTTTAAATTGATTAGGAATCAATGCACTTGGGTTTAAGTATCTCTGGAATAATTTTTAATAAGAATTATTTAAAAATAAATATGAATATTTTATTATGTATCTCACAAATAAAATATTTAACCAACTTATACAATTATTAATATCTAGACCCACAAAATTGGTAAAAAAGTGAACTTCAATTCTATAATTTTCTTTGTTCAAACAAAAAGGGCATGGGCAGGTCAGAATGAGAATGAGACAGAATTAGGTAACAAAAGATAAGGTATTAAGGACAATCAGTGACACCAAATTATGATAAGTTTGGAATTTTGAAAAAAAATGTATAATTCAATATTTTCTGTTTCTTATTAAATTTGGAATAATTTTTTTTCCTTGGTAGGAACTTAAAATTAGTATTATTTCGTATAATGTTTTGGAAAATTACAACTTATTTTAAATTATAAGAATTAGAAAGATTGATATTTTTATATTAGATAATAAAAGACAAATTGATGCCAAATATAAGAGATTAAATGTTGTTACAATTATTCTGAAATAAAAGAATCGAATTTTACATGTATAAAAAAAATACTCCTCTTTTAATTATGCTTGGTATTATAAGAAGCATAAGCAATGTAAGCATCTTTGGTGAGGTCACCCTATGATACACTATTGTTCTCGTACCATCGAAAAGGAAAATGAGAATAATGAGTTTGAGCATTATAGCACCAACTACGAATAAGATGTGCAAACCCTAATACTTAATTTGACTTTGGAAAGATACAGAGAACATCAATGTCAAAGCGCTATCCATCCAACACCCCCACAGTACAGAGCACTAATACCCAAATCCTTTATGGGCTACGACCCATAATAACTAAACATTGGCTGTGTTTCAGCGCTATTCCTGTTGTGTAATATATCTCACCAATAGTTATATAAAGAGAAAGACTTTTTAAAAGAGTGGGTCAAATAAACGTATTTTATTAGGATAAATGATAATACATAAAAGGATCACTAATAAATAAGATAAAAGGATCACTAATAAATAAGAGAAAAATATATCAATATGAAAGAACTTGAGGGAGAATTATTACGTAATCTAAGTATGAATTAAGTCTCGTATTGAGTAAGAATGAGAAAATTAGATAATGTATAAGGAAATATGACCCATAACCTAATATTTTAAGATTTTAGACTGAGAATGATATCAATCTCTTATATGAGTTGGACTCATGTTTCATTGATGTTGTTTCTGGCTTTGTACCCTCTTCGAAATACCCAACAACCCAAAAATACATTTCAAGCAACAACCAATTGAAAAACATATTTTTAAATCATTAATCCAAAAATATATTTTTAAATCGTTAATCCAAAAATATATTTTTAAACGGTTATGACTCATAACCCGATACCTTAAAGTTTTGTGTTGAGAGTAATGTTAATTTCTTATATGAATTGAACTAATATTTTATTGGTATGGTTTCTCTAACGTGAACTCTCCTCAAAAGACCCAACAACTCAAAAATACATTTCTTTCGAAAATCTATTTTGGATTGAATAATTTAGATTCTTATACTCACCTTTAGTCTAATTTTCATATAATAGATATAAAACATTAATAATTTATTCCCTTATAAAAAAAATATTCAATTGAAGTAGAACCACAACAAAATAAAATCAATAAAAATATGGAGGTGTAAAGGAATGAAAGATAACAAACTCTTAAATTTCAAACAAAAATTAATAAAATGATACATAGATTATAGAGGAACAAACTATGAAATGGAGAAGAAAGAGTCTTAAAACATTTTCATATTTGTACTCAAATTGAACCCACCAAAAAAAGTGTTTCACTTGTGTATTACATTTCGGTGATTTTGATTTTCACGTCTTGAAGTGAATTACTTGGTTAATTTTTTTTTCACACAATCTTTACTAAATTATAATTATATTTTCTTATTTCATTAGTGAAAATATATTTTTTTCTATTGGTATTTGAACCAAAGCATTTTCAAGATTGGTATTTGACAATGATGCAGTGAAGTTGCGTAATTACATTGAAAAAAAAAAAATCAGAAGATGGTGGCATGCTAATCCTTAAAGTTGCGTAACCATGTTTGAGTCTCACTTTCCACTTAAAAGGACACCATAACATTTATGTGTTTCAATGCATGATTTATACCGTTGATTAAGACGATTTCTTTATGTTGATAAATCCAATTGCTGCATATGTTAATAATATATAAAAATTAAATAAAATATTTTAATTATACTAAATATAATTTTTTATATAAAAAATATGTTTTACTTAATAAAAAAATTATGTTCCTAAAAAGAAGTATCGAATAGAAAAAGGAAGTAAGTGTATATACCTCATTTAGTATTTATTAAAATATAATATTAAATAAAAATATTTATTACATAATTAAATTTCTATGTATACATAATTTAATGCTATGTATAAGAAAATTTCCTAGAAATAAACAACACATTGACTAAATTATATATGAAAAAGTTATTTAATCTATTAGTTAAATTTATATTTTTATTGAAATCCATTCTGTTTTACTACATGCGTGAAAACTTTGAACTATGTGACAAAAAATAAATCTTTATTTTTTTAGTTAATTATTATATTATAATAAGTGAATCTCTCTTCTTTTATTAATTGTATTTTATGTGCAGTATTTTATATAATTTAAAAATTAGTTTAGATTTATTTAATATAATCATTTAATACGATATTTAAATTATATATAAATATTTATGATTCGATAATATATTAATAAAAATTTAAATCACATGAAACTTAATATACATTATCATTATGATTATTCAAATAATATTACGAAATTCAATAATTTTGAATTGATTAAATTTATGTTATTGAAACTTCTATTAAAGATATAAGTTGACTAAGTTTTAAACCTACTATAAATGGTCAAGTCCCTAATTAAATTTAATATAATATTATTATATATTTCTTTCGTTTTTTTTTCATTTGTCTTTTTAGGTTCTCTAAGAGGAATTAAGAAACATAACAACTTTTTGTTCTCATGTAATTTTTTATTTTACCTTTTTGTGACTTCATCAATAAATACATACATGTGTAAATTATTTCAAAATTAGAAAATACATAAGATTATATTTAGTAAACGAGTAATTAATATGATTTTGAATTTTGTAAATAACCTAAATGAAATTAATTTATTACTTAAAAAAAGGTAAAATTATTAATTACAAAATTAAATTTGTATATTCACAAAGTTTAATTCCTCTCTCTCTTTTTAATTATATATATATATATATATATATATAAGTATTTATTAAAAATATATAATATAATGCATTATTTAAGTATATGATACTTTCTCAAGTATGTCTACTACAAGACAATTAGGAAAAAAATTACACATGCCATAAAAATTAATTAATTAATTCATTTAATTTTATTAATTTTTTATTTTTATTTGTTTACCAATCGGACCAATTATTATTATTATTATTTTTAAAATCATGCCTCACAATAAAGATTAAAATAATTACTAATCAATGGTAAACATACTTATCAATAGTACTCTCTTGTTTCTATTGTATAGCACTTTGAAAAAAGTTATCATGTATAAAAAAATCAATTAATTAATCTGATTGTATACTTTCTTTTACCAATTTTTTATTTTTTATCCTTATTACTCTCTAACAAGAGAAATCCCCCTTTTTAACATGTATTTAAATCATACAAAATGACATGAGGTAGGCGATGCGAGACTTTCAACACGCCCCCTCCAATGAAGTCTGTCGGACCAGACAAAGGGTATTTTGATCCAACTAAATGACAACTTTTGACCCATGACAATAACCGGAAAGATGTTAGACTTTGACTCTGATATCATGTTAATGTTCTAATATAAAACCAATTGGCAATACGTAGAAGTAGCTTAACATGTATTTAAACCATACAAAATGACATGAGGTAGACTAGGACTTTCAACATTTTTCATCGTTTTATA
Organism: Sphenostylis stenocarpa; assembly: GCA_963425845.1. Taxonomy (NCBI): domain Eukaryota; kingdom Viridiplantae; phylum Streptophyta; class Magnoliopsida; order Fabales; family Fabaceae; genus Sphenostylis; species Sphenostylis stenocarpa. Next base: position 41,682,619 of record OY731401.1, read on the forward strand.
TATTATATACCTTATATATATTTTTTTCAATCAACCATTCTCTTCAATTTTTCTTGAATATAAATGAATATTAATTAAAAATTATCCTCTTTCTTTCACTCTTTTTTCCTTCAATTTTTCTCTCAATTATAAATTACTAAATAAAATTAACCAAATTTTTTCATTTCATTTTCATATTCCTTCAATTACATGTTTTTTTTTAATTCTCACTTTTCTTAAAATTCCTCTCATATTTATTTGTTTCCAATAATACATAATTTTAGAAACAACTATTTATATTTAAAATTATTAATAAAGATATTAAATTTTAATTCATTAAAAAAACGTAATAAAAAATGAGAATATTCAATGTGTTTTCGCCAATCATGATTGAATTAATTAATAACAATGTAAATTCTTATGTACATAATAAAAATAATATATAAGAAACAAATAAAAATTGTTTTTATTTAAATTGTAAAATATCTTATATTAGTGAATTTTTCTTCAAAGTTATACCTTGTAACAGAGACAAGAGAAGTAATAATCAATTTTAATAATGTTAATTAATATTCTATTTAGTATAAATATATTTATTAAAGGATAAAATATATTTCTCATATATTATTTAATACCATTAAACTATATTTTATTTAAGTCTCTAATAATTAAAAAAATATTTATGTCCCGTAGTCTATCTTAAGAATTTTTGGAAATCAAATAATATTTTATTAATAAATAATAAAAAATATAAAAAGATAAAAAATATAAAATATTTTCATATTCAACGTAGGTTAATGATATATTTTAATATTTATTAACAAATATTAAGTAAGAAAATAAAATTACAAATATATAAATAAATATATTTAATAATCATAAAACTTTAATTCATCTCTGTAAAAGAAATTGATTTTATGAAAAGTGACGCTAAACGCGATGCTAAATTTTAAGTAATCCGTAGATGAATTATTTTTACAGATGTTTAAATGACACTTAAATTCACAAATATGAATATACATATCACTTAATAATTCATGACATAAAACTAATCACTGTTCTAATAATAAAAATTAAAAATCAAATAAAGTATATTAATTATACATCATATGAAAGTCATATTTCACCCTTTATTAAGCTTGTGTTTATTAAGCAAAATATTTCATATCATTTAATGCATATTAAAACGTAAAATTAAATTAAAAAAATATTTATTACAAAATTAAATGTGTATTTTAATTTTTTCATTATTGTTTAAAATTTAAATTTATTAAACAAGCTCAAAGAGTAAACTCAATTGTCAGTTACAATAAAAACAATTAATAACGAAAAGAATATGCTGGTTGATGCCATAAGTTGATGATATAAAAAGCTATGCAATGGTATGCTAAATTTTTCATCCAGTATACTACTCTTCAAGTACTATTCATATTCAAAAGCCACTGAAATGAGTTTAACCAATGGCAGACAAGGAAATGATGAAGAGAAGCCAATTCCCTCTCTTTACAGAGAGAAAGCTTGGGCATCTCCTTATCATTACCATCTATTTCAAAACTTTTGGTGTCCATCAATTCATGTCCAAGCAGTGGATAGTTTTCAAAAAAACTTCCAAGCAAAAGAAAATGACGTTATTGTTGCTAGCTTTCCAAAGTCAGGTACTATGTGGCTAAAGGCTCTTACTTTTGCCATTCTCAACCACCAACGTTTCTCCTCTTTAGAGAATCATCCATTGCTCACTGCCAATCCCCATGAACTTGTTCCTTTCCTTGAATACATCTTTGGTGGTGATATTCATGACCAAATTCACCTCCAAACCAACAAGCCTGAGCCAAGAGTTTTTGGAACTCACACTCCATTTCCTTCCTTACCCAAGTCACTCAAGGAGTCTAATTGCAAGATAATCTACATCTGCAGAAACCCATTTGACAATTTTGTTTCTGCATGGAACTATTTTAACAAAATCAAGCCTCTGTCTTTACCTGCATTACCATTGGATGAAGCTTTTGAAATGTATTGTGATGGGATAATTGATTATGGTCCATGGTGGAGTCACATGTTAGGGTATTGGAAAGAGAGTATTGCCAAACCAAACAAGGTTCTATTCTTGAAGTATGATGATCTCAAAAAGGATACCAATTTTCATGTCAAAAGAATTGCAGAGTTTTTTGGTTGCCCTTTCACCCAGGAAGAGGAGAGTAATGGAACTATTGAAAGCATAGTCAAGTTATGCAGCTTTGAGAAGATGAAGGACTTGGAAGTGAACAAATCTGGAAAAGTTGGCAGAGAAGGTATTGAAAAGAAGAACTTTTTCCGAAAGGCAGAGACAGGAGATTGGATAAACTACTTTTCCCCTCCTATGATCCGAAAATTATCCAAAATTGTTGAAGAAAAATTAGATGGATCGGGTTTGTCATTCAACAATTGTTCTTAGTACGTGTGGCCAAATGCTATTCTCCTTTTCCCATTTCCTTGAATAAAGAGGTTCCATAATGTGGCTACCTTTGTTTTTACCTTCTATAATTATGTGCAAGAAAAATGTATGCTAAAGGTTAAATTTTTACTCTAGTGGTAACTTTAGATTGAATCAAATGATCTATTTGCTTATTTTGTGAAATTTTATGATAAATTTATATTCAACTTTTGCAAACTTCTAGTGTAGAAAAAATATGTTAATGATTGAATAATATATTAATAGTGAACCTAAATTGTTTGATTTATATTTATAAAATTATAAAGACTAAAAATGAATTTCAACTTAATATTATTGTGCTTAATAATTAATTATTAATATAATTAGAAAAAAAATGCTAAATATTTTTAAACTTAAACAAAATTGACAAAATTAATCAATAACATTAACTTTAATATTTCTTCATATCGTGTAAAATAGAAATAAGTAAATTTCATTAAAAATATGGTCTGAAAAGAAATACTTAAAAATTACTTATACTACAACTATAAAATTTAATATATTTTTCCTTTTAATCATAAGCTCATTTAAAAGTTATATTTTATACTGTAATACTAATATAAATGTGTATATTATCTTAAAAATATTTGGATAACAAACAAAAAAAAGTATAAATTATATTTTTATATTTAAATAAATTCACACAACGTATGAATGTTGCAACTGTACTACTTTTTTAACAAATTTTGTAAATAACGTGTGCATATGCATCTATTGCATTTAAGTCATGCCAAACTTAAATATAATTGTACATTAATCGACCACAAATGTTTGTGAAAAATGTGTGGTGATACTTTGATAAGAGCCAAAACGAAATTACTTTTGAAAAGTAAAATAAAAAAATTGTACCTACCTGCGGTTAAAATTAAAATATTATTTTGATATAATAAAAATATATTATTGTATGTTTTGATTATTATTTAATATATCATGTATTAATTATCTTTATATTTTAGTAACAAAATTTTATATAAGAAGATTATCACTTTTTTTCTTTCAAATTTCATATTATATTTTTTATATTAATGGTTGAGCAAAATAATATTATAGAATGAATTTATTTATAAACGTGTCTAATATAATTAAATGAGGATTTTTTTTTAATTTTGAATCTTCTTTCTTTTGTATTGACAATTTTTTTATAAATTCAAATCACAAGTCAAGGAAGGAAAACATCAAAATTGTATTGATTGATTTGTTTGTTTTCTGACCTAATTTTGATAAAAGAATTTTTGCCAAATATATAGATGGAGCTAGTCAAGTTTCTAAAAAGTTAAAAATAACTACTATTGATCAAGTCACTCCACCCGAGCTTCAAGTTATATTATCTAATGTAGTGGGTGAAACTCTTGTTCCTTCATCTCCTCTTGTTTCACCTTAGTCCTAAATTCCTCATGAGACTCTTCCACTACCACTATCCTATCTCTTAATAGGGACAAATGGTCCCTTAATTTAGATGGACAATATCTCTATCGGTCGATATACTTGGTGTAGATTTTTTTTTATACATAAACATGGTTGTTGGAAGAATAAAACATTATGGTAACTTTCCTACCTTATGGATATCGAAATGTTCAAAATAATGACTTTTGTAGGCTACCTAAAATCCATCGAGGTGCTATTAGCCCAATGCATGACAAGATTCAATTTGACTTGTTTGATATTGATTTCGTGATTCAGTAGAAAAAGAGAGGAGAAAAGGAAAAGTCAAAACAAAAGTGAGAGAAAAAAAAAAGATAAAGAGACAAGTTCTAAACTAAAAATCTAGTAAAATAATTTATGTTTATTAGTTTAAAGTACATTTAAGTTATTTGAATGCTCTAAAATATGAAGCAAACGTAGGTCTAAATGTGAGTTCTAATTACCGTTCAAAAGTCTAATTACAAAAGCTAAGCTAATATAAAGAAAATTTAATTTGTATGGGTTGTTTTACAAAATTTTAGCAAATCTATCTCAAGTTCTAAAATTCATAGAAAATATCAAAGAACTCTAAATCTAGTAAAACATATATTCATTTCAAAGCTCTAGAAATGTAGAATTCAATGAAACTTGTATCAACTAAAAATAATATCAACAAAAAAAGTATGAAAAAAAAATAGTGAACAGATGTCACATAAGCTAAAAATACAAAATTAAAACAAGTATGTATGTTGAACTCAATTTATTACTATTGAAAAAAAATGAATTAAAATTGAAAATAAATTTTATGAAAATGCGTTCATTATATAATAAAACTATAAGTGTATATATTTAATATATATTGTCACAAAGGCAGAGGTTAAGTTAAGACTCTTGAAGAGAAGACTTTTGTTGTTGAAGCTAATGTCACCTACGCACCATGTTTAGAAGTGCTAAAATTATATTTTCGTCAGCTAAGTATCACTTCTCTGTGGGTTATAGACTTCTAACTTCTCTATGGGTTATAGACTTCTAACTTCTCTGTGGGTTATATACTTTTAATCATGAAGTACACTAGTGTTTGTTTTTGTCTTTTTGAGAATACTAATATAATTGATAACTAACTTTTATATTGCTATGTATAGCAAAATAATAAAGTTTGGTGTCAAAGTACCAAGAATAGGTACCGATTTTTTTATTACTTAAAACATATTTTTGCATGTATTGTCCTTATTAAACATTTGTGAGATTTATAAAAGTTTGAAAAATGTCTTTGGTTAGGTAAAACTAGGCTAAAGTTGTTAATTTTTTATTTAAGTGTTGTATTTCCTTAATGTTCTAAGGACTCTACATTGATAAATTGGTTTCATTTATCATGGTTAATGTTGAATAGTCACGAATCTAAATTTTTTTTTGCCATCAACTCCTAAAACATACTTTTAGGGGTTAAAGACATATTATATTATTATACCTTTGTGAAAACTTGTTTGAGGTGTTAAAAATGGTCACTAATTATGATTGACTTCACTACCATTAGTGGCGGATCTTCTTGGGAGCTGAGGGGGTCGTGACTCCTGAAAGTTTTGTAACTCTTATATAATTTATGATTTTGGTCCCCCAAAACTTAATGAAAATTTAATATATTTACTTGTATATTTACAATTTTATCCTTTCAGTCCCTCCTTAGTTTTGTAACTCTCATATAATTTATGATTTTGTCTCTCTCATACTTAATGATTATTTAATATATTTAAGTGTATATTTACAATTTTATCTTTTCACCTTTTTATCTTCTTTCTTCTTTTTATATTTATTTATTATTTATTAATAATATATTATTTGGCCCCCCTAAGATCAATGGTCAAGATCGGCCACTGACCACCATATCATTGATATATATCTCTACTATATCATCAATGATGTTTGAAAATATTTTATCCATAAGTTTCTAAAATGTTGCGTCTATATTCTTGAGATCAAAAGACATAACCTTATAACAATACTTAGTATTTTTCATGTTTTGTAATTGGATATATGTTTACAAGTTGATCTATATTTAGTAAAGGGTAAAAATAATTTACTAATACCATATTATTCAACCAGATGGTATAATTCACTTCTCTTATAAATTTAGTTTTTAGAAGTTTATCAACTTCCAACATGATGATAATTTGTTGTTCTTCACCCACTTTACATTTATTTTGAACCATGGACTTACAAAATATGTTAGGTGTGTGACATATGAAATTTGAATCAATATTTGACATATTTGTATCCATGCAAAGAGATTAACATTATTGTATTTGACTCTTTTAATGTCTTATATATGTCTTACATATATTTAACCTATATAAGTGACATGCTTTGAAAAACTAATGTAAAAAGTTATTAACGAGAGTCTACTATTTATATGTTTATAATAAATATCTATTTAAGATAAGTTTTTATTATTATGATTGACTCATCATGCATTAGTAATTTTATAGCTTATGTGATATTGAGACTATAACCTCCAATTTATTTAATGATTTTTTTGAACAAGACATTATAAAAAGTGTCACCTTTCATGTAAGTTATTAAAATATTTTCACTTTTAAGAAACAAGGTAATCAAATCTAAATAATCTTTTTATGAATACTATCATGAAATAAGTAAAATTAAAAAAAAAAACCAATATAATATAAATAAAACTCCCATCACCAACTAAGATTTTTCTCTGATCCAATTAATTAAAAAAGCATGATAACTACATAATTATTTTACAATAAATCCTTATTGATAAAGTTATCATCAATAAATATAATTTACGATAATAAATATAATTTACAATAGAAGAAAGATTCATAGTCAATTCACATTAAATATAAGCTTCTATTTTACACCAAATTAATTTTCTTCCATTAAGTTATTTTATTTTAAAATAACATACTATTTATCCAAATAATATAAATTACAATCCTTAAGTAGAAAACTCAAATATCAAACAAGTTCTGCTTACAACTTTTCTAAAATCCAAATTTACAAATTTTTCATCTCAACTACTAAAGTTAACCCCACAGATTTTCCTCAAAGTTTAGACACTGTAACTTAAACGTGTGAGGGCGGGATGGGGATTATCCACGAGTGAAACTTGAATCGAAATCTTTTGCGCAGGCCGGGAGTAACGGGTGAGAACACCTTCCACCCAGAAAACGGGTGTGGTTCGTTATTCATCATTCTCCATTTCTCTATCTTCGAATACACACTCTACCCACTTTTCTCTCTGAGACATCGTTGCTGCCCTTCCCTCCGAATCGCCGCCGCCTCTCCGCCATCGTCCAGAGCGACGGCACAAAAACCGGAGACAAACAACTCCGACAAATCTCAGGTGACCACTCGATCGTTCGCCGATTCGCACGTCACTGCGCCACCTCACGTTTTGCCATGAGGTTTGATGCAATGCCGTGGCCGGCATTGTAATGGAAAGTGCACGGTGGATCCGTTTTGTGTATTGACTACTATTGGGTTTCGAATTTTCGTGTCTGAATCGGTTCTAGAATTTGACTTTTTTTCAGATCCTTCGAGAAATTTTATTTATTTCCAGGGGTGGCGTTTGAAATGTTTTTAAAATGTAATTCACTTAAGCGGGGTTCTATTAATCTTCAGATCCGTGAACTGGTGTGAGTGATGGTGTTCGTTCAGTTTGTTTCAGAATTTGACCTAATGTTTTCTCATGTTATGTTAGTGTATTTTGAGAGGAGCACAAGGACCTGTTTGGTACTAAAGAGACAGTGTGAGAGGAGGATGAAATAAGTTATTGCAGAAGATGGCGTCGAGGCAAATGGAAGAGATTCGGAAGAAATTAGCGGACCTAAATTACCCGAGAGCGAATGCACCTGCACAGTCGCTCCTATTTGCTGGCATGGAGCGCTATGCCCTTCTGGAGTGGCTCTTCTTTCGGTATCTTATTTTTCTTTGCTTCTGGAAGTCCATTTATCTGTTTTGTATTTGAGGAAGTTGAAAACAAGTTAATAGAAACTGGAGTTGCTCGGTCTTTGACTCGAATAATTGTCTTTTATACAACCATTATGTTGACGTTACATGGGTTTACTTATGCTATGGTTGGAACCCCGTCCTGTTGCCACTATGACGCAAAAGCTAGGCATAAAATAGTGTATATGCGTGGTTTTTCACGATTAGATGTGAGTCTTAACACGCATTTACTGTGCTTGTGGACTTGATGCACATTCTTTAAATAAATTTTGGGAAATTGTAGGCCGTTGGTCTAAATCCATTCACAGGTGAAAATAGTGCCCCCCTCCCTCTCTCTGTCACTTTTTTTTTTTTTTTTTTTTCCAGACTCTACATGTATTGCTTGAAAGTGTTCTGATTAGCAAGGCTTTCCCACCGTCTACCTGGTACAAGCCAAGTGAAAAAAACAAAACCTTTACCTTTCTGCATGTCCAATACTACTATTTCTATTTTCTACCCTCTTTGCGCAATGCCTAGCCTTAGCAATGCCAACATTATCTGGTTTTAGCCTACGTGCAGCACTACTAGTTACAGCTGTGATGCATTATTGTCGATGTTAAGAAGAAATGATTTGGTATTTGTACATACAACAGGCTTTTAGGTGATAAGTCACCCTTTTCTCAACAAAACTTACAAGGGGATGGTCTTGATCGTGATGAGGAGACGGGACGAATTCAGTGTACATGTTCTTATTTTCTTTGTTTTTAAATTTCCAATGGCTAGTTCATAACCTGTTATCCAAGCTTTCTTTGTGACTAAGTTTGTGCTTTGTGCACACTTCTTCATTTGTATGTATAGAAGAAAAAAGATGTTTGTGTTGTGTGATCAAAGATGTGCTGTTTTGTTTCTTATAGCATCACACTCAAAGTCAACGACCCTTGAATGGTGTAGTTTTCTGGTACTGTTCTGTGTATACCCTGCATTTTGTAAAATGTTGCCAATTTGTTTTTATGTTTCTCTATAAAGCTCTGGTGAAACAATCAGTTTTTTCCCATCTAGAAGTAGATGCATTTGAGTGTCAATTTATTTTCAAGTTGCTCTTTTGTCAGTTTTCACTTATATCATGCACAATGTATCTTTTTAGTGGGTGATTATGTTAAAATAAATTTGACTCTTACACCTTTTGATTGTGTCTTCTTTCTTGTATAGTAACTTTGCTTCTCATGACTTGATTTTGCAGATTTGGCAGAGATTGCTAAGTTTCTGGGTATTACAACAACTGTAGATACGGAAGCCATTCAGGTTAGTCATTTTGATTTCTTGTCTTACTATTTTACTGAATTTGTAGCTATTGTAAGAAGCGTACAAGACGCTTGAAATTTGGGCTTAGGGCTTTGCTTAATCCCACAAAATCAACTTGTGAGGTAGCTTTCAGGATTGAGTTAAATTGAACTTAAAATAAAAAAAAATGGTCTTAGATCCTATTCTAGTAGTTGTTGTTGGGCATATTGGGCCACCGATTATGAAGATGTTACCAAACCACCAATAAATGTTTAAGTCTATGAATTTCATGGTTGAAATTGTAGCTCTTAGTGTGAGGCATGTCTGTTGGAGATGTTATATTGATTAAGGTATATGGCTAAAGTCGTGCAAATAAGTAGGAGACAATCCTTACCCCACGAGCAAGCTTTTGGGGTTGAGTTATATTCAAACGCAAATTATAAGAACTTTTCTATTCTCCTTTTACATTGTATTACTTTCATATATATACATTATTGGTCATATGGTCTTGCTCTTACCGTGGATAATAATGTACTTATTGCTCTTTCCTTTGCTAGTCCCTGATCTCTCAAGCAGTATTCTTCTGGGTCATTTGTGCATGCCTTCTGAATTGTTTTGGAGATGTCCCATTGTTGGGTTATTGTTTTTAGTTCTTTGTTTGACATGCAATGTCTGATCACAATATGGTAAATTATTAGTGTATTGAGCCTTACATTATTGTTCGGATAAAGTTGCTTATGATTTTGTTTTTGAATTATATGTAAGGTTTTTAGTGATACCTGTTGACAACTGTTTTGAAAGAGCTGTTTAGATTAGCAGATGTAGTATCAAGGAATTTTAATGGTTGTGACGACCTGGATGAATTCATAAGTGGGTTTTAGTTTTCTTTATGGACCATATCTTGATTGTTAAGAGATTTAGTTTTTATGATATAAGGCTTAAAGCAGAAAGAGTCTGGGAAATTAGCTGAACTGGGAAATACAAGTTAATGTGCTATAGCACAGGAATTGATTGGTCTGGTTCTGTTTTATTTTGTGTCTAACTGACATGTACTATTAATCATTAATAGCTAACCCACTGAAAAAAATTCCCTAAATTTCTTATGTAAGCGTTATGGTTTAATTAAAGAGAAAATTTTCATGTGTACTTACAAAGAAAGATGGTTATTGATAGGGTTGCCAGTGGTCTATTTTTTTCTTGGAAGTTGTATCCAGTGGTTTATCGTCTTTTTGATTGTATGAAGAAGGGTGAAGGTTTAATGTTTTATGTCCTAATTTGATGTGCCATGCGTTATAGTGATATCCATACATATAATGGTTATGATTTACCTTGAAAGCTGGTAAATATTATTCAAATATGTGACAGGGGCATGGAAGCTATGAAGACCGCACTGAAATGCTTCGTCTTATTGTAGATCTAGTGGAGGCAACAATATGTGCAGATAATCCGGAATGGAGGTTGTCCACTGTCTTATATATTTATACTTTTTTTTTTCTATAATATTTTTTGTAGACAAGAATTGACATAGGTTTCTTTTTTATTCTGATTTCTGTAGTGTTGACGAGCAGGTAGCCAAGGACATCCAATTGATAGATTCCATTGCAGAGAAACAAGCTCAAATATTTTCTGAAGAATGCAAATTGTTTCCTGCGGATGTTCAGATTCAGTCCATATATCCATTGTAAAAGTTTCTTCATTTTCTTTTGCATGTTTACCTTCCCATTCTGTGATTATTTGAGTAAATATCTTTATTTTTTAATGATGATCTCAGATTTGTATCTTAAGTCACCTAATTATTTAACATTTGACAAAGGGTTAACATATGTAACACACTTGGGCATATCTTCGAACTGCATTGGCATGGTTTATGATGCACATCAAATGTTGCTTTAAAGTTGTGGGAGAAATATTCCATGATTGTGCACAAGAAACCAGTATTTTATAGTTCGTCCTCTGCAAATATTAACTTTGTGAAAGTATAAACTGATGAATGCCAATTAAAATTTCAGTCTGGGTCCATAGAGGCAACCTTTTGTTCGATGGGATATGGAAGGCTGAACTTTTGGGCTGATCTTCGATTATGTAGAATATTATCAAATAATTTGCATTTTGTTCATAGAGCAAATTGTTTAAGAGCATATTATGGCAAATACTGCAGATTTTTTTATTGATGCGTGGCATAGCAATCTGGCTTTGTCCATTGAATTTGGGAGGAAAACATTTAGGGAGGTATTTGCCAATTTTCAAAAGCTGGATCACTAGGTACAATGGCATTTTCTTTAACAATCATTCTTATTGTAATCACACTGATAGGCGGCCGTGTTGATATAAAGGGAAACTGTAAACTAGCAAGATACAAATCTCTGAGAATCTAACAGTAGGAAACTAACAGAAAACAGTACAGAACCAGAGTCTTTCTAGAACAGAGACATAAAAATTCATAAATGATATGGGGTCATAAGCATAGTAACCATAAATGATGCTATATAATGCATACTAGACTCTGCCAATGTCTTTTTCAAGGGTTTTTCTATTTGTAGCATGCAAAGACTTCACAAATTTCATGCTTTATTGATATTTTATTTTCGTTGTTTTTAACCTTTTTCTGTCTTGGAGGATATACATTTAAATTTCTCTCCTTAGTTGTACATTTGAATTTCTGCCATTGGAACTTAATTTTTGTTAAAAAGAAATAAAAAAATCTTGCTTTGAAACTAAACTTGATCCATACTGATCTTGTTTACCTACCGTCTTTGGTTAACTAACAGGTAGTGTAGGTGCATATACAGTCACAGATTTACATTAAACTTAGTGGAATCATTTTAAGGTTTTTTTTATTTTAAGATTATTTTGTTTATTTAAAGTAGGGCACTCATATAAATGCTGCTCACACTCTGGATTCAGCTGTTGGAATTCATATAAAATGTTAAATTGGAAGTTCTGTTGATGGAAGTAATTTATATGTTGCTAGTAAAAGAAATTCTATCTCATGAGATTTATTAACATTCTGGTTTTTTAATCAAACTATTTTCAGGCCAGATGTTTCTGAGCTGGAATCAAAGTTTTCTGAACAATCAAAAATATTGTTGAATCTTCAACAAAAAGTTGATGACTTGGCATCCAAGGTTTACTGAACTTCTCAATCCACTTCTTGTCTTCAATAGTCCTATGATATGTTAGTTGTAGCTGGAAATTAGTCAGAAGATTGAATTATTTTTTCTTTTCAGCCATATTGTTTCACCTAGTTGGTGTACTGCATCTTTGATGATTTTATTTTTACAAAAATAAACCTATGATAGCACTAGTGTTTCTGCTTCTTAGTAAATACTTTCCAGATACCTAATTTTCTTCCTTGATCCTCTTTCTCTGCCTTTCTTCTTGCATTTTTCAATTCTTTCCAAGGATTTACCGAAAGAGGACATGAACTAAGTTTCTCATTGAGGTAGAGGTATTATGTTTTTGTTTCCTCTGCTGATCCTTGTTGACCTTTTGTTCAATTGTCATGCATTTCTTGTTGAGGGCTGCTATTTTGTAAATATTGTTGTGTTATAGATTTAGGCAGATGTTCTTATACACTAATCTACCAAAAGCTAGTAAAATTTACTTCACTATTTGTTTGTTGTAATTTGATTTTCTCTCTTCATTTTGCTATATAGTATAGTTAGAGTGATCAATTGAATTAGTTTTGAGTCCATCGTTAGTTGCTTTGCAAATTTATGAAAATCGGGAATAAAATGAGGACAAGATGACATTTTTGTAATTATTGGTGAAGATATCAGCTGGCAATGGAAAAAAAAAATCATGGATTAAAGAAAAGACATTTTTTTGTTTTCATTTTCTATTTTCACTAATAATTATGCAAATACTGCCATGTTTTTACTTATCTTCGAAGATTTGTACAGGAAATAGTAACATCAGTATTTTTTTTGTTGTCACTATTTCCTGTTCAAATATGTTTGACAGGTGGAAGTAAAGTGAAAATAAGGTAACATTTTTTATAATTATTGTTTTCAAGAACAATTACAATAATGTCATGTTGTATTCATTTTTTCCTATATGAATATTTAAAATTGGCAAATAAAATTTAAAGAAGATGACATTTTTGTAATTAGCTGTGAATTTAGGAGATCAAAACAGAAAGTTCCCCCAAACGAAATTGGCCTTTAAATTTTTTTAGTTTCTTGTTTTATTGAGTCTCAAATCTCTGTCTCTTGCCATTTTTTTTGACATTGAGTGCTATTTTTTCACTTGTCTTTTAATGTCTTATTTTCTAATTCTTATTATTTTACATAATGAGACTTTAATTGCAATACATTTCTAAGTAATATTCTCATACATTATGTTGATAATATTACCATCTTATCCTGTTTGTAGCATGCTTACAATCCAGATGAGGAGTATACTGAGGTGGAATCCCAACTGAGGGCACATTTGGAATCTTTCCTAGAAACAGCTAGGGCATTCAATTTGATTTACACTAAGGTTTGACCACGCCTTTCTCTAATTGGTTTTGCAATTCCTATCCAATTTATTTGAATCCAATCAAAGAAATATTTAGTGTACTATAAGTGAAAAAAAAAACCATGACAATGAATGATGGAACTATCCTTACTCTTAATTTCAACTAGTCAGGGTCTGTATACTTCTAAATATGCCATAATTTGAGCCTCTGAACCAGAATAGATGATCTCGATGAAGATCTTGTCCCTGTACTGCTACCGCTGAAACTTGTAATTTTAATTGACCGTTATGAAAACCTGTAATTAACTTGGTATAGCTGAGGAATAAAGGGGGATATGCAAATAGAATGCTTATAAACATAACTAAAATGTCAGTTATGGTAGACCTAGCTTAATCTGATACATTTTGCTGATTATTAAATAGTGCGATATACTAATAGTTCAATGACTATTGGTTTACTATAAATTTTTATCCATTTTTTGGTTAGACTATTAGCTCTTATGATATGACAATGCTCTCTCAAACAGACAAAGCTTATAAAAAATGGCTTTTGTGTAGGAAATTCGACCGTGGACACACATGATGGAGGTTCCACAACTTCATGGATTTGGACCAGCAGCCAATCGTTTATTGGAGGCCTATAAAATGCTCTTGAAGGTAACTAGCTTATGCTTGGCATAAATGTGTTTTTTAAAAAAACATTTGATACTGTTTAAAGTATTGGAAATTTAAAATCAAGTGATCCTGGACATGATTCTAAATCTATTAGTGGCTAGTTACAGAGATACCTATTAACAAAATATAAAATCCTGTATTGGTTCTAGCAGATCATCCTTATTTCATTTATGTGATTCTTATTGTCTGCCTATCTTCAATCCCTCCAATTTTGCTACTCAGGACGAGTTTGCTCATTTGCAATAATCCCCGCTTCCTGCACCTTTTTATTTGTGTCTAGTCTAGGTTAGTTATTAACCCTATTTCCTTGTGAATTTCTCTTTAATTTTGTGATTGACCAAACTGGTCAGGTAAGCATCCTGTCTGCAGTGTCAAATGTCTGGATGACTGTAGGTGCTTGCAGATTTGAAGGGATAAATATACAGTTTATGACAATTCCATCTTGAAGTTTAGGTTGATTAAAGTTGATCCAGTTCATAGTTATAATAAAACGAAACGTGTTTTTGTTGGCTTATCTGATGACTAAACGATATTTATATGAACAGTCTTTCATGTGGCATAATTGCATTATTATACAAAATAGTCTAAATGTTCTCGAGTTTGTATTGATTTGAAAGAATAGAGATCAAGTAGATGTTGAGATTGCAAGCTTGAGTGACTCTACCGGTGGTTCTGCTATTGATGACCGTAAAAGAAGAAGAAAATCACAATTAAACGGAATCTCAATCCTTATTGTACAGCCATCCCCATCTCTTGGACAGCTGCAGTGCTCCTTGCCTATTTTGCATATTTTGTTTACAGCTGTATTCTGTTACTAAGTTATAGAATTTGCTGAGGTGTATCATTTTCTGTTATTACCTTTTGTCTTATTCTCTTCCATAAGTTGTATATATTACCTATTCTTTAATCAATGAGGAATAAGAAGAAATTATTCTCATCCTTTGTCTCTGACTATTACTTTTCTTGCCTCGCTCTTTCTTTTATGGTATCAGAGCTCTTCATTGGAGCTCTGCTAGTTACCTCCCTCCGTCAAAATGTCAGATGAATCCCACACAAGCAATCCTAGTGGTGTCACGCCACCGTCTAATCTTTGCCTTGACCAGTCTAGTCCGTATTATATCCATCCTAGTGAAAACCCATCCTCTATTTTTGTCACCCCAGCTTTAATTGGCAGCAACTACCATTCTTGGTCTCGCACAATCAAAATGGCCTTAGTGTCTAAAAACAAGATGGACTTTTTGAATAACACAATACCTGTCCCAGCTATCACTGATCCCATTTATCCATCATGAGAACGTTGTAACACCCTTATCATCTCTTGGCTGTTGAACTCTTTGTCACCATCAATTGCACAGAGCGTCATTTTTTTTTATCGTGCCATAGACATATTGAAAGATCTTCAAGAATGATTTTCTCATAGTGACCTTCTCCATATAGCAGAGCTCCAAGAGGAAATATACAGTATCCGACAAGATTCACATTTAGTCTCTGATTACTACACAAAGCTGAAGTCATTGTGGAAGGAGCTCGATAATTTTCGCCCTCTCCCTGTCTGCACTTGCTTCGCAAAACTGTATCACCAACAAGACTTCATAATACGTTTTTTGAAAGGCTTAGATGACCATTTCTCTGTTGTTCGTTCCCAAATACTTCTGATGGACCCATTGCCATCCATTAACCGTGTATTTTCCATGGTAGTTCAACAGGAACGTCAACATTCTTCACCATCCACAATTGATGAACCAAATGCCTTCATTAACGCTGGACAGTCGTTGTATGGAAAGGGACGTGGCGGAGGTGGACCACCAGGAGGCAATTCCCGAGCTGGGGGATCCAACAAAAAATGCATTTACTGCTGCCGTACCGGACACACCGTGGACATTTGTTACTCTAAGCATGGATACCCCCCTGGCCACTTGCGTTACCCGGGACGACCAAGGTTCCACAACCGGGACGACTCCCACTCTGCTGCTGTCAATAGTGTTACACAAGAAGGGGATTCACGCATTCCTTCTTCGATTAGTCAGGACAATGCTTCCAACGAATTGGGCTTTAGCCTAACTAGAGCCCAATATCAAGAACTTCTAGGTCTCCTCCGGCAACAGAAACCAAGCACCGATGCCAGCCCATCAACGACTTCCTCTCAACCCAAACATGCCAACATTTCTCAAGTATCCAAGTTTGACTCTGATGACCTTCCTGAAATGAGTTTTGGTACTCATTTTGTTTTTTGCACTACCACCAACCCACGTTTTTCTATAATGCACACACTGCACACACAATTGATTGTACCCCTTGGATTATTGACTCTGGGGCCACAGACCACAGTACATGTTCCTTTCATAATATTTTAAGCTTCTCAAAAATAAAACCTGTACATATCAATTTACCCAATGGTTCCATGGTTATTGATCACATTTCAGGAACTGTCTAGTTGTCACCACATTTCATTATACATGATGTTCTTTATGTTCCGAATTTTAAATTCAATCTCATTTCTATCTCCAAGCTTTTGTCTTCATTAAAATACACTCTCACTTTTTCCAACTCTCTGTCAAATACAGGAAATGAAGTCCTTGAAGATGATTGGTTTGGCTAAATTGAAACATGGATTATACCACTTGGAAATCATCATGATTACGAACCAAGACAGTCCCAAAATTGCCTTCATCAATAAATTTTTCACCCCACCTATCACAACCACAAACCTTTGGCATTTTAGACTAGGTCACCTTTCTGGTACACGCCTCACTGTTCTTCATTCTACTTTCCCTTTTATTTTCAAACATGTTGAAGAAAATTGTGACATTTGTTACTTAGCTAAACAAAATAAATTGTCATATTCTCAAAGTTTTAATAGAGCTTCCAGGATATTTGATTTGGTTCATATGGATATTTGGGGTCCTTTTTCTCAACCTTCCATTCATGGTCACAAATATTTTTTAACCATTGTGGATGATTTTAGTCGTTATACCTAGGTAGTCCTTCTAAAATCAAAAGGAGAAGTTAGAACACAAGTTCAAAACTTCATTTTAATTGAAAACCAATTTAAAATCACAATTAAATGTGTTAGATCCAATAATGGCCCTAAATTTTTTCAACAAGAATTTTTTTCTTCCAAAGGAATACTTCATCAAACTAGTTGTGTCTATACGTCTCAACAAAATGGTTGTGTTGAAAGAAAGCATCAACATATCCTTAATGTGACTAGAGCTCTTATGTTTCAATCCCAACTTCCAAAACCCTTTTGGTCCTATGCTATTAAACATG
Source organism: Sphenostylis stenocarpa (assembly GCA_963425845.1). NCBI lineage: Eukaryota > Viridiplantae > Streptophyta > Magnoliopsida > Fabales > Fabaceae > Sphenostylis > Sphenostylis stenocarpa. The sequence goes on from OY731401.1 coordinate 41,700,104, forward strand.
CCGTTTATCTTATAAATCGAATCCCATCACCCATAATTAACAATCGAACTCCTTACAAATTACTACATAAAAAGCATCCAGATTTTTCCATATTAAAGGTTTTCGGTTATTTATGTTATGCCTCCACACACTCTTCCCGTCAAAAAATTGATGCTCGGGCTAAACATGGTATTTTTCTGGGTTTTCAAAATGGGACCAAAGGGTATGTCATTTTAGATTTAAATTCCAGGGAAATTTTTGTGTCTCGCAACGTTTTGTTTAATGAGATGGTTCTTCCATTTACTCAAATTTCTTCCACTAACATGTCTAATGACCAAAGCCCATTGCCAGCCCATCATATTCCTCACACAAGTTTTTATGATGACACCACCCCCCTTAACAATCAACCAAACACCCACCCTAACAATCAGCTCATCCCAACATCGTCCCTACTTTCAGAACATGACACATCTATTCAACAACCCCTCATCTCGTCATCCCTTACCCCTCGCATACCTCCATCCCCACCACAAGAAAACCAACCCACTCGCCGCTCAAATCGCCTTCACCACCGTCCCCAATACCTTGATGATTACGAGTGCAACGCATGCCCCAACATTCCAATCCGTGGCTCAACGCCAACAAACCAATCCTCTCCAAAGATATCATATCCTATCCAAGCAGTTGTCAGTTATTCCCACCTATCTTCCTCTCACACTCGTTTTTTGATGAGTCTGTCTTCTGAGCAAGAACCCACCACTTATCGTGAAGTTGCAAAGCAACGTTGTTGGCAGGAGGCCATGAAATCCAAGATTCAAGCTCTGGTTCATAATCAAACCTGGGATATTGTCTATACACTGTCAAATGTGAAGCCAATTGGTTGCAAGTGGATGTATAAGATTAAGCGTGGTCCGAATGGGTCAATTGAGCACTACAAGGCACGTTTGGTGGCTAAAGGTTACTCTCATATTGAAGGCATTGACTACCTCAAAATCTTCTCTCCTGTAGTCAAGATGAGCACGATTCATGTTGTTTTGGCAATCGCTTCCATTAATCATTGACACTTACAACAACTTGATATTAGTAACGCTTTCCTATATGGGGATCTCACAGAGGAGGTGTTTATGGCCATTCCTCAGGGTGTCTATGGCTATTAACCATCCCAATGTTGTAAACTGAAACGGTCATTCTATGGCCTAAAACAAGCCAGCCGCCAATGGTTTGCAAGGCTATCCAATCTGTTGAAGTATTCTAGATTCATGCAGGCTCATGCTGATCACAACCTTTTTACGAAGGTAACTGGTCCTACTATCACTATTTTAATCATTTATGTGGATGATATCGTTGTGGCAGGTAACTCCCTTGCTGAAATTGATAAAGTTAAACACCTCTTGTGTTCCAATTTTCATATAAGGGATCTAGACAAACTCAAATATTTCTTGGGGATTGAAGTTGTCCACTCATCCTCTGGTATCTCATTATGTCAAAGAAAGTATTGCTTGGACTTGATTAACGATGCAGGCCTTCTAAACTCCAAGCCATGTTCCACACCAATGGACACCTCTCTTTGCCTTCACCATGATTCTAGTCAAGCTCTGGCTGATCCCTTATCATACAGAAGATTAGTTGACCGATTGATATATCTAACAAGTACCCGTCCGGACATCGTTTTCGCAACCCAACAATTCAGTCAGTTCATGGTTTCTCCCACTCAATCCCATTTTCAAGCTGCCTTAAGAGTTGTTTGCTATTTGAAGTCTACTCCTGCGAAAGGATTATTCTTCGGTAGAAATTCCTCTTTTCAATTGTCTGGATTTAGTGATGCAGACTGGGCCACCTATGTTGATACTCGTCGTTCTATCACTGGATATTGCTTCTTCATTGGTAGTTCTCTGATCTCATGGAAAACGAAAAAACAATCTACAGGCTCTAGATCCTCTGCCGAGGCTGAATACCGGGCACTCGCCTTAGCCACTTGTGAATTTCAATGGTTGTCTTATTTACTTCAAGACTTGCGGATTCCTTGTTCAAAACGTGCTACATTATATTGTGATAGACAAAGCGCACTCTACATTGCTGCAAATCCAGTTTTTCAGGAACGGACACACTTGAAAATTGATTGCCATTTGGTTAGAGAAAAGCTTCTTTCTAGACTAATGAACCTCCTTCCAGTTTCATCTTCCCATCAGCTTGCCGATTTGTTCACTAAGGCGCTCCCTTCAAAACAGTTTCAATTCAATCTTTCCAAGCATGAGCTTCATGACAATTTTTAACCTCCAGCTTCTGGGGGGACTAAAAGAAGAAGAAAATCACAATTAAACGGAATCTCAATCCTTATTGTACAGTCATCCGCATCTCTTGCACAGCTCCAGTACTCCTTGCCTTTTTTGCATATTTTGTTTACATTTGTATGCTGTTACTAGGTTCTAGAATTTGCTGAGGTGTATCATTTTCTCTTATTACCTTTTGTCTTATTCTCTTCCATAAATTGTATATATTACCTATTCTTTATTCAATGGGGAATAAGAAGAAATTATTCTCATCCTTTGTCTCTGATTATTACTTTTCTTGCCTCGCACATTTATACCCTATTATGTAAATGGGCGAATTTGAAGTTTAAAGGTTCTGTTTAGATTTTACCCATATACTAATCATGTTTTGGCGGGTCAATTCCTTGTTCTAACTGAACATGTCTAGGCAAACACAAGCTCTGTAAAATATAATAGATTGAATTTAGAGTTGAGCTTTGAAGTTAAAGCGAGTTCGACCACCTTAAGGTTCACCCCAGTAAAGTTTTCTAATTTATGAAAGTGAGTAAACCCTATTGTGTAGGCAATATTGAACATACTATGCATTATTGATAATAACGACTTTGGATCAATATGAAATTTTATGATTATGATAAACACTTTCAATTCAACTGTGTTTTTAAATATTTGACCCATGTAAGTTAAAAGTGTTAGTCACGCATTCTTAACACACTTTACTGTTTGTTAAAATTTATTGAAAACTGCAAAATCAGAATAAAGACTCAATAAATAAGGAATGGATCCTATGTAAAAGTGTGAGTTCTAATAAATTTGAAGTAATAGTAGAAAATATTACAAAATATTGAATTAGAAAATGTGTCGCTAATATTTCTTCATGCAAGTTATCCGTTGGCGTTTGATACTATTTGGTTTCCATTGAACATTGCATAATTTCTTATGTTGGTATGTTTTGTCAAGTGAGAGAGAATTGAGCTGTTAAAGGAACCTATGTTCACAAAAACATTCTGTCTTCACTAACTATATGTATGTGCTTATTTGAAATAGTTTTTGGGCAACCTACGGAATCTTAGAGATTCACATGCAGCTCTTGCCTTTGGTTCTTCTGAGACATCTGACGGGCCTTCATCTGTCACACGAATAATATCCGAATGTGAATCTGCATTGACAGTCTTAAATCGTGATCTCGGAATTCTCTCTGCTTCCATTGCTCGTGAACAGGGAGCGAAGATGAACATTTGATGAAACATGAAAAACAAGTTATTAATCCTTATTCTTTTGATTTTCTGAACTTGTGTATAATGTTCATACTGTTGACATGAGATATGTTAATGTGAAGTCAGCATAGTTGCATTATCCATACAATCATTTAGAAATTGCATGTAAGCAAGGCTATCAGACTGGGTCTATGTAAACTAGTGGAAAGTCTTAAGTGTGACACGTAGACTTGTAAACTAAAGAGAATACTCAATACAAAAGTATTATCTAAGGACTTAGTCACAGTATTCAAATAGTTTGTAAAACTATTAAATAATGTAAAATATGAACAAACAAACTAGTATATTAGTTACACCTTTCATAGTATCTCAGTTAACAACTCTCAACTAACCATGTAATTCTCTACCACTACAAGTTATGCATGTCTTCACCTAAATGCAGGGGCATAGAAAAATGATTTAAATATTTTTTTCACTTAGTTCAGGAAGTTATTTAGTTGATGCAGGGGGCATAATAATGTGGTGATTCCGCTCATCAAAGCTTATATAACCTGGGGAAAGTTATTTAGTCGAAGGATATTGTCAACAGAGTGGACTTTGACTAGTGTTGGGTTGGACTAAGTGAGCCACGTTAACATGCAAACTTGTTTCAGTTTAAACATAAGAAGCTCCTAAGATTTTCAGAATAATGTTGAATTTAAATTGTGAGGAAAATAGTAAAAACAGCTATAAGGATGTACTCTTCTAAAATAGAAACTAACAATATGCAGTGAGCCATTGGCATATGGTAAAATGGAGATGGTGACTGGATTTTAGTGAAACTCACAAAATGGGCATTTTTTTTATCGGTAGAAATTAAATATATGAAATTTTTTACAACTTATTGTATAATAAATAAATATTGTTAGAATTATATATATATATATATATATATATATATATATATATATATATATATATATATAAAAATTTGTCTATAGATTTATAAACTTAAAACAGAAGGAATAGAAATTTTTCTTTTCTTTTTCTGCTCCTCAATGGAAATCAATACATCATTTAAATATCTTAGATTCCATGCTAATGGAATGCATGATTGAAAGAAGATAAACAATTGCAAAATAGCGTAACAAATTATCTCTCTGAATCTTTCTGTATCTTCTAGGAACTAATACCTCTTTCTATAAGATAGAATTAAGTGAAAAGAACAATACGAATAGTAGATAAATTTTTTGTTGTTGTTGGGCTTGGCTTTATGCTTGGGCCTCTAAATTTGATTTTTGCTGATTGATAGCTGGATTGGGAAATGTTTAGGCTAATCTAGTGCTGGATATGTAACAATACCTCCCTCTTCGGTTGCAACCTTGTCCTCAAGGTTGTAAACAACTTGGAGATTATCCCATTGCTCCCAAGAAGTGTCATCTGGTGCTAAGCCATTCCATTGCACTAATGTGAAACAAGTAGGATGATGGTTCACGTCCTCCCATTTGAAGTCCAAAATTGCTAAAATGGTATCTAAGAAGCTTAACCACATAATGTTGTTGCTCTGGAGTCTGAATGACTTAAGTCAGAAGCTCTTTCAAGCTTTTTTGGTTTGTTTGGATAATAAAAAAATGGCCGAGCAGGTACTGTCGCCATTTTTTCACTGCGCTTGTGATTTCGTGGAGTTCACAGAGATAAGATGAAGCCTTAAACATCCTAGAGGAGAAGAACTTGCTGAAATAGGCTATCAGATGAGATGAGAGTCTTGCAAGAGCACAACCCGCATAGCAATGCCGAAACATCTGTTTGCAAGATAAAAGGCTGAGAAAAATCCAGTAAAGATAACAAAGGAGTAGAGGCCAATAAAGATTTCAGCTTGTCAAAAACATCTTGAGCAGTAGAGGACCATTTGAAATTATCCTTCTTGAGGAGCTCTGCTAGAGGATGAGTAATGGAGGTGTAACCTGCAATAAATCTTCGATAAAAACTAGTTACACCCAGAAATCCATGCAAACCTTTTAAAGTAGTGGGAATGGGCCATGTTAACACTCTCAATTTTACTAGGATCCGAAGCCACAATACCGGCTGACACCACGTGACCCAAGTATATGATGCTATCAGTACAGAAAGAACACTTAAGAGGTTGTAGATAGAAGCAATGGTTAGCCAATATAGAAAACCTGAGATAAATGTTCAATGTGCTCTTGGATATTACGACTAAAAATAAGAATATCGTCAAAGAATACAATCACTGTCTTACGCAACAGTGGTCGAAAAAGGTTGTGCATTGTAGCCTGAAAGGTTGTCGGGGCGTTACACATCCAAAAAGGCATCACACGATACTCATAGAGTTCCTCGTGAGTGCGAAAAGCCGTTTTGTGAATGTCCTCAGGCAAGACATGTATCAGGTGAAACCCCGAGACAAGGTCCAGTTTGGAAAAACATTGAGCAAGGCCTAATTCATCGAGGAGCTCGTCGATGGTAGGCATAGGGTCTATGTAAAGTTGCAACCATATCGCCAAATGTCTGTTGCTGGGAATCATTTTCACAAACTTTTCAAACGATATTATGGCCCATTTTAGGTGTTGGACAAAATTGGTTCAGTGGCATACAAACTTGACTTGCCATCGCATTCCCGAATCCATAACGTTTTTCACGTCTCCCTTCTTAAGCCTCATGAAGGGCCTCTCCCTTCTTCTCTTGGTCCATTACGAACATCAGCTTTTGAGAATCACCCCCTCATTACTCCTTTAGCAATTTTGGACTTCAAATGGGAGGACGTGGACCATCAACCTACTTGTTTGGCATTAGTGCAATGGAATGACTTAGCTCCAAGCTGTTTACAACCTTGAGGATAAGGTTGCAGCCGAAGAGGGAGGTATTGTTACATATCCAGCACTAGATCAACCCAAACATTTCCCAGCCCAGCAATCAATCAGCAAGAATCAAGTTCAGAGACCCAAGCGTGAAGCCAAGCCCACCAACAAGAAAGATTTTATCTACTATTAATATTGTTCTTTTCACTTGATTCTATCTTGTAGAAGGAGGTATTAGTTCCTAGAAGATACGAAAATATTCGGGGAGATAATTTGTTACGCAAAACTATTTTGCAATTGTTTATTATCTTTCAATCACACATTCCATTAGCATGGAATCTAAAATATTTAAATGATGTATTGATTTCCATTAAGGAGCAGAAAAAAAGAAAAGTTGACTTAAAATTCTTTTGTCAATGTATTTATATTTATTAAATTAAATAATATAATGAATTTTATTGTTGTAATTTTTAACTGAAAATTTAAAAAATATATTTTGTAACAATCCGCTAACCACTCCATTATCATAACCAGAAAGAAACAAAAAATAAAATAAATTCTAGAATTATATAATATATTAATTTAATAATTTTCCAAATCACTAACCATTTATTATACATAACTTATCCTTATAAAATTATAAATTAATCAAGTATATATACATCAACTTAGAAGACTTATCTTATTGTAATAATGGCGGTGAGTTATATTTTGTATAAAAATGAGAGTGGTTTGATTTTATATTTATTATGATAATACTATTAGAGTTTATCACCGTCAAGATATTATCTATTTTGAAATACTAATTTTATCTTTAAGATGTGTTTCAGTAAATTAAAAGTAAAAAAAATATATATATATATATATATATATATATATATATAAATAAATGATTTTTTGATTCCAACTCAAACAATATGAAATTTAAAAATATATACTAAACATATTTTAAATCATTATAGTTTAAAAAGAAAAACACATACTGGATTAGTTACTCACTAAATAATTATTCAAATAATTATATCAATTTATTTATTAATTAGGTAAAATCGAATACAATATTTTCAATTATTATATTAAACACTTTCATTACTTTGCTAAGGCACATTCATTGACTAACCAAATGTACTAAACAATAAAAATACACATTTTTAAAACCGAGATAACTTAAAAAGGAAGATCATATTGAGTATGAACATTTGAAAGTAGATAATAAAATCATAAGTTCTAACTTACTTGTTATCCAATGTTTAAAAGCTTCCACACACTCTAAAAGCTAGAGTTAGCTTCAACCTCATGTTTCACAAATAACTATTTGTGTAATATTATAAATAGAGAGATAACCACGCAAAAACAACAAAAAGTGAAAATGAAATCACCTATTGATTGAAGAATGTTTGGTCACCTAAATGAATCAAATAATTCTTAACATGAAAATATGCAATAAATAGAGAAAAACCTATATCCTATTATCAAACAACATTAACGAGTTATTCTAGATTCAAAATTCAATAACAAAGAGTCAAGTTTGGATGATTTTATTGATTTTGAGCCTAATGTTTAAACAACCATTATAATCTTAATTTAATGTAATAATAGTGATTAATTTCGTAATATTCTTTTTGTACCATTGATTATCAATGATTTTATTACAAAATAAATTTATATGAAATCTAATAATTCATATTTAAATGACTAGATTTTATTTCATTGTATTTAATTGATCTAGATATATGATTTCACTATAAAAAAAGAAATTTCGTAAATCTAGAATTAATTTATGATGTAATTGGTTAAACTCAATTGAACAATCTCAATTGCAATTGGTTATATTGAATTATGACCTATTAAAATTATGAAAGAACCAAATCTCAATCAATGATAAAAATTTAGATTAAAAAACTAATCGGGAAAATCTTAGTTATGCAAAGCAATAAGAAAAAATAGAAACTATAAATTTCATGCATTGAAATAGAAAACAATAGAGAAAAAGAAGAGAATTATGATAGAGAAGAGCTTTAATTGAACAATTGAATTGAAATGCATGAATTTGAAGCATAGTTGAATGTAGAGAAAACTGAAAAAGTTTAAATTATGAATTAGAGAAAAAACTAAAAAAAAACAAATATCTAAGTTTATAAATATGATAGATGAAAGATAATTTAAAAATTAAACTAAGATAAGTCCTATTTCCGTAACAAGGAACATGAAGAGTCATATAAGATTCATGAAGAATCATGCATAGATGATAGAAATTGATATCAATCTAAAAAATTTTTGGTCTTTAACTTCTTAATGAGCACCATATATTTTGCTAAGTAAACTTAGTTATGTTAGTTAATCCTAATTGGATAATGCTCAACGATTTCTATTTTTGTTGAGTGAAATACTTTTTCAATAAATAATTTTCTACTTCAATAAATATACAATTTAATTTTAACATTTTGTTATAAAAAATGTTTGTTAATAACATATATTTCTAATAAAAAATGTTAAAAAAATAAAATAAAAGAATTACAGCATTGACAGAGAGAAAATGAGTAAATAGTATGTTAATATTATTAATTTTCTCATTTTAATTTTAATTTTATTGTCAAATTATATTTTTAATTTTTTTAATATTAAAACTAATACGATAATAATATGTGAATTCACAGACCTTGATGAGAGAGATTCCGACAAACAAACCAAGTAGTTAATTTATGTTTCAATTATGATCACTGACACCACTTATAGGAATGCCAAAACTTGTTTGTTCTTATTTGAATCCTGAATATTAAACCCACAACACAACAGAACATCCCCATCACACCCTTCATTTTCATGGTTGAACATGAGGTTGAATCACATCACATGCATTCACCTCTGATACACGTTCCTACTCATAAAAAAATCTGCCAACAAGATCAAGTTGGAATTCTAATTAATTAATCCAATTCAATTACCACCAACTTTGTTTCCAGTTTCATACCATTCCAGCTTTGTTACTGTGACCACCGTGTTTTAATTGGCCCCAGGATCTCTATCACAGGTCCGAACCAGTTCAGTCACTTTCCTTTAAAGCCATCAAATGGGTCCACCAATTTTCCTTCACTGACACATTACTTAATTTTCCCCCAATTTTCTGTAGCCATTTTTTCACAATTGCTACACTGTGGTTTGATAAATCCCAACATGTCATATTTTGATTCTTACTTGTGTGGTGAGAAATGGTTCAACCTCTAATTCTACTTCTATTGTTTTTTTTTTTTTTTTAATATTTTATTATTAGATTATTCTGTTTTGACATGTCTCATTTCTAACTTATTAAAGATGGAATAAGATAAACTAATATCTTATTACTTATTTCAGTATGTCCCACCACAAAACAGGTTAATGGATGAGTGGGTCAATATGATAATAATTATTTTTAAATATATCTTTAATTATATAAATAATTTTTAAATTTATTTATTAATTAATATTTTTATTAGATAAATTAAAAAATTATTATATTTATGTGTTAAAATAAATAATTATAATTAATAATTTAAATTTAATTAATTAATTTTTATAATTTAAATTATAATATTATATATTTATATATTTTAATAACATAAAAAAATATAATAATTTAAATATAATATTTTTTATTTTAATTTTAATATATAAATATATTTTTAAAACGTGTCAATACTGTCTCTCTTATCCATCTATCAAATTGGTAGATTAGATATGACATATCACGGTAGACTAAAATTACTCTAATCTTACCATTTTTAGACAAGTTGGTGGACCAACCCATCATCCCTTATCCATTTGTCATCTCAATTTATAATCCAATGAATTATTTTTATTAAATTTAATTAATTTTGCCATCTCTAATATTCATTAAAATTAATTTTCAATCTTTTATATTATTTATTATTAAAAGTAAACACTTATTGGAATAATAAATATTGTAAAAATAATTATAGTTGAGCATTAAAAAAATTATATTAAACTTTTAAATTTTTATTTTAAAATTAAATATACACTTAACTTTCTTTTTAACAAGAAGAATTAGTCAATGTTATAAAGATAAAAAAAATAATAAACAAGATTATAACATTTAAATGGAGCAATCAAATTGCACCCATGTAAATTAGATCTATTAATGTATACAAATCTTACAGAAATTTACAGAAAAAAAAAACCACGGACATTCGACCATGCAAATGGATGAACTAGATAGCACTGATTTAAATCAAATCTGTTCATCTTTCAAGAATCTTGCAGAAAATAGTCTTTTTTTTAATAATTAAACAACAATCGAGATTACGTGTTGAAATACATGAAACAGAGAGCACTGTTTTAAATCCAATAATTAATAACAAATTGAAAATGTTAACAACAATTGGAAATGTCATATTGCAACATTAATTTATAATTAACATTTTAGTAATTAAAGTAAACAAAAATGTCACTTTAAATATAGGAGTATGACCTCATAGCATAGGTGAAGGACTTTCAAGCGTCGTCTTGTTGTACGGACCCAGTTTCATCAGTTTTCTCTCTTTTAACAAACTAGCCATTTCAAAACACATGTTAAACTTGAGAAGACAACATTTTTTAAATAAATTTGTACCAATCTAAAAAAACTCAAAATAATAAGGAAAATAATAATAATAATAATAATAGTATTAAATTATAGACGATATTGAGAATTTTAATTCTTTATGATATAAAATTTTGTTACTCATATCATCAATTAATCATGTATTAATCTAATAAAATTTAAATATTTATTTTTTAAATATTTTTGTGACATAAACTAATTTGTTAAAGCTTTTTTATGGGTGATCTTTACTGTATTATTCAACTTTTGTGGTAGTAATTACTACAAACTATCATATTTATCGTGAATTAAGTTAAACTTAAAAATGAGTTTAATTAGATAAAATTTAAATAAAAAATGGAATAAAACTTGTAGGGATTATGTTTTGTAGTAAGTTTCAAAATTTGTCGAAATTACCACCATATTTTTGTTTTAAATAGAGAATAATTTTTGGTTTCAAAACTTTTTTTTTTAATTTTATGATTTAAAACTTTATATCAAGTTAAAGTTATGTATATTTATATGAAAGTGTCAACATTAATGTTAATGTTAATAATGATATTAACCATAATGGTGATAGTAATAAATATAGTTTTTTTAGCAGTGGTGTAAGTAATGATAATTATAATTATTATGATAATGAACATAATACTTACAATATTAATGAACAATAATAATAGAAGTTATGGTAATAACGATAATGATTGTGGCCATGCTAATGGAGATAGATATTAGTTATGATAATGAAGCCGAAGAAAATGTTCTCGAATATCAAATTCATAAATAGTTTTTTATCATTTAAAAAAATCTTAATTAATTATTTCATACCTCAAAAACTGTTGTGTGTTAATTTTGATCCCATTTAGTTGATTTTGGTCCCTTTAAATATATCCATTATTTGTAAAAATCTTCTAGTCATAATCCTTCTTCATATGTAGCTTTGTTGTAATAGTTGTTTATTAAGTCTTCCAATTCTCCTTGAGGAAATTAATCCTTGCAAATGTGCTAGATAACCAAGTCCAAATATAGTTGCAAGACCAGTATGGTCTTAAATCAACAATACATATTTCTCCCAAAAGACAATGGATATCTTCAAAATGACCATCTCCTCCATATATAGGTCATTGATTACCAATTTTATCCTTCTCTATATCCAATCCATCAAGAAGATTAAGAATGATGTACTATTTTACTTTGTTAACTTTCATCTTCAAACTCATCCTCTCGAAAGGGAGTGGGGAAAGGGGTTACCGTACAGTCGACCACAAACATATAAACATAATCAAGATATTTTAAAGTAATAGAATATTCTAGATAAAGACCTCATCTACTATAGTGGAACCAAAAAATTTATTAACAAGTTCTCTGCCAATACTCTATCCTTCTAGCAAATAGAATAACAACTATGATAAGTCAATGACTAGTGGACTCATTTAACCACAAGCAACGACAACTTCCAGCACTAAACTTGAATAACAACGTTATCTCGTAACACCAATCGATGATGAAGATCGCTAAGGATAAAGAAAGTGAACACATGTTGAATACAATCTCTAACATTTTACCTACTTCCGATAAAAAAAAGGATGTTCTATTTGAAAAAGAGTAAAAACAATGCTTACATGGAAGACACAATGAGAACATTAATCCTACATCGAAATGATGATGTAGGACTTTGTTAGCCATGTCATCAATTAACCATGAATTAATGGCATGAACCATAACTAAATTATTTTTATATGCGAGTAAAAAACGAAAATAAATAAATAAAAAGGAAGAAAATGAAAATGCATCATTTATTTGGCCTAAAAAAAAAAAAATTTAAGCAAGTCAATATTGTCTTATTGTTTTATAATATATTTATCAATGTAATAGATAAACGTATAAATTCATCTGTTAATGAAAATTATTTGAATTATGAATTGATTATATCATTGATTATTGGTCGAAATAAAATATAGTTCCAAAATTAATGATTATCAAGGTGATGCTAGCTATCAAATAGTTAGTTCTTATCTTAAATTCTTAAAACAAAGATATTTGTTCTAATGAAAAGAAGCAAAAACACGTAAGTTAGGGTATTTATAGCATGATAGATAATAAAATGACTTAAAAATATATAATATTGTTAGAGAAGTTATTTCATTATTATATGCACATTCTTATTTGTTAGATGCTATCAATAACATGTTTGAGATTATAATAATAAATTATTACTTCACCTCTAATATGTAGAAAAGGAAGGGAATGCTAAGACAAGCAAACATATTCACTTAAGGTATAAAATTTGGAAAGATGGCGGGTGGAGCTTTAGTTACTCTAGAAAATGGAAGACAATATGAGGGTAAGATCACAACATTTGTGTTAGTCACGTGTTTTGTAGCAACCATGGGTGGTTTATGTAACATCCTAAAATTTGCAACCAATTATATAAATAAATTTTGTAAGTTATAAATATGTACTGAATATTATGTAGAGTTATTATAAAAATAAAACATGATTTTTGTTTATAGTAATTTTATCTTAAGAAAATTATAAAATAAAATTCAAGGTTAATATTGTGTCAAATAATAATTTAATAATAATTCTTAATAATAAAATTAAATAAATGAATAAATAAATATTTAGGAATTTAATACTATAAAAAAAAGAGAAACAGAAGGTCGGTGGTGGCCTAAATACATTTGAATTAAGTCGGTGAAGAATCGGAATTAAATTAAGGCGGTGGAGAATTAAGACAAGTGAAGAAAATCCTAGAAGGAATTAAGTTGGTGAGTAAGTTTATAAATAGGAGGAAACTGGAAACATACACCAACACAATTCACACCCAACTTGAAGAATTCGAGAGAAAGGAGGAAAGGAGGAGCATACAAAATTAGGAGAGTAATAAGATTTTTGAGAAATCAGGTATGGGTTAGATGTTTAATTTTACTCATACGAATGTCTGAAATTTTGAAATTGGAGATTACTATTCATCATTTGCAAAGTTTGAAATATTACTAACTTAGATAATAAATTAGGATTAATAAATGTAATCTGTAAGGGGGGTTATATTAGTGGTATCAGAGCTCTGGTTATGCATCTTTAGGGCTTATGGGTACAAGTTGATTAGGGAAAACGTTGTTTGTATAGAAAATTTTTAAATATAAGATAGGAATAATTTCTATCACCAAACATTAACTTAGTGAAATAAACTGTAGGTCGAAATGCCACCTCAGCGTGATCCTATGGTCGATGTGGCACAAGCCATAAGGGAAATGGTTGCTGCATTGACTCAGCCAGCTTTGCCCCAGCATCATGCCACTGTAGATAAAACAACTTTAGTCGACTTCAAGAAAAATGATCTGCCATATTTTAAAGGAGAATATGATCCTGAGAAGGCTGAAGAGTGGATTCAGACCTTAGATGGTATTTTTGTAGCTATGGAATGTCCGGATGAACAAAAAGTATCCCATGCTAGTTTCCAACTGCAAGGTGATGCGAAGGTATGGTGGAAGGCAAGTTTGAAAATGTTGGAAAATAAAGGAGAAAAAGTTACTTGGGAATTATTTAAAACCATGTTTTTAGAGAAATATTTTCCCACTAGTGCAAGGAACGCAAAGGAGGTGGAATTCAATAAACTTTATCAAGGAAGTATGACAATTTCAGAATATATTTCCAGATTTGAGTCCTTGGCAAAATATTCCAGATATTTACAACTTACTTTAGATGAAGAATGGAAATGCAAGAAATTTGAAGATGGGCTCCGATATGAGATTAGAAGGGTAGTTACTCCATTGGGCATTAAATCATTTCTAGAGTTGATGGATAGATGTAAAGTGATAGAAGATATGGACAGGATTCAGAGAAACAAGAACATTGAAAATAAAAGTGGTATGTTTAGAGGAGGGCTAATACAGAAGAGCAAAACCAATCGATATCAAAAGTCCTATAGCAAACCTGTACCTCAGCAGTTCAAAGGATATAGAGGGGTTGAATCTAGTAAAGCAAGTAATAGACCCTTTCAGTAATCAACTCTGCAATCAACTCTGAAATGCTGGAAATGTGGGAAAGGACATTTAACCAAAGATTGTTCCTTACCAGGCCAAGTGTGCTTTGTGTGTGGAAAACCAGGACATTTGGCTCGAGATTATCCTCCAAACAAGACATCAGTAGCTGGAGAACAAAGGATATGATTCCAAAAACCTGTAACTAGTGGAAGAGTCTTCACCTTGAGTGGTGCAGAAGCCTCTAAATCTGAAGATCTTATACAGAGTGAAGGGAAAATGGGAGGTAAGTCCTTAACTATACTATTTGATTCAGGTGCCACTCATTAATTTATTTCTAATGAATGTGTCAAGGATCTGAACTTAGTTGTGACACCTTTGCCTTATGATTTGCTTGTGTCTGTGCCTACCGCTGAGCCAACCCTTACTTCTAGAATATGTCTCAACTGTGTACTGACCATTCAAAATAAAGACTTTATTGTAAACCTTATTTTTTTGCCCTTACATAACTTAGATGTTATCTTAGGAATGGATTGGCTATCTCATAACCACATACTAATAGACTGTGCCTCTAAGACCTTAATTCTACCTGACCTTGATGTTTCTAGATTTAAACCTATCAAACCAAAAGAGATTTCATTTAAACATGAAATTCAAAAATACATGATATCCTTTATAGAAGGCAAGGAAAATAAGGTTTCCTTAGACTGTATAGTAGTAGTAAATGAGTATCCAGAAGTATTTCCGGATGATGTTCCCGGTCTACCTCCCAAAAGAGAAGTAGAATTTAGTATTGAATTAATTCCTGGAGCTAGACCTATTTCAATGCAACCTTATAGGATGTCACCCTTAGAACTTGCTGAACTTAAGAAACAATTAGAAGAGTTGTTGGAAAAATAGTTTATTTGACCTAGTGTATCACCATGGGGAGCTCCTGTTTTGTTAGTTAAAAAGAAAGACGGGAGTTCAAGATTATGTGTAGATTATAGACAATTGAATAAAGTCACAGTAAAGAATAAATATCCCTTACCTAGGATAGATGACTTAATGGACCAACTTAGGGGCGCTACTATATTTTCTAAAATAAATATGAGATCAGGGTACCATCAAATAAGGGTTAGAAAAGAAGATATCCTGAAAACTGCATTCAGAACTAGGTATGGACATTATGAATATCAAGATATGCCTTTCAGGGTAACTAATGCTCCTGCAATTTTTATGGATTACATGAATAGAGTGTTCAGATCTTACTTAGATAAATTTGTAGTAGTATTTATTGATGATATAATCAAAAGACAAAGAAGAACATAAAAATCATCTTAGAACGGTATTAAGAATTTTAAAGGATAAACAATTGTATGCAAAATTGTCCAAGTGTGAATTTTGGTTGGAAAAAGTAAAATTTCTAGGTCATGTAATTTCTAAAGAAGGCATAAGTGTTGATCCTTCAAAAGTGGAAGTTGTATTACAATGGGAACAACCTAAAAATGTGACTGAGGTTAGAAGCTTTTTAGGCTTGGCAGAATATTATCGAAGATTCATAGAAGGATTTTCAAAAATAGCTGGACCTTTGACACAACTAACAAGGAAAAATCAGCCTTTCATTTGGAGTGAGAGGTGTGAAAGTAGTTTCCAAGAGTTAAAACACAAATTGACAACTTCCCCAATATTGATATTGCCAGATCCTATAGAGCCATATGAAGTATATTGTGATGCATCATATCAAGGACTATGTTGTGTGTTAATGCAAAATAAGAGAGTGGTGGCATATGCCTCTAGAATATTAAAACCACACGAAATGAATTATCCTGCCCATGACTTGGAATTAGCAGCCATAGTGTTTGCTTTAAAAATTTGGAGACATTATTTATATGGATCTAAATTTGATGTATATAGTGATCATAAGAGTTTGAAATATTTATTTGATAAAAAAGTGTTGAATATGAGACAAAGAAGATGGATGGAATTTATAAAAGATTATGATTTCCAGTTATTTTATCATCCAAGAAAAGCGAATGTAGTAGCGAATGCCTTAAGTAGGAAAACTGTTCATGTTTCAACTATGATGATTAAAGAGATGGAATTGATAGAACAATTTAGAGATTTAAATTTATACACTATTAGCGAAAATGATAGAATACAATTAGGAATTATTTCTATTAATAATGAGTTCCTATATAAAATAAGAGACAAACAAGGAGATGATGAGTTTATATTGGAAAAGAGAAAATTAATAGGGACTGATAAAGCTGGAGATTTTAATTTAGGAATAGATGATATATTAAGATTTAAACATAGAGTATGTGTGACAGATAATAAAGAAATTAAGGACTTAATTTTAGAAGAAGGACATACAAGTAAATTAAGTATACATTCTGGAGTTACTAAAATGTATAAGGATTTGAAAGAAATGTTTTGGTGGCCTGGAATGAAGAAGGACGTAGCAAAATATGTTGCCCGTTGCTTAACATGTCAGAAAATTAAAATAGAACATAAAAAACCCTCTGGCATGTTACAACCATTAAAAATTCCAGTTTGGAAATGGGATAGTGTATCTATGGATTTTGTGGTGGGTTTACCCAAAACTTCTAGAAATTACAATTCTATTTGGGTGATTGTGGATAGGTTAACAAAAATTGCTCATTTCATTCCCATTAATATTAAGTACTCTTTAGATAAATTAGCATTATTGTATATGAAAGAAATTGTTAGACTACATGGTGTACCAACTAGTATAGTGTCAGATAGAGATCCCAGATTCGTATCTAGATTTTGGAAAGAATTCCAAAAAGCTTTAGGAAGTAAATTGCATCTCAGTTCAGCCTATCATCCTCAAACTGATGGGCAGACTGAAAGAACCATCCAGTCATTAGAAGATCTTTTAAGAGCTTGTGTATTAGAAGAAAAATCTAGTTGGGATGAAATTTTACCCTTAGTAGAATTTACATATAATAATAGTTATCACTCTAGTATAGGTATGGCCCCTTATGAAGCACTTTATGGGCGTAAGTGTAGGACACCTTTAGTTTGGTATCAGGATGGTGAAAATTTATTAATAGGACCAGATATAATCCAACAAACAACGAATAAGGTAAAAATAATTCAAGATAAGATGAGAACTGCTCAAAGTCGACAGAAAATTTATGCTGATAAGAGAAGGAAATGTTAGACAAATGACATCCATCTAGAGGGGGGTGAATAGATGTCAAATTAAAAATTTATTTGTGAGTCAATAATTTATTTGAACACAGATAAAACGGAAGCAATAATATAATCAGGAAACGAGAAAGAGATAAGGGAAAGAGAAGAGCACACAGAGATTTATACTAGTTCGGGTATAGGCAACCCTACATCCAGTTCCCAGTCAACTCTTTACACAAGAGTGACTCCCCATTCACTATCTTTCAAATTCAGTTTACAAATTACAATCAACTCAGCAGAAGAACTAGTAAAAAGTAAACTAATTAAAAAGACAATTACCTCCTTAGAAACCCACTAAGGATGAACATCTCCCTAGAATCCCACTAGGGATGAACACCTCCTCTGAACAAATCAAAGGATGAAAACACCTCCTTAGAATCCCACTAAGGATGAACACCTCCCTAGAATCACACTAGGGAAAAAACACCTCCTTTTCACCAATAAAAAAAGGATGAAGGTAATAAAAATAAGAACAGACACACCTGGGTAATGGAGACAACAAATTGTAGAAGCCTGTAGAATGCCAATCTCCAAGAACAAGTGTGATTAACAATGAAAGCACAGAAGGAAGTAGAGAAGAGGGTTTTCTCAAAAGGTGTAAAATATCTCTGTTGCCTTGCTCATAATTCTTTTCTCAAAACTGATTGAATGTAAATTGTATTTTCGAATTCTGTAATTGTGTGTTTTTGATTTTACATCAAAACTTAATTAAATAGAAAAATAGCATCAGAAAATGGCCGTTGAACATTAATATTTTTGTGAATAAAAATCAGGATATATTCAGAAATATTTATTCTTCAAAACAAATATATTTTTCAAATTTGAATTGCCATAATTGATTATGTTACCAATATAATCAATTATGACAGAGAAAATCATTTTTCCATTTCTGATGCATCATAATTGATTATGACAATGAAAAATATCATGTTATGAATTTTATCACACTTGTGCTTTGGAGACTTATGAATAATATTACTTCATCAACTTGTACCTGCATATCCAGTATTCTAAGACTCTATCTAGTCTTCAGGAATCATCTTGGGCTTGCTTGAATCATCATCTTTATCAAAAACATATCTTGGGCATGTAGGGAAATGTTTCACATTTTCACCAACGTCATAAATTCAGTTTGTCCTTAATTCATCTTGAATGGTGTTGACTTGAATGTAGTTGACTTGAATCATTATCAAAATCATCTCTTGGGAATGTAGGGACATTTCCATCAATCTCCCCCTCATTGCTTTTAAGAAACCTTTAGAATTTCAAGAAGGAGATCATGTATTTTTGAAAGTTACACCTATTACGGGAGTTGGCAGAGCTATAAAATCTAAGAAACTTTCCCCTAAATATATTGAGCCTTATAAAATTACAAAACGGGTTGGAAATGTTGCATACCAGATAACCTTATCACCTTTTCTCTCAAATCTTCATGATGTATTCCATGTGTCACAATTGAGAAAGTACATTTCAGATCCAACACATGTCCTAGAACCTGATCAAGTACAGGTAAAGGAAAACCTCACCTTTGAACCAAGTCCTTTTAAGATTGAACAAAGAAGGATTAAGCATCTAAGAGGAAAAGATATTACTTTGGTTAAGGTTATCTGGGATGATGTTAGAGGCGACGCTACATGGGAACTGGAAGAGAAAATGAGAATTGAATACCCTTATCTATTCACATGCAATATATTACAAATTTCGAGGACAAAATTTTATTTAGTAGGGGAGAATTAAAATATCCTAAATTTTGCAACAAATTACAATTTACTCTTTGGTTATGATCTTGGGATCACGGAAGGAGTGACTTCCATGGAACCTTTCCTAATACAATTCTTTCCTAGTGTTTATAAACAAATGCAAGACGAATCTAACCACGAAAGCCAATATTGCAAATTTGACAATGAGCTCCTTACTTTGTTCACCTCTTCATTATATCTTGCTGCATTAGTAGCTTCTTTCTGTGCTTCCACCACCACAAGAATGATGGGACGCAAGACCTCAATGTTTGTAGGTGGTTTGTTTTTCCTTTTTGGTGCTTTGTTGAATGGTTTTGCCATCAATATTGAGATGCTTATCATAGGTCGTTTATTGCTTGGTTTTGGTGTTGGATATTGTAATCGGGTGAGACTTCATATCATTTTCAATGCTTTCAAGTTTTATTATAAATGTAGATAATTTTTCATGATTACCTATTTTAAAATGTTTTCTTTTATTATTATTATTATTATTTCCAATAGTCTGTACCTGTGTATTTGTCTGAAATGGCCCCAACAACGATAAGAGGTGCACTCAACATTGGTTTTCAAATGATGATCACAATTGGCATATTAATTGCAAACCTTATCAACTATGGGACTGCAAAACTAGAATATGGTTGGAGAATTTCTTTAGGTATTGGTGCAGTCCCCGCAATAATGCTATGTGTGGGATCTCTTTTCTTAGGTGACACACCAAACTCTCCGGTTGAAAGAGGTAAAATAGAAGCAGCTAAGAAAATGTTGCAAAGGATTCGTGGCGTTGATAATGTCGATGAGGAGTTCCAAGAGCTCGTTGATGCGACTAAAGCGACCAAAGATGTGGAACACCCATGGAAGAACATTATACAACCAAAACATAGGCCTCAACTCACTTTTTGCTCTCTCGATTCCATTCTTCCAACAATTCACCAGTATCAATGTCATAATGTTTTATGCACCCGTCCTCTTTAAAACTTTAGGCTTTGGAAGCGATACTTCCCTTATGTCTTCCGTTATCACCGGAGGTGTTAATGTGGTTGCCACTGTTGTTTCCATTTTCTCTCGTGGACAAGTTTGGAAGAAGGATATTGTTCCTCGAAGGTGGTATTCAAATGCTTGTTTGTCGGTAAAAACCTTAACTTAATCAATAGACAATGCTTGCTATTTTAATATTTAAAAAAAAATAACATTTTTATCACTTTGGTTAAGTCAATTTTTTAGCATGAACAACTAATTCGAAGGCCATAATAATTGTTTGTAGCTTGTCGTTGGAACCATGATTGCTATGAAGTTTGGAGTGAGCGGTGAAGGCTCATTTACCAATGGAGAAGCTAGTCTCCTCTTATTCTTTATATGTGCATATGTTGCAGCATATGCATGGTCTTGGGGTCCACTAGGGTGGTTGGTTCCAAGTGAAATATGTTCTCTTGAGGTTCGATCGGCAGGTCAAAGCACCAATGTTGTCGTAAACATGTTGTTCACCTTTGTCATTGCTCAAATTTTCCTAACCATGCTGTGTCACTTGAAGTTTGGCCTTTTCTTCTTCTTTGCTGGATTTGTGCTTATCATGACCATTTTTGTCGCCTTGTTCCTACCCGAGACAAGGAACGTCCGAATTGAAGAAATGAATAGAGTATGGAAATCACACTCGGTTTTGGACTAGGTTCATTCCAAATGATACCGTCATCGATGGACATCCTCATATGGTCACGCCTTGAAATTAAATTCACCAATATTTTCATTTAAATGAGCCAACAAAATCTCTATCATTTTTCACATAATCTCATTGTAATTACGTGAATCGTATTTATTTATTTGATTATTTATCATTTTATAGTAATGCTTGAATTTGTTTTGATTTTTTCCTTAAAGTTAATGTTGAGTTATTTGAACAAATAGTTGGTCAAAATATTTGACACTTATTCAAAACACATTGTTATTTAACAAACACTAAATATGTAAAAGACTATGGGTATGGTTAGACATACGTTGAAATGATATTGAATGGAAAAATTGTACTTTCCAATATATAAATAGACATGAAGTGAAAATGGTGAATTAAGTTAAACTTTAAAATGAGTTTAATTAGAGAAAATTCAAATCAAAACACACAATAAAATTTGTTGGGGATTATGTTTTGTAGTAAGTTTCAAAATTTGTAGAAACTACCACCATATTTTTGTTTTTAATAGAGAATAAATTTTGGTTTCAAAACTTTATTTCTTTTTTAATTTTATAATTCAAAATTTTATATCAAGTTAAAGTTACGTATATTTATATGGGACACATTGTCAACATTGATGTTAGTGTTAATAATGATATTAGCAATAATGGTGATACTTGATAAATATAGTTTTCTTAGCAGTGGTGGTGTAAGTAATGGTGATAATGACAATCATTATGATATTGGTGACCATGATAACGAACATAATACTTATGATATCAATGACTATGGTAATAATAACAATAGAAGTTATGGTAATAACAATAATGATTACGGCAATGCAAGTGGAGATAGACAATAGTTATGATAATGACGATGAAGAAAATGTTCCCAAATATCAAATTAATAAATAGTTTTTCATCATTTAAAAAAAAAACTTAATTAATTATTTCATACCCCAAAAGCTGTTGTGTGTTTATTTTGATCTCGTTTAGTTGATTTTGGTCCCTTTAATTTGTTTTAGTTTTCATTATAAATTTTACGATTGTTGTCCCCATTGTTAAATTTTTAAGCGATGATTTAACTAACTCGAGTACCACATAATTACTTTCTTTTAGGATTGAAGTACACATTGTGTGGTCATTTTAAGTTATACATCATCATTTTGACTTTTTCTAAAGAAAGTACCCTTTGTTTTCAAAGTAGGTGAAATGTGAGGGATTAGTTTCGTCGTGTGTTGACGCTTTGTTCCCTCAGTAACCTTCGTTCTACATTGGGGATTAATCAAGGAGCAAGAAAAGAGCCAAAAATATCTAAAGAATTTCTATGGGCATCTTAACTAGAAGCAATGGAAAAGAACCCGAGGAAAAGCTACCCGAACCCAACCAAAGCATGATGGCTCTTGGGATGTTTAGAATTTTAATCATTTGTAAAAAATAAATTATTTTACAAACCAATATAATAATCTCTTAATAACTTCAACAAAATTATACGTAAATATTTCTAAATATCAACCAAAATTTTATTTTATATGTTACACCTACTTGTTTTAATTTAATACGATTTTAATTTCTAATATATTTTATTTTATAAAAAATGTGTGCTTTAGTTTTTGTTCTTTATCATCGCTTTTGGTTAAGATTTATTTGTACGGAAAAATATTTAAAAAAACTAAAGATGAATTATTTTAAAATTACAAAGAAATAAAAATTGTATGGTTCCAAAATTGAATTTGGTAAAATTACAAGATCCAAATTATATTTAAACGTTTTATATTAGTTTAGTTTAATTTTAGGAGTAGGGAAGACGTTAATAAATAAATAACTATTATATGATAGGTTGTTTTAAGATAATTTTTGTCTATCATTAAAAGAAATAAAAAACCGAGTGGAGTGAAATTTAATTCTACGACATTAAAAAGTAATATATTCATTATTTGTACAAATCTTCTAGTCATAATCCTTCTTCATATGTAGCTTTGTTGTAATAGTTGTCCATACAGTCTTCCGATTCTCCTTGAAGAAACTAATCCTTTCAAATGTACTAGATAACCAAGTCCAAAGATAGTTGCATGAGCAAGTATGGTCTTCAATCAACAACACATATTTCTCCCAAAAGACAATGGATATCTTCAAAATGACCATCTCCTCCACATATAGGTCATCGATTGTCAATTTTATCCTTCTCTATATCTAATCCATTAAGAGGATTAGGAATGATGTAACATTTTACTTTGTTAACTTTCATCTTCAGACTCATCCTCTCGAAAGGGAGTGCGGAGAGCGGTTACAGTACAGATCGACCACAAACACATAGACACAATCAAGATATTTTAAAGTAATAGAATATTCTAGAGAAAGACCTCATCTACTATAGTGGAACCAAAAATTTTATTAACGAGTCATCTTCCAATACTCTATCCTTATAGCAAATAGAATAACAGACTATGATAAGTCAATGGCTAGTGGACTCATTTAACCACAACCAACAACAACTTCCAGCACTAACCTTGAATAATAACATTGTCCCGTAACACCAATTGATGATGAAGATCGCTAAGGATAAAGAGAGTGAACACATGTTGAATACAATCTCTAACATTTCACCTACTTCGATAAAAAAGGATGTTCTATTTGAAGAGGACACAATGAGAACATTAATCCTACATCGAAATGATGATGTGGGACTCTGTTAGCCATGTCATCAATTAACCATGAATTAATGGCATGAACCACAACTAAATTATTTATATATGCGAGTAGAAAACGAAATTAAATAAATAAAAAGGAAGAAAATGAAAATGCAACATTTATTTGGCCAAAAAAAAATTAAAATTGAAGCAGATCAATATTGGCTTATTGTTTTATAATATATTTATCAATGCAATAGATAAACGTATAAATTAATTTGTTAATGAAAATTATTTGAATTATGAATTGATTATATCATTGATTATTGGTCGAAATAAAATATAGTTCCAAAATTAATGATTATCAAGGTGATGTGTAGCTATCAAACAGCTTAGTTCTTATCTCAAATTCTTAAAACAAAGATATTTGTTCTAACGAAAAGAAGCAAAACACGTAAGTTAGGATATTTATAGCATGATAGATAATAAAATGACTTAAAAATATATAATATTGTTAGAGAAGTTATTTCATTATTATATGCACATTCTTATCTCGTTAGATGCTATCAATAACATGTTTGAGATTATAAAAACAAATTATTACTTCACCTCTAATATGTAGAAAAGGAAGGGAATGCTAAGACAAGCAAACATATTCACTTAAGATATAAAATTTGGAAAGATGGCGGGTGGAGCTTTAGTTACTCTAGAAAACGAAGACAATATGAGGGTAAGATCACAACGTTTGTGTTGGTCACGTGTTTTGTAGCAGCCATGGGTGGTTTACTCTTTGGTTATGATCTTGGGATCACTGGGAGGAGTGACTTCCATGGAACCTTTCCTAATAAAATTCTTTCCTAGTGTTTATAAACAAATGCAAGACGAATCTAACCACGAAAGCCAATATTGCAAATTTGACAATGAGCTCCTTACTTTGTTCACCTCTTCATTATATCTTGCTGCATTAGTAGCTTCTTTTTGTGCTTCCACAACCACAAGAATGATGGGACGCAAGACCTCAATGTTTGTAGGTGGTTTGTTTTTCCTTGTTGGTGCTTTGTTGAATGGTTTTGCCATCAATATTGAGATGCTTATCATAGGTCGTTTATTGCTTGGTTTTGGTGTTGGATATTGTAATCGGGTGAGACTTCATATCATTTTCAATGCTTTCAAGTTTTATTATAAATGTAGATAATTTTTCATGATTACCTATTTTAAAATGTTTTCTTTTATTATTATTATTATTATTTCCAATAGTCTCGTACTGTGTATTTGTCCGAAATGGCCCCAACAACGATAAGAGGTGCACTCAACATTGGTTTTCAAATGATGATCACAATTGGCATATTAATTGCAAACCTTATCAACTATGGGACTGCAAAACTAGAATATGGTTGGAGAATTTCTTTAGGTATTGGTGCAGTCCCCGCAATAATGCTATGTGTGGGATCTCTTTTCTTAGGTGACACACCAAACTCTCTCGGTTGAAAGAGGTAAAATAGAAGCAGCTAAGAAAATGTTGCAAAGGATTCGTGGCGTTGATAATGTCGATGAGGAGTTCCAAGAGCTCGTTGATGCGACTAAAGCAGCCAAAGATGTGGAACACCCATGGAAGAACATTATACAACCAAAATATAGGCCTCAACTCACTTTTTGCTCTCTCGATTCCATTCTTCCAACAATTCACCGGTATCAATGTCATAATGTTTTATGCACCCGTCCTCTTTAAAACTTTAGGCTTTGGAAGCGATACTTCCCTTATGTCTTCCGTTATCACCTGGAGGTGTTAATGTGGTTGCCACTCGTTGTTTCCATTTTCTCTGTGGACAAGTTTGGAAGAAGGATATTGTTCCTCGAAGGTGGTATTCAAATGCTTGTTTGTCGGTAAAAACCTTAACTTAATCAATAGACAATGCTTGCTATTTTAATATTTAAAAAAAATAACATTTTTATCACTTTGGTTAAGTCAATTTTTTAGCATGAACAACTAATTCGAAGGCCATAATAATTGTTTGTAGCTTGCTGTTGGAACCATGATTGCTATGAAGTTTGGAGTGAGCTGTGAAGGCTCATTTACCAATGGAGAAGCTAGTCTCCTCTTATTCTTTATATGTGCATATGTTGCAGCATATGCATGGTCTTGGGGTCCACTAGGGTGGTTGGTTCCAAGTGAAATATGTTCTCTTGAGGTTCGATCGGCAGGTCAAAGCACCAATGTTGCTGTAAACATGTTGTTCACCTTTGTCATTGCTCAAATTTTCCTAACCATGCTGTGTCACTTGAAGTTTGGCCTTTTCTTCTTCTTTGCTGGATTTGTGCTTATCATGACCATTTTTGTCGCCTTGTTCCTACCCGAGACAAGGAACGTCCGAATTGAAGAAATGAATAGAGTATGGAAATCACACTCGGTTTTGGACTAGGTTCATTCCAAATGATACCGTCATCGATGGACATCCTCATATGGTCACGCCTTGAAATTAAATTCACCAATATTTTCATTTAAATGAGCCAACAAAATCTCTATCATTTTTCACATAATCTCATTGTAATTACGTGAATCGTATTTATTTATTTGATTATTTATCATTTTATAGTAATGCTTGAATTTGTTTTGATTTTTTCCTTAAAGTTAATGTTGAGTTATTTGAACAAATAGTTGGTCAAAATATTTGACACTTATTCAAAACACATTGTTATTTAACAAACACTAAATATGTAAAAGACTATGGGTATGGTTAGACATACGTTGAAATGATATTGAATGGAAAAATTACTTTCCAATATATAAATAGACATGAAGTGAAAATGGTGAATTAAGTTAAACTTTAAAATGAGTTTAATTAGAGAAAATTCAAATCAAAACACACAATAAAATTTGTTGGGGATTATGTTTTGTAGTAAGTTTCAAAATTTGTAGAAACTACCACCATATTTTTGTTTTTAATAGAGAATAAATTTTGGTTTCAAAACTTTATTTCTTTTTTAATTTTATAATTCAAAATTTTATATCAAGTTAAAGTTACTGTGATATTTATATGGCAGACACATTGTCAACATTGATGTTAGTGTTAATAATGATATTAGCAATAATGGTGATACTGATAAATATAGTTTTCTTAGCAAGTGGTGGTGTAAGTAATGGTGATAATGACAATCATTATGATATTGGTGACCATGATAACGAACATAATACTTATGATATCAATGACTATGGTAATAATAACAATAGAAGTTATGGTAATAACAATAATGATTACTGCAATGCAAGTGGAGATAGACAATAGTTATGATAATGACGATGAAGAAAATGTTCCTAAATATCAAATTAATAAATAGTTTTTCATCATTTAAAAAAAAAACTTAATTAATTATTTCATACCCCAAAAACTGTTGTGTGTTTATTTTGATCTCGTTTAGTTGATTTTGGTCCCTTTAATTTGTTTTAGTTTTCATTATAAATTTTACGATTGTTGTCCCCATTGTTAAATTTTTAAGCGATGATTTAACTAACTGAGTACCACATAATTACTTTCTTTTAGGATTGAAGTACACATTGTGTGGTCATTTTAAGTTATACATCATCATTTTGACTTTTTCTAAAGAAAGTACCCTTTGTTTTCAAAGTAGGTGAAATGTGAGGGATTAGTTTCGTCGTGTGTTGACGCTTTGTTCCCTCAGTAACCTTCGTTCTACATTGGGGATTAATCAAGGAGCAAGAAAAGAGCCAAAAATATCTAAAGAATTTCTATGGGCATCTTAACTAGAAGCAATGGAAAAGAACCTGAGGAAAAGCTACCCGAACCCAACCAAAGCATGATGGCTCTTGGGATGTTTAGAATTTTAATCATTTGTAAAAAATAAATTATTTTACAAACCAATATAATAATCTCTTAATAACTTCAACAAAATTATACGTAAATATTTCTAAATATCAACCAAAATTTTATTTTATATGTTACACCTACTGTTTTAATTTAATACGATTTTAATTTCTAATATATTTTATTTTATAAAAAATGTGTGCTTTAGTTTTTGTTCTTTATCATCGCTTTTGGTTAAGATTTATTTGTACGGAAAAATATTTAAAAAAACTAAAGATGAATTATTTTAAAATTACAAAGAAATAAAAATTGTATGGTTCCAAAATTGAATTTGGTAAAATTACAAGATCCAAATTATATTTAAACGTTTTATATTAGTTTAGTTTAATTTTAGGAGTAGGGAAGACGTTAATAAATAAATAACTATTATATGATAGGTTGTTTTAAGATAATTTTTGTCTATCATTAAAAGAAATAAAAAACCAGTGGAGTGAAATTTAATTCTACGACATTAAAAAGTAATATATTCATTATTTGTACAAATCTTCTAGTCATAATCCTTCTTCATATGTAGCTTTGTTGTAATAGTGTGTCCATACAGCTCTTCCGATTCTCCTTGAAGAAACTAATCCTTTCAAATGTACTAGATAACCAAGTCCAAAGATAGTTGCATGAGCAAGTATGGTCTTCAATCAACAACACATATTTCTCCCAAAAGACAATGGATATCTTCAAAATGACCATCTCCTCCACATATAGGTCATCGATTGTCAATTTTATCCTTCTCTATATCTAATCCATTAAGAGGATTAGGAATGATGTAACATTTTACTTTGTTAACTTTCATCTTCAGACTCATCCTCTCGAAAGGGAGTGCGGAGAGCGGTTACAGTACAGATCGACCACAAACACATAGACACAATCAAGATATTTTAAAGTAATAGAATATTCTAGAGAAAGACCTCATCTACTATAGTGGAACCAAAAATTTTATTAACGAGTCATCTTCCAATACTCTATCCTTATAGCAAATAGAATAACAGCTTATGATAAGTCAATGGCTAGTGGACTCATTTAACCACAACCAACAACAACTTCCAGCACTAACCTTGAATAATAACATTGTCCCGTAACACCAATTGATGATGAAGATCGCTAAGGATAAAGAGAGTGAACACATGTTGAATACAATCTCTAACATTTCACCTACTTCGATAAAAAAAGGATGTTCTATTTGAAGAGGACACAATGAGAACATTAATCCTACATCGAAATGATGATGTGGGACTTCGTTAGCCATGTCATCAATTAACCATGAATTAATGGCATGAACCACAACTAAATTATTTATATATGCGAGTAGAAAACGAAATTAAATAAATAAAAAGGAAGAAAATGAAAATGCAACATTTATTTGGCCAAAAAAAATTAAAATTGAAGCAAGTCAATATTGGCTTATTGTTTTATAATATATTTATCAATGCAATAGATAAACGTATAAATTAATTTGTTAATGAAAATTATTTGAATTATGAATTGATTATATCATTGATTATTGGTCGAAATAAAATATAGTTCCAAAATTAATGATTATCAAGGTGATGTGTAGCTATCAAACAGCTTAGTTCTTATCTCAAATTCTTAAAACAAAGATATTTGTTCTAACGAAAAGAAGCAAAACACGTAAGTTAGGATATTTATAGCATGATAGATAATAAAATGACTTAAAAATATATAATATTGTTAGAGAAGTTATTTCATTATTATATGCACATTCTTATCTCGTTAGATGCTATCAATAACATGCTTGAGGTTATAAAAACAAATTATTACTTCACCTCTAATATGTAGAAAAGGAAGGGAATGCTAAGACAAGCAAACATATTCACTTAAGATATAAAATTTGGAAAGATGGCGGGTGGAGCTTTAGTTACTCTAGAAAACGAAGACAATATGAGGGTAAGATCACAACGTTTGTGTTGGTCACGTGTTTTGTAGCAGCCATGGGTGGTTTACTCTTTGGTTATGATCTTGGGATCACTGGAGGAGTGACTTCCATGGAACCTTTCCTAATAAAATTCTTTCCTAGTGTTTATAAACAAATGCAAGACGAATCTAACCACGAAAGCCAATATTGCAAATTTGACAATGAGCTCCTTACTTTGTTCACCTCTTCATTATATCTTGCTGCATTAGTAGCTTCTTTTTGTGCTTCCACAACCACAAGAATGATGGGACGCAAGACCTCAATGTTTGTAGGTGGTTTGTTTTTCCTTGTTGGTGCTTTGTTGAATGGTTTTGCCATCAATATTGAGATGCTTATCATAGGTCGTTTATTGCTTGGTTTTGGTGTTGGATATTGTAATCAGTGTGAGACTTCATATCATTTTCAATGCTTTCAAGTTTTATTATAAATGTAGATAATTTTTCATGATTACCTATTTTAAAATGTTTTCTTTTATTATTATTATTATTATTTCCAATAGTCTCGTACTGTGTATTTGTCTGAAATGGCCCCAACAACGATAAGAGGTGCACTCAACATTGGTTTTCAAATGATGATCACAATTGGCATATTAATTGCAAACCTTATCAACTATGGGACTGCAAAACTAGAATATGGTTGGAGAATTTCTTTAGGTATTGGTGCAGTCCCCGCAATAATGCTATGTGTGGGATCTCTTTTCTTAGGTGACACACCAAACTCTCTGGTTGAAAGAGGTAAAATAGAAGCAGCTAAGAAAATGTTGCAAAGGATTCGTGGCGTTGATAATGTCGATGAGGAGTTCCAAGAGCTCGTTGATGCGACTAAAGCAGCCAAAGATGTGGAACACCCATGGAAGAACATTATACAACCAAAATATAGGCCTCAACTCACTTTTTGCTCTCTGATTCCATTCTTCCAACAATTCACCGGTATCAATGTCATAATGTTTTATGCACCCGTCCTCTTTAAAACTTTAGGCTTTGGAAGCGATACTTCCCTTATGTCTTCCGTTATCACCGGAGGTGTTAATGTGGTTGCCACTCGTTGTTTCCATTTTCTCTCGTGGACAAGTTTGGAAGAAGGATATTGTTCCTCGAAGGTGGTATTCAAATGCTTGTTTGTCGTGTAAAAACCTTAACTTAATCAATAGACAATGCTTGCTATTTTAATATTTAAAAAAAAATAACATTTTTATCACTTTGGTTAAGTCATTTTTTTAGCATGAACAACTAATTCGAAGGCCATAATAATTGTTTGTAGCTTGCTGTTGGAACCATGATTGCTATGAAGTTTGGAGTGAGCGGTGAAGGCTCATTTACCAATGGAGAAGCTAGTCTCCTCTTATTCTTTATATGTGCATATGTTGCAGCATATGCATGGTCTTGGGGTCCACTAGGGTGGTTGGTTCCAAGTGAAATATGTTCTCTTGAGGTTCGATCGGCAGGTCAAAGCACCAATGTTGCTGTAAACATGTTGTTCACCTTTGTCATTGCTCAAATTTTCCTAACCATGCTCGTGTCACTTGAAGTTTGGCCTTTTCTTCTTCTTTGCTGGATTTGTGCTTATCATGACCATTTTTGTCGCCTTGTTCCTACCCGAGACAAGGAACGTCCGAATTGAAGAAATGAATAGAGTATGGAAATCACACTGGTTTTGGACTAGGTTCATTCCAAATGATACCGTCATCGATGGACATCCTCATATGGTCACGCCTTGAAATTAAATTCACCAATATTTTCATTTAAATGAGCCAACAAAATCTCTATCATTTTTCACATAATCTCATTGTAATTACGTGAATCGTATTTATTTATTTGATTATTTATCATTTTATAGTAATGCTTGAATTTGTTTTGATTTTTTCCTTAAAGTTAATGTTGAGTTATTTGAACAAATAGTTGGTCAAAATATTTGACACTTATTCAAAACACATTGTTATTTAACAAACACTAAATATGTAAAAGACTATGGGTATGGTTAGACATACGTTGAAATGATATTGAATGGAAAAATTACTTTCCAATATATAAATAGACATGAAGTGAAAATGGTGAATTAAGTTAAA
Source organism: Sphenostylis stenocarpa (assembly GCA_963425845.1). NCBI lineage: Eukaryota > Viridiplantae > Streptophyta > Magnoliopsida > Fabales > Fabaceae > Sphenostylis > Sphenostylis stenocarpa. Next base: position 41,732,029 of record OY731401.1, read on the forward strand.
CTTTAAAATGAGTTTAATTAGAGAAAATTCAAATCAAAACACACAATAAAATTTGTTGGGGATTATGTTTTGTAGTAAGTTTCAAAATTTGTAGAAACTACCACCATATTTTTGTTTTTAATAGAGAATAAATTTTGGTTTCAAAACTTTATTTCTTTTTTAATTTTATAATTCAAAATTTTATATCAAGTTAAAGTTACGGTATATTTATATGGCGGACACATTGTCAACATTGATGTTAGTGTTAATAATGATATTAGCAATAATGGTGATACTGATAAATATAGTTTTCTTAGCAGTGGTGGTGTAAGTAATGGTGATAATGACAATCATTATGATATTGGTGACCATGATAACGAACATAATACTTATGATATCAATGACTATGGTAATAATAACAATAGAAGTTATGGTAATAACAATAATGATTACGGCAATGCAAGTGGAGATAGACAATAGTTATGATAATGACGATGAAGAAAATGTTCCTAAATATCAAATTAATAAATAGTTTTTCATCATTTAAAAAAAAAACTTAATTAATTATTTCATACCCCAAAACTCGTTGTGTGTTTATTTTGATCTCGTTTAGTTGATTTTGGTCCCTTTAATTTGTTTTAGTTTTCATTATAAATTTTACGATTGTTGTCCCCATTGTTAAATTTTTAAGCGATGATTTAACTAACTGAGTACCACATAATTACTTTCTTTTAGGATTGAAGTACACATTGTGTGGTCATTTTAAGTTATACATCATCATTTTGACTTTTTCTAAAGAAAGTACCCTTTGTTTTCAAAGTAGGTGAAATGTGAGGGATTAGTTTCGTCGTGTGTTGACGCTTTGTTCCCTCAGTAACCTTCGTTCTACATTGGGGATTAATCAAGGAGCAAGAAAAGAGCCAAAAATATCTAAAGAATTTCTATGGGCATCTTAACTAGAAGCAATGGAAAAGAACCTGAGGAAAAGCTACCCGAACCCAACCAAAGCATGATGGCTCTTGGGATGTTTAGAATTTTAATCATTTGTAAAAAATAAATTATTTTACAAACCAATATAATAATCTCTTAATAACTTCAACAAAATTATACGTAAATATTTCTAAATATCAACCAAAATTTTATTTTATATGTTACACCTACTTGTTTTAATTTAATACGATTTTAATTTCTAATATATTTTATTTTATAAAAAATGTGTGCTTTAGTTTTTGTTCTTTATCATCGCTTTTGGTTAAGATTTATTTGTACGGAAAAATATTTAAAAAAACTAAAGATGAATTATTTTAAAATTACAAAGAAATAAAAATTGTATGGTTCCAAAATTGAATTTGGTAAAATTACAAGATCCAAATTATATTTAAACGTTTTATATTAGTTTAGTTTAATTTTAGGAGTAGGGAAGACGTTAATAAATAAATAACTATTATATGATAGGTTGTTTTAAGATAATTTTTGTCTATCATTAAAAGAAATAAAAAACCAGTGGAGTGAAATTTAATTCTACGACATTAAAAAGTAATATATTCATTATTTGTACAAATCTTCTAGTCATAATCCTTCTTCATATGTAGCTTTGTTGTAATAGTTGTCCATGCAGTCTTCCGATTCTCCTTGAAGAAACTAATCCTTTCAAATGTACTAGATAACCAAGTCCAAAGATAGTTGCATGAGCAGTATGGTCTTCAATCAACAACACATATTTCTCCCAAAAGACAATGGATATCTTCAAAATGACCATCTCCTCCACATATAGGTCATCGATTGTCAATTTTATCCTTCTCTATATCTAATCCATTAAGAGGATTAGGAATGATGTAACATTTTACTTTGTTAACTTTCATCTTCAGACTCATCCTCTCGAAAGGGAGTGCGGAGAGCGGTTACAGTACAGTCGACCACAAACACATAGACACAATCAAGATATTTTAAAGTAATAGAATATTCTAGAGAAAGACCTCATCTACTATAGTGGAACCAAAAATTTTATTAACGAGTCCTCTTCCAATACTCTATCCTTATAGCAAATAGAATAACAGCTATGATAAGTCAATGGCTAGTGGACTCATTTAACCACAACCAACAACAACTTCCCGCACTAACCTTGAATAATAACATTGTCCCGTAACACCAATTGATGATGAAGATCGCTAAGGATAAAGAGAGTGAACACATGTTGAATACAATCTCTAACATTTCACCTACTTCTGATAAAAAAAGGATGTTCTATTTGAAGAGGACACAATGAGAACATTAATCCTACATCGAAATGATGATGTGGGACTCTGTTAGCCATGTCATCAATTAACCATGAATTAATGGCATGAACCACAACTAAATTATTTATATATGCGAGAAGAAAACGAAATTAAATAAATAAAAAGGAAGAAAATGAAAATGCAACATTTATTTGGCCAAAAAAAAAATTAAAATTGAAGCGAGTCAATATTGGCTTATTGTTTTATAATATATTTATCAATGCAATAGATAAACGTATAAATTAATTTGTTAATGAAAATTATTTGAATTATGAATTGATTATATCATTGATTATTGGTCGAAATAAAATATAGTTCCAAAATTAATGATTATCAAGGTGATGTGTAGCTATCAAACAGCTTAGTTCTTATCTCAAATTCTTAAAACAAAGATATTTGTTCTAACGAAAAGAAGCAAAACACGTAAGTTAGGATATTTATAGCATGATAGATAATAAAATGACTTAAAAATATATAATATTGTTAGAGAAGTTATTTCATTATTATATGCACATTCTTATCTCGTTAGATGCTATCAATAACATGTTTGAGGTTATAAAAACAAATTATTACTTCACCTCTAATATGTAGAAAAGGAAGGGAATGCTAAGACAAGCAAACATATTCACTTAAGATATAAAATTTGGAAAGATGGCGGGTGGAGCTTTAGTTACTCTAGAAAACGGAAGACAATATGAGGGTAAGATCACAACGTTTGTGTTGGTCACGTGTTTTGTAGCAGCCATGGGTGGTTTACTCTTTGGTTATGATCTTGGGATCACGGGAGGAGTGACTTCCATGGAACCTTTCCTAATAAAATTCTTTCCTAGTGTTTATAAACAAATGCAAGACGAATCTAACCACGAAAGCCAATATTGCAAATTTGACAATGAGCTCCTTACTTTGTTCACCTCTTCATTATATCTTGCTGCATTAGTAGCTTCTTTTTGTGCTTCCACAACCACAAGAATGATGGGACGCAAGACCTCAATGTTTGTAGGTGGTTTGTTTTTCCTTGTTGGTGCTTTGTTGAATGGTTTTGCCATCAATATTGAGATGCTTATCATAGGTCGTTTATTGCTTGGTTTTGGTGTTGGATATTGTAATCAGGTGAGACTTCATATCATTTTCAATGCTTTCAAGTTTTATTATAAATGTAGATAATTTTTCATGATTACCTATTTTAAAATGTTTTCTTTTATTATTATTATTATTATTTCCAATAGTCTGTACCTGTGTATTTGTCTGAAATGGCCCCAACAACGATAAGAGGTGCACTCAACATTGGTTTTCAAATGATGATCACAATTGGCATATTAATTGCAAACCTTATCAACTATGGGACTGCAAAACTAGAATATGGTTGGAGAATTTCTTTAGGTATTGGTGCAGTCCCCGCAATAATGCTATGTGTGGGATCTCTTTTCTTAGGTGACACACCAAACTCTCTCGGTTGAAAGAGGTAAAATAGAAGCAGCTAAGAAAATGTTGCAAAGGATTTGTGGCGTTGATAATGTCGATGAGGAGTTCCAAGAGCTCGTTGATGCGACTAAAGCGACCAAAGATGTGGAACACCCATGGAAGAACATTATACAACCAAAATATAGGCCTCAACTCACTTTTTGCTCTCTCGATTCCATTCTTCCAACAATTCACCGGTATCAATGTCATAATGTTTTATGCACCCGTCCTCTTTAAAACTTTAGGCTTTGGAAGCGATACTTCCCTTATGTCTTCCGTTATCACCGGAGGTGTTAATGTGGTTGCCATCGTTGTTTCCATTTTCTCTGTGGACAAGTTTGGAAGAAGGATATTGTTCCTCAAAGGTGGTATTCAAATGCTTGTTTGTCGGGTAAAAACCTTAACTTAATTAATAGACAATGCTTGCTATTTTAATATTTAAAAAAAATAACATTTTTATCACTTTGGTTAAGTCAATTTTTTAGCATGAACAACTAATTCGAAGGCCATAATAATTGTTTGTAGCTTGCTGTTGGAACCATGATTGCTATGAAGTTTGGAGTGAGCGGTGAAGGCTCATTTACCAATGGAGAAGCTAGTCTCCTCTTATTCTTTATATGTGCATATGTTGCAGCATATGCATGGTCTTGGGGTCCACTAGGGTGGTTGGTTCCAAGTGAAATATGTTCTCTTGAGGTTCGATCGGCAGGTCAAAGCACCAATGTTGCTGTAAACATGTTGTTCACCTTTGTCATTGCTCAAATTTTCCTAACCATGCTGTGTCACTTGAAGTTTGGCCTTTTCTTCTTCTTTGCTGGATTTGTGCTTATCATGACCATTTTTGTCGCCTTGTTCCTACCCGAGACAAGGAACGTCCGAATTGAAGAAATGAATAGAGTATGGAAATCACACTGGTTTTGGACTAGGGTCATTCCAAATGATACCGTCATCGATGGACATCCTCATATGGTCACGCCTTGAAATTAAATTCACCAATATTTTCATTTAAATGAGCCAACAAAATCTCTATCATTTTTCACATAATCTCATTGTAATTACGTGAATCGTATTTATTTATTTGATTATTTATCATTTTATAGTAATGCTTGAATTTGTTTTGATTTTTTCCTTAAAGTTAATGTTGAGTTATTTGAACAAATAGTTGGTCAAAATATTTGACACTTATTCAAAACACATTGTTATTTAACAAACACTAAATATGTAAAAGACTATGGGTATGGTTAGACATACGTTGAAATGATATTGAATGGAAAAATTACTTTCCAATATATAAATAGACATGAAGTGAAAATGGTGAATTAAGTTAAACTTTAAAATGAGTTTAATTAGAGAAAATTCAAATCAAAACACACAATAAAATTTGTTGGGGATTATGTTTTGTAGTAAGTTTCAAAATTTGTAGAAACTACCACCATATTTTTGTTTTTAATAGAGAATAAATTTTGGTTTCAAAACTTTATTTCTTTTTTAATTTTATAATTCAAAATTTTATATCAAGTTAAAGTTACTGGTATATTTATATGGCAGACACATTGTCAACATTGATGTTAGTGTTAATAATGATATTAGCAATAATGGTGATACTCATAAATATAGTTTTCTTAGCAGTGGTGGTGTAAGTAATGGTGATAATGACAATCATTATGATATTGGTGACCATGATAACAAACATAATACTTATGATATCAATGACTATGGTAATAATAACAATAGAAGTTATGGTAATAACAATAATGATTACGGCAATGCAAGTGGAGATAGACAATAGTTATGATAATGACGATGAAGAAAATGTTCCCAAATATCAAATTAATAAATAGTTTTTCATCATTTAAAAAAAAAAACTTAATTAATTATTTCATACCCCAAAAACTGTTGTGTGTTTATTTTGATCTCGTTTAGTTGATTTTGGTCCCTTTAATTTGTTTTAGTTTTCATTATAAATTTTACGATTGTTGTCCCCATTGTTAAATTTTTAAGCGATGATTTAACTAACTGAGTACCACATAATTACTTTCTTTTAGGATTGAAGTACACATTGTGTGGTCATTTTAAGTTATACATCATCATTTTGACTTTTTCTAAAGAAAGTACCCTTTGTTTTCAAAGTAGGTGAAATGTGAGGGATTAGTTTCGTCGTGTGTTGACGCTTTGTTCCCTCAGTAACCTTCGTTCTACATTGGGGATTAATCAAGGAGCAAGAAAAGAGCCAAAAATATCTAAAGAATTTCTATGGGCATCTTAACTAGAAGCAATGGAAAAGAACCTGAGGAAAAGCTACCCGAACCCAACCAAAGCATGATGGCTCTTGGGATGTTTAGAATTTTAATCATTTGTAAAAAATAAATTATTTTACAAACCAATATAATAATCTCTTAATAACTTCAACAAAATTATACGTAAATATTTCTAAATATCAACCAAAATTTTATTTTATATGTTACACCTACTTGTTTTAATTTAATACGATTTTAATTTCTAATATATTTTATTTTATAAAAAATGTGTGCTTTAGTTTTTGTTCTTTATCATCGCTTTTGGTTAAGATTTATTTGTACGGAAAAATATTTAAAAAAACTAAAGATGAATTATTTTAAAATTACAAAGAAATAAAAATTGTATGGTTCCAAAATTGAATTTGGTAAAATTACAAGATCCAAATTATATTTAAACGTTTTATATTAGTTTAGTTTAATTTTAGGAGTAGGGAAGACGTTAATAAATAAATAACTATTATATGATAGGTTGTTTTAAGATAATTTTTGTCTATCATTAAAAGAAATAAAAAACCAGTGGAGTGAAATTTAATTCTACGACATTAAAAAGTAATATATTCATTATTTGTACAAATCTTCTAGTCACAATCCTTCTTCATATGTAGCTTTGTTGTAATAGTTGTCCATACAGTCTTCCGATTCTCCTTGAAGAAACTAATCCTTTCAAATGTACTAGATAACCAAGTCCAAAGATAGTTGCATGAGCAGTATGGTCTTCAATCAACAACACATATTTCTCCCAAAAGACAATGGATATCTTCAAAATGACCATCTCCTCCACATATAGGTCATCGATTGTCAATTTTATCCTTCTCTATATCTAATCCATTAAGAGGATTAGGAATGATGTAACATTTTACTGTGTTAACTTTCATCTTCAGACTCATCCTCTCGAAAGGGAGTGCGGAGAGCGGTTACAGTACAGTCGACCACAAACACATAGACACAATCAAGATATTTTAAAGTAATAGAATATTCTAGAGAAAGACCTCATCTACTATAGTGGAACCAAAAATTTTATTAACGAGTCCTCTTCCAATACTCTATCCTTATAGCAAATAGAATAACAGCTATGATAAGTCAATGGCTAGTGGACTCATTTAACCACAACCAACAACAACTTCCCGCACTAACCTTGAATAATAACATTGTCCCGTAACACCAATTGATGATGAAGATCGCTAAGGATAAAGAGAGTGAACACATGTTGAATACAATCTCTAACATTTCACCTACTTCTGATAAAAAAAGGATGTTCTACTTGAAGAGGACACAATGAGAACATTAATCCTACATCGAAATGATGATGTGGGACTCTGTTAGCCATGTCATCAATTAACCATGAATTAATGGCATGAACCACAACTAAATTATTTATATATGCGAGAAGAAAACGAAATTAAATAAATAAAAAGGAAGAAAATGAAAATGCAACATTTATTTGGCCAAAAAAAAATTAAAATTGAAGCAGTCAATATTGGCTTATTGTTTTATAATATATTTATCAATGCAATAGATAAACGTATAAATTAATCTGTTAATGAAAATTATTTAAATTATGAATTGATTATATCATTGATGTAGACCCCAAATCTTGCCCGGCCTCTAAATAAAGTCAGAAAGCTTCCTATTTTGAAGACGGCCGAAGCCTAACAAGCCACTAGGAGAGACTATTAGGCCTCCGTACCAAGATAGGAAGGTTTTTGCCCAAAAAATAAAGTTTCTCGCCTTGAAGGGACGAGACCGCCGTCTGGGAATACCAGATCGCCGTCTCGTTTCAGCGCCAGGACGAGACCGCGGTCCCGTTTTTCCAGACGGCGGTCTCGTCACCCGCAAAAACGAGACGGCGGTCCCGTTTTTCCAGACGGCGGTCTCGTTTTCCGCTTATTCGAGACGGCGGTCCCGTTTTCCCAGACGGCGGTCCCGACTTGCCGACTCGAACGAGACGGCGGTCTCGTTTCTCGAGACGGCGGTCTGGACCCTGACAGCGCGAAAAACTATAAATAGGGGCTCTCTCCCCCTCATTTCCACACACCCCAAGCAAGAGCTCTCCCTTCTCTCTAGATTTTCTCTCTCTAAGAATCCCTCCGAGGCATTTCCGGAGCTTCTGAGTGTCTTTAGGCATATACAGAGTGTCCTAAATCTTCTTTAGAATCCCTCCGAGGCATTACCGGAGTTTCTGAGAGTTGTAGAGTGAAGGGTTGCCAAAACGCACCCTCTTTTCTGAATATAAAGCTTGCTTTGGAGGTGCATATCCTCATTCTCTTTTATTCAAAATTACTGCTATTTAAATTATGCAATAGAAGCTAGGGCAATGTAGTCACATATTTAAATTCCGCATAATAAAAAGGGCAAAAGTGTATTTTTCTAGTTTATCAATAAAAATAAGCCGGCCTATCATAGGGAACCCGAAAGGGGCGTCGTAAAGGGACTAATACTCCCTTTACACGTAACCAACTCCCTTACCCAACTCTGGTTCTAATGACCAAAGTTGGTTTTCGAAAACCAACGCCTTTTTACCCCTTTTCCGATGTTTATGGTAAAAATATCGGTGGCGACTCCATAGAACCCAAAATAAATAAGTCCTTGAGTTAGCCCGGTTGTCGGACAACTCAAGGACACTTTTCAAAAACCTCGTCTCCAGATTAGCCCGGTTATCGGACAGCCTGAAGACGTTGTAACCACCAATAAAAAACGCGAAAACAAGAGGGTCGATAAACCATCGCGTCGCTCCGACCGCCTCGTTCTGACGGCGGCGACAGATGGCGACTCCACTGGGGAAGCCTAGAAAGTTAATCCCATTTAGTGATGGGCCGGCTTAAACAATAAATAAACCAAGAAAATAACACTTTTGCCCTTAACTTATATTTATAACATGTTTTATTGTTTGGCTTTCAATAAACTGTTGTTTGTTTATACTTACGCAATTGATTGAGATATAAATTGCACACAAACCTTTGCACACTACAGTTCCCTCTATACCCGGGGGCAAGTGAGATAACCATAGGGAGTGGGTGGCAGGTACGGTTCGCTGCAGTTAGGGCCTTGTGCCCACCAGTGTGATCGGAAACCACCACTCAAGGTGATAACCTTCCTCTTTTGGCAACAAGACCGACTCTGGCCTTAGTGTTGAGCATGGTCGGACGGCTGGAGAGTGGGGACCCTATAATGGGGGCACCTTGGGGGCCTTAGCCTGGTGAGAACAGCTAGAACCTACCCTAAACCAACGCACTTTTCTGCAGGAGAACCCTACCTCGTGATAAAAACGGAATCTCGCCGGTTCGGGGATGATTGAATTGTGTGTGCATATGTTTGTTGCATTTATATGTTGCATAGCATAAACAAACAACAGAACAAAATCACAAAAATATTTTGCAAATAAACACCCTTATCTCGGACAGTCTGCCTTTTAGCTAGCCTGGTTTCAGGTTCTTTGCAAGCTAAGTAGCCACGCAGTTCCGACAAAAGAGATAAGGGACGGTAAATATTCTTTCATAAAGCCATATTTTTATCTCGGATAGTCTGCCTTTTAGCTAGCCTGGTTTCAGGTTCTTTGTAAGCTAAGTAGCCACGCAGTTCCGACAGAAGAGATAAAAGGCTATAAAATAAACAAATAACAATAAAATACAAGCAAAAAATTCATTTTTTCAAAATTCACAAATAAGACCTGGTCCAAAACATTGCATTCATAAAACATTCATATAGATAGTTTATTCTTCCAAAAAATAAAAATACCATACATCATGTAGAGAAACATGATAAAATAGCAAAAATAAACACTCACATTCATACAATAAACATCATCTTCATCAAATCATACATTTTGGTTTTAGAAGATGGAGGGGTCAAGTAGACAAGTGGGGAAGGTGGACATTCTCCGAAGCCATACTGAGAAGCTAGAGCGGCTCAGTGCAACAATGCCACCAGAAGTCCAAACAGAGTTTGAAAAATCCTATGGACGGATTTTGGACCTTCTGAAAATCAGTGTCGACCAAGTCTTTCTCAGGGTACTGGTTCACTTCTGGAACTCAAGTCTGCGGTGTTTCGAATTTCCGCAGTTCGACATGGTGCCCACCCTAGAGGAGTATGAAACCATGTTGAGGTGGCCCAAATCAGCTGGGGTCCACATCCGCCACGAGGCGTACACTCCTGCAGCACCAGTCGCTGCCCTTATCCATCTGCCGTATCGACAAAGTACCCTGACAGGAAGAGGGAACACCCAAGGATGGAAAGTAGCAATGTTAGAAGACCACCTGTCCTACCTGGCTGAAAGGGCAGAGTGGGTTGCCTTCAACAAAACCCTGGCGCTATTAATCTTCGGAACGATCCTGTTCCCCTTCCAACTCGACACGGTTGATCACGCCGTTATGGATGCCTTCTTCGCTTGGGACGTGAACTCGAAGAGTCCCCTGCCCGCTATTCTTGCCGACACCTTGCTCTCGGTAGATTTCTGCCGTCAGAAGCAAGGAAGAACACTCTGCTGCTGCTCTTCGCTGCTTTATGTGTGGAGCATCACACACCTCTATGCCTCCAGTCACATGGGGATTTTCCCTGACCCTTTAAGAAGCTTCTCCAAGATCCCCTTCCAGCGACGCCTGACCATAGAATGGAGGGATGAGTTAGAACAGAAGGACGCCAATAGCATATCATGGGTCTGTCCTTGGTTCCGACCCGGCCCAGTTCTCGTCAGATGCGGGAACCATCCGAACGTACCCTTGATAGGACTCAGGGGTTGCATAGCCTATTCACCTAGAGTAGCTATGAGGCAACTCATGAGGACCCAAACTACCATCTCCCAAGGGGAAATCGGAGGACTATGCTTCTTTGGAGACCCGTGCACAATGGCCAACTCATTCACTGTGAGGAAAGCATGGGAGAAGCCAGTTTATATGGGAGACAGAGAGCTAGGAAAGGCTCGGGTAACTGTCACCAGTGATTATGAGGCATGGAGAAGAAGAAGAGAGATGGCCCGACCATCCACCACACCCGCTCCAATCGCCAACAACGAAGAGTTGCAGGCACAAGTCAATGCCTTGACCCAGAGGGTAGAGATAATGGGAGCCCAGATACGGTCCCTTGAGGAAAAAGAGCAAGCCTCTATCCTCATGATTGATGGTCTGCAAAGGCAAGGCAAGAAAAAGGATCATGAAATAGAGCGCCTCAAGGACCAATGTGCTGACGCCAACGAGCAAGCTATCCGAGCATCCAAGTCCGCCAGAACTAGCTCGGATAGTCAACTACAAGAGATAACTACCAAAACAGCACACCTTGAGGCGGAAGCAGCTCAGCAAGCTCAAACGATCAAGGAATTGTCAGAACAACTCCTCCAGGCTCGGCTAGATCTCCGCCAAGAGCGAGAGAACAACAGAAAACTCAGCCGAGGTCTCTATGAGCTACGCCTTAAGGAGAAAAGAGGGCTAGCCCAATATGACCAAGTGCTAGAAGAAAAGGACCGAGCTGTTGCAAGGCTCGATGAACTAGAAGCCTTGGTCATACATCAAGAGGCGAAGATCAAGGAGGCTCAACAATACAGCGATGAAATGAGCCAGGCAATCCATAAGCAAAGCGAAGCACTCGCCCAACACGTCCAGGAAGCCGAAAGGGAGTTACAAAGAAAACAGGACCCGCCTGTGGGTTTCTTTAGGCTTTTCCGCTTTTGTCAAAAGACGCTTCGTAGTATGGAATAAGAGAATGTACACCTTTCCAATGAATTAATGAAATCTTTTTCTTATTCAACATTTGTCTACTTGCATGCATAAGCATACATTTGCATATTCTAATTTCCCCTCCTTCACACTTAATAAACAAGATAATAAAAAAGGAAGGACTAACTAACATGTCTTCCAACTCAGAAGAATGGAGAGAAAGCCACTCCTAATAAAGCTCACCCCAACGGTCGAATCATCGCAAGAGGAAAATAAACCTCGGTCGTTGGTCCTCAAAAATAATAAAGAAGAGGGGGCAAGGACGCCAGTACGACTTTTTATGCCACGTCCTTTCCCCTACGAATCAGATAAAGCTGTACCGTGGAGATATGGGGAATCTTCACCAATAAAAGAAGAAATAACGAACATAGCCGGCATTGGGGGAACAACTAGAAGTGGAAGAATCTACTCCCCCAAGGACACACAAGAAGATGTCCTCCAAAATAAAGGAAAAAATAAAAAGACCGAAGAAGAAAAAGAAAATAAAGAATCCAAGGAGGAGACAGAGGAATTACTCCAATTCATTAGGCAGAGTGAGTATTCCATTATAGACCAGCTCAACCGCACACCTGCAAAGATCACGCTGCTATCTTTGATAATGAGCTCGGAACCACACCGAAACGCCCTGCTGAAGGTCTTGAGCGAGGCGCACGTACCTCACACAATATCCCAAGAGAAGGTCGAGAGGATCGTCGGTCACATTACAACAAGCGATCACCTCGCCTTCACAGAGGAAGAACTCCCTCTCGAAGGGTCAAAGCACAACAAGCCCTTGCATATCTCAGTCAAATGCAAGGAATACCTCATCGCTAAAGTTCTTGTGGATAATGGGTCGTCCCTAAATGTAATGCCCAAGTGCACACTGGATAAGTTAACTATCCAGGGGACCCGTCTGCGCCCAAGTAGCACTATCGTTCGAGCCTTCGACGGATCAAAACGAGAAGTGGTGGGAGAGATTAATTTGCCAATCCAGATTGGACCCACTATCTTCGACGTCGATTTCCATATAATGGACATTACTCCAGCATATAGTTGTCTCCTCGGCAGGCCTTGGATTCATGACGCTAAGGCAGTTCCTTCGACGCTCCACCAAAAAGTCAAATTCATAGTGGACGACAAACTAATCACGGTTCAGGCAGAAGATGATATCTTGATCAGTGGACCGTCCACCCAACCCTACGTGGATGCGGCCGAAGAGGCCCTTGAAACATCTTTTCAAGCGCTTGAAATTGCCAGCATAGAGCGACTTCCCAGAAATACAAAAATAGCCCGCATGATGTTGAAGCATGGCTACCATCCTGGCCAAGGACTGGGGGCAGACTCCCAAGGAATGAGGGAACCCCCAGAATTCAAAGACAATCCTCACAAGTACGGCCTAGGATATAACCCTTTCAAGGGTCAAGCAAGAGGGAAGTCCACCCTTCGCACACTCAAGAAGATTTTCCGAAGTGGAGGAGTGCAAGCGTCAAGAGCCACTCTAGTCATTAGGAAATCTTTTTCTCTGTTTAAGGGATGTAAACCCCATGATTGTTAGAGACTATCCCCCGGGGCGAGCCCGACCCCCGGGCATTTTAGGGCACATATTCCCTTATTAATTAAGAAGAATGATTCTTTCTATCTGCTTCTCTTCTTTCTACTTTTGACTGGACCACGTGAATAACCCTGTCTAAGTAAACAAAAAAAGACAAAAAAAGAAGAGAGAAGAAAAAGAAAAGAATAAGAAGCGCTTCCAAATGATTGAACTATCGCTCTCATCATCAAGTTAGCTGGTTAGAAGCACACAAAAATAAAGACTTCACCCAAGCCATAAAAGAAAGTCACGCTTCACCAATACTATGAACGAAAAAAAAAAAAAAAAACAAAAAAAGCCCAGAGAAGCCAAAGGCCAAAGAAAAGGGCAAATTACCCGGTAGGAAACCCACTAAGGGGGCTACACAAAAGATAGGGTCGACCCGGTAGGATACCCAAACAACAATAAAGGGTAGCCTAGGCAAAAGTTAGGGTTACAAATAAAGGTCCGCTAGGATTTCTCCGAAATGTTACAAGAGAGTAAACCTAGACAAAAGTTAGGGCCAACACACAGTATCCTAGGTCGAAAACCCAAAGGGCGATCTAGGAAAACCAACTAGCTATTTAAAAAGCGATAAAACCAAAAGAGCGCAAATAAAAACAAATACAGAAGAAAGGGAAGATGTTTGCTTAAGACAAAGCTTAAACACTCAAGCCTAACCCTTCGCCAGCCATTCTTACAAATTCTTTATTAATCAATAAAAATCAACCCCCTAAAACACAAACCATTGACTCTTATCCCCTTTGCTTCCTTTCTCTTGACCCTCACAACAATATTCTAATAATTAATTTGGGAATATGGAGGCGTATAGTCAACAAGAGGATTGAAATCCCTAAAGCAAGGAAAAAGGGACACTACATGACAAAAGTGTTCCACAAAAGCAAAACAAAAGAAAAAACAAAAGCAAAACAAACAGAAAAGAAAGAAAGAAAGAAACCACTCTTCGGTCACAAGAAAGTCCGGCATGGTACAGCCAAAAAGGCAAGCACAGCGAATCAGAAGGCTTTCAGCGCAACAAGGCATGTTGGTTAAATCCTTCTGAAATATTAAACAAAATAGGCATTATAGGACATCAAACATGAAAACATTCGCATGCATAAAATGTTTTTGAACCAGGTCCTATTTTTTACAAAAAAAAAAAAAAAAAATCCGCAAATTCGAGACCGCCGTCTGGGTTTCCCAGACCGCCGTCTCATTTCGTTGACCAAACGAGACCGCCATTTCGAAAAACCAGACCGCCGTCTCGACATTGCAAAGTCGAGACCGCCGTCTGGATTATCGAGACCGCCGTCTCGATTTGTTGACCAAATGAGACCGCCGTCTCGACTTCCCAGACGGCGGTCCCGAATTGAAAAAAAATCCTATATAAGGGGACGCGCGGAATGGGTTCCTTACACTTCTCCTTGCTCCCCTAAGCCTCCAGAACCTCCAAGAAACCTCTTCCAGACTCTCTGTGCTCAATATGTTTGGCAGAAGCGCCTCCAGGAAGAGAAGGGGCACCTCCGGTGCTAGCAGCTCGGCACCACCGCCACCCTCAGACCCCTCTCAACTTCAACCGCAGCACCAGGCCCGCCTGGACAACCTCAGGAATTACCAGTGGCACTCCATGCTGACACTGGATTTTGGCATCCTGGCTGAATTCGGATGGGAGGAGGACGTCCGAGCGCATATAGATAACATTGGGTGGAGCTTCCTGCTACAGCCCCCGCCCACTCATGTGTACCCCCAGGCGGTACTTGAATTTCTGGCCTCGGTTACTCTCATAGAGATCCCTTCCATGGCCTCGGGCATGCAGCCCACCAAGATGGTCACCTATTTTATGGGTGGACAGTACCACACTACTACCTTGGAGGAATTCAATGTCTCCATTGGATTCATACGCCCCGAGGAAGCACAGTCTCGGGAGAACCGTGAGGCCATATGCTCCAGGCCCGCCAACCTAACCGCTGCGGAAATGTGGCATGAGCTCACCGGGGCCACCGCATTACCATCTTTGATGAGGGGATCTGCACTCCCTGCACCACTCCGCATCTGCCACAAGCTGTTGGCAGGCACTATCCACGCCAGGAAAGAGAGTCAGGGGAAAATATCCCTCCCCGACCTCTTCGCCCTCCACTGCATGCACCAGAGGCGGCGCTGCAACCCGGGGTATTTCCTCCTGAGAGCCCTGAAGGACTTCGGGAGTAGATCCGCAGGGGCCATCCTTGTGGCTCCCCTCATCACCCCTCTAGCAGAGAGAAGGGGGTGCCCCGGTCGGGAAGAGCTGGCCTGCAACTTGCGGCCTGAGCCCATCAATGGGCCAATGCTGGTCAGCATGGGGATGCTGATCCGTCAAGGAAGCCACTTTGCCCTGCACCCCACCCTGGATTTTGAGCTTGACCTCCGGGGAATAGTGGCAATGCAGGATGCGCCCACATCCCCTAGCTCACAACAACAACAACAACAACAACAACCACCTCCGCCACTGTATACGGAGGACTTTGCTGGTCTCCACCAACACATGGCCGACATAAGTCAACAGCTGGGCCAAATGTCGATCTGGCAGGAGCAGCAAAACCAGTGGCGGCAAACCCAGGAAACACACCGGCAGGCCTTCCAAGAGCGCCAGGACGAAATCTGGCAAGAACAGCAAAGGATGCGGCAAGAGTGGACGGCGTTCCAGGAGGATTACAACGATGAAATCCAGGAACAGACCGACTTCCGCTACAACATGTATAGATATTTCCCCCACCGCGCTCCTTCTGATGATGATAACGACTCTTAGGGACTGTATGGGTTAAAATAGGGGTTGCTGTAATAAAATTTGCTATGAATAAAATTTTATATCCCACATTCTTTGCCTCTTATTATAAAAGCCAGCGTAACCAACAAAAAGAAGCTTAAAAAGGAAAAAGGCACACGCTCAAGAAAAAGCCAAAATCCAAAATCGCGAGGAAAAAAGAAATAAAATAAAACCGCGAGAAAAGGCAGGATTAAAAACAAATAAAAATCAACTACCAGACGGAAGTCAAAACACAAAGAGAAAACAACCCGGCTAACCAGCAAGATCCATCCAACCAACCAGCCGGGATTGGATGATCACTACCAAAAATCAAAAGAACAAAGAATCCCCAGCAACCAGCAAGCTGGATGAACACCAACAAAATCCCTGGCACAGACCAGATGACCAAATCTCAGAAAAGACAAAGACAAAAAAAAAAAAAAAAAAACATATCACAACATCGGCACATGATTAGAATCAGTAAGCCGCCACCATCGCCAAAGGATCAGCCACCGTAAGAAGGGGCATCCAGAGGCATCAAACCAGACGGGGGTTCATACTCGTCAACCAAGGGATCAGCTACCGCGTCGAAGGAGCATTCCGAGGTTTCACACTGGCGCATGGGCCACTTGAACTGTAAGCCGCCACTACAACCCTGATGGGGGGTTCATACCCATCCAGTCCCACACAACGGACTGTAAACTACCAGCCCAATGGGGGGGTTGTACCCAACCGAAGGATCAGCTACCGCAAAATGGAGCATCCGGAGGACAAGCACCAGATGGGGGTGTAAACTCATCAGGCCTTACAAAAGGGGGCTTACCGGGCGAGGGTTTGTACTCGTCAAACCAGATGAGGGTTCGTACTCATAAGTCGAAGGGGTCAGCTACCGTGTCGAAGGAGCATCCCAGAGGCGCACAACACAACATCTCCCAGAAGATCATCCGCCACAAAAACGGTACATCCGAAGGGAAACCGGGCAAGAGGGTCAACTCCTCTACCCTCCAGTCGATCACCTCGGCACAAAAGGCCAGCAGTCGACGGGTCGGGTAAAGGGGGGGCAGCTGTAGACCCCAAATCTTGCCCGGCCTCTAAATAAAGTCAGAAAGCTTCCTATTTTGAAGACGGCCGAAGCCTAACAAGCCACTAGGAGAGACTATTAGGCCTCCGTACCAAGATAGGAAGGTTTTTGCCCAAAAAATAAAGTTTCTCGCCTTGAAGGGACGAGACCGCCATCTGGGAATACCAGACCGCCGTCTCGTTTCAGCGCCAGGACGAGACCGCGGTCCCGTTTTTCCAGACGGCGGTCTCGTCACCCGCAAAAACGAGACGGCGGTCCCGTTTTTCCAGACGGCGGTCTCGTTTTCCGCTTATTCGAGACGGCGGTCCCGTTTTCCTAGACGGCGGTCCCGACTTGCCGACTCGAATGAGACGGCGGTCTCGTTTCTCGAGACGGCGGTCTCGACCCTGTCAGACGAGACTGGCTGTCTGGACCCTGACAGCGCGAAAAACTATAAATAGGGGCTCTCTCCCCCTCATTTCCACACACCCCAAGCAAGAGCTCTCCCTTCTCTCTAGATTTTCTCTCTCTAAGAATCCCTCCGAGGCATTTCCGGAGCTTCGAGTGTCTTTAGGCATATACAGAGTGTCCTAAATCTTCTTTAGAATCCCTCCGAGGCATTACCGGAGTTTCGAGAGTTGTAGAGTGAAGGGTTGCCAAAACGCACCCTCTTTTCTGAATATAAAGCTTGCTTTGGAGGTGCATATCCTCATTCTCTTTTATTCAAAATTACCGCTATTTAAATTATGCAATAGAAGCTAGGGCAATGTAGTCACATATTTAAATTCCGCATAATAAAAAGGGCAAAAGTGTATTTTTCTAGTTTATCAATAAAAATAAGCCTGCCTATCATAGGGAACCCGAAAGGGGCGTCGTAAAGGGACTAATACTCCCTTTACACGTAACCAACTCCCTTACCCAACTCTGGTTCTAATGACCAAAGTTGGTTTTCGAAAACCAACGCCTTTTTACCCCTTTTCCGATGTTTATGGTAAAAATATCTGTGGCGACTCCATAGAACCCAAAATAAATAAGTCCTTGAGTTAGCCCGGTTGTTGGACAACTCAAGGACACTTTTCAAAAACCTCGTCTCCAGATTAGCCCTAGCTATCTGACAGCCTGAAGACGTTGTAACCACCAATAAAAAACGCGAAAACAAGAGGGTCGATAAACCATCGCGTCGCTCCGACCGCCTCGTTCTGACGGCGGCGACAATTGATTATT